>CM034298.1:41039849-41404746 GCA_019925795.1 Dendrobium chrysotoxum | reverse complement strand
AATCCCCAGAGGAGCACTCACACTAGCCAAATCATTAGGCAACTCACCCCGAACTCCGAACGAGCTCCAAAATTGTCAAAACCAAAACTCGCTAGCCATAAGAACCCGATCTTGTAATAGCTGAATGTGACAAACTAAGAGGAGAGCCGATTGAGTTCTCACCTAATTTCAAGCTAAATATTGACTCAGACTACATATAGAAGAATTGAAGCCCCTAGGCACAAGGACCTATAGCCGAGCCAAAGCCTAATAGAGGAAGGAAAGTCTCCTCTTAGATAAGGTAACTTCCCTATTCCCTACAAAGCTGCCATGAAGAGTAAAGTTTGGGTTCCTTAAATACCCAGGGAGTACACATAACGTACCGAAAAAGATGAAATGTGAGAATGAATCGCACAAAAAGGGTTTAATTCCCCTCAATAAATAAAAATCAATCAAATGAAACTCATAACTAAAACATACATACAGAAATGTCTATCAATACAAGATGAATATCAAAATCAATTATCAAACTGCCAATCCCTCTATAGGCCACTCCCCCCTTTGTGACGAGATCTGTAATGAGTAGCACACGAGTCCTCCACAGATCTTAAGTCTTAAGTACTAATGCACTAACAATGATAGTTAGTTCTCCACGAATAACAAGTCAAGGTATGAAGCCCCTACATACTCACCAACTCTCCCCTTTGTGACAAGATCCGCAATAAGTAGCATATCAACCCCCTATTACAAAGTGAAACAGTGACCTCACACTGAACAATGTCTTAGTGGTTATCCACGTTAAGACTATAAAGTCTGGCGTAAGGCACAACCCACCTAAGGTGACCTTACACTGAAGTGAAACAACGACGAGCTCACTCCATAAAGCGCTGCAGCCAACTCGCTCAACATGTCAACAAGTGACCCGCAATAAGTCGAGTCCATGACTTGGACTAAATTGTGCAACCAACACCACTATGAAAACTCACCTGAGTAAGTTATACTGACAAGCCCATTCATGACATTCATAACCAAGAAACTCGAGCTGACCCACAAGGCTAGGTTCAAAGGTCATGATTAGCGGGTCGAGTCTAGGTATTATAATTTTATGATAAATTTCATCACTATAGCTTCAATACTGGGCTCAAGTTTGCTAACTCACACATTTACTCATTAAATGTTGAGTGATTTACTTAACTCTTTCTAGTTTATTTAATTTCTCTACAAGTTCTAACAAACTCAAATGGCTAAGTTACTCTCCCGAGCCTTTTATTACATAGTTTTGTCTTGGTTAAAGCATGTTGAGTGCCCTCGCATACTACTGCTTTCCTATAGCACAGCGACCATACACTAGCGAGTTACAAATTTAGGAAAATTTTAAAAACATTCTCATTAGAAAACATGCATACACAAAGAGTAATGCAATATGAGTAAAAAGAAAATTTCTATTTCATTGCATGTCAAAAAAATTACAATTGCCCTTTGGGCCAGAATAAAAAGAAAAAAATATAAATAAAACAAAACTTACAAAATGGGGGAGAGAGAATCAAAGACCAATCTCACTTGCGCCATCACTATCTTCTCCCTCCAAGAATTCTTGGAGGAAGTTGGCTGGATTGTAGAGCAAAGGGGCAACTGCACCCTTGAAGCGAGCTTCGTCAAACAACATTTGATGCCATCTCTATAGTGTTCATCCAAGAGTAGGTTAAATGAGATGACAATCATGAGACGTCCCATTTCTCCTCAGTCACCTCGACTGTAGCAATAGCCTCGTGGCCTTCATCTCAGCTTGCTCCTTAGCCTCCAACAAGTTCTTTGGGTCGCACTCCTTGAGTCCTTGTCCAGCTCTTCCTAAATGACTCCTTCATTCAAGCGAGTTCACCTTCCAGCTCCTTCACCTGGTCCTGCAAGGAAAGCTTCTCAAAGCGCTCGTCTCTCACGCAATTTTGAACCTCCCTATAGATCCTCACTAGGCTGTGGACCTTCCTCAACAATCGGCGGTGGTGGCAACCAAGAAAGAAAGTACTTTGTCATGCTCGCCCCATCACGTTCATTATTGAGTATGCGATCTAGTTGACTAGGAGATTTGACAAATGGTCCTTGACATTCTATGAGAATATCTCGAAACATTGATTGAAGCATCACCCTGTGATACGACAAGACTTCACAACATCCTCCTTAAAGCCCTATGGGTTACCTCGACACTCAAAGCTTAATGACACTACTTCGTCGGCGTTGCTCATCTCCACTAGCTCCTCCACGACTATTACCTTCCCCTTGTCAGGCACCAACACGGCGAGTACTAAAGCAACCATCTCTAACTCAGCCCTTCTCTTGGCTTCTCCTTCATCCATCACTATACCCTTGGTCATCGCTGCCTGCACCTTGGACGGTGGACATAACGGCTCCTTAACCACCAACACTTTCTTAGTGACGGACACCTTAGAGCAAGAGAACTCACCCTTGTCAGCTCTCGCCTTCCTTGAGGGCTCGGCGAGTCCCTCAATAGCTGCCTCCCCCTCTTCTCACATACCTTCTTGAAGAACTCTCGTATACAACTAAAGACTGCAATGTTTATGAGAAACTTGCAACCCTCAACATGCTCTATAACAACGGGCTAGCACATTAGAGGCGAGAAAATGACATGGAAAATTTTTATAGATTTAACTAAAAAAATAAGTAGGCAGCTCAACATAAGAATTCTTAAAAATATTCTAGAGGCTGAGATGGTGGTGGATGATCAACGGTTAACCACAAGCTAGCGTCAGCGTCTCATCCTAAGTGAGCCAGGGCAAGCTTGCCTTGCCCTTGGGGAACTAGACCGGAATGGTTGGCACAGGCCACGATTTCAAGCTACAAACACAGACAAACTTCGCCTTCCAATCTTACACCTCATTCACCAACCCTATCCCCTTCATCTTCATGGGCAAGAACCACACGAAGTCATTCTTTAGCACCTTCATAGTGAAGTTGTGCTTGAATAGATTTAGCAACCATGGTTGTTTCAACTAGTGTAAAAAGAAAATGAAGGACACCACCGATGCGATGGAGTTCAACAGCACTTGGGTAGATACTACATTGTAGTTAAAGATGTCAACTAACTCGCAGCACACAGGGAGTCACAGCCCCAAACTGAAATGGTCGATAAGAATGTAGAGGTCAGGTCACTGAAAGTGTTCAAGGGATCATCCTTGCCTGGTACTATTTGAAGAAAGAAGCCATTGCACTAAGAATACACTCGCCAAATAAGAGACAAGGGGCAAAGGAGAAAGATCATAGCTAGAGGGGTCTTAATCAAGGTATTTATAAGAAAAGTAATGTGCACGACATCGTCGCACACTCACATCCACATTAATGCACAAATTTGATTTTTCTTACCCCATTATTTTTGATAGATTTTCAAAGATTTAGTAACTTTCTCTCACTCGTCCATCGAGTAGTCACCATTAAAGTACCTTACACACACTCACCCAAAGCATCACACGTCAGAAATCTTATCTTCACCTCGATCGAATTGAATCATCATCCCCTATCACAATAAAAAAACTCGTCGCTGTGAAATAAAAATAATACCCAAAATTCTAAATACCAAATGCTTACCCTACTATCAAGTCTTGGTAAGTCATCTCTCCAACAAACATTAACTAACATGCCATCATGAGAAGTCCAAAACTTAGAAATTCAACTTGCCACTCAAAGAGCACACAAGTTGCTACTCGCCATAGTAACCAGAACTCGAATACTTGCGAGGTATTCTCACTCACCACTCACACAATACTCACCAAAGAATGTAAAAAAAATGAAAACAACAAACTCACATAAAAAAAAATCATCTTGTATATATATAAGAACATTGCAATAGCCCACAAAGACACACACACAAATACAAATAAAAAAAATAAAAAACTACATTAAGTAGTGTGAGGTTACTCGCCACCACAATGAAACTTACAAATGAAGTCTATTGTAATCACCAGCATCAACCCCCCTTGCACCCTCCAAGTACTCCAACATAAACTTGTTGAAATTCACAAAGCTCGTCGACTTTGCCGAGTGAAGCGTCGCTCTGACCTACGATCTCAAAGAGCCAACCAATGTCCTCTCGCAATATTTTGCCTCCATCTCAACGATTCCATCTTCAACTCAACAACCTTCTTCATCTCAGTGACCTCGTCTAGAGTTCCACCCCTTGCAAGCTGCTAGTCTCGCCCACATCATGGAGATTTAGCATTTGTTCCACAACTAAGAGACTCTCGACAGCCTCCTCTAGCAAGAAAGCCACTTGGGACAATAAGATATCCACAAATCGGCCCAGTGGCAACGAGTCTGAACGTAGCGAGATTATGGGATTCTCCTTATAGGCCTCATAGGTGCACTCCTCTGCCACTTTTCCAACAGTAGCTCCAACCAGCTTAGCCACCACTTCCAGCACCTACTCACCAGCTCCAACAGACTAAACACCCATGAGGGCTCATCATCACGACACCCCCTCTCAAGCCCCGACAGCTTCCCACTTCACCAAAACTCTCATCTCTTCCTCAATCCGCAGGTGCTTTAGTGGCTCACTTAAAGAAATACAGACTACAGGCTTCCTCACAACAAGAACTATCTTTCCAAACAAAGCTATTTTTACATGTTATGTTCATCAATTCGTCGCTTACCTGTCATAGTTTGAGGCTCATGAAAACTCTCCTTTACCCCAATAGAGGTAACTTCCCCCACATTCTCTGCTATTGAGCACCCTAACAACACTCACCTCTTAAATCACAAGTCTAGAGGCTCGTCATCATCACCGTTGAGGTAGACCGCGCCTCTAGCAGCAACGAGCCCATCAATTGTCACAATCACCGTAGTCACCGTAGCTTGCACAACAGCTATCTCGGTCGCCGCTCCATGGTCCACTCTAACCTTCTTTATAGGTGGGGCGATGATGAGCTTGGGGGCCACCTATGCCAACTAAGCACTACTGACCGCCTCTCAATGAAACCTCATGTCACCCAAACTCAACTAGCCCTTAGCGAAAAAGCAATTTCTTGGATGCTCACAGGTGAAAACAAGCAACTGTCGTGGGATCCACTTTCTCAAAAACTTGCTAAATTCATAAGCTCTCACTTGACGTAAACAAAGGAGTCAAGCATTTCTCAATGCATACCCACATTTATATATTCACTTGGAAGATGATGTCACATCATTGTCATCAACATATAGTCAACATAGTCCTCAAGTCTACAGTAAATAGGGCAATAAATTCACATTTACTCTTCATGCTTATTGTTTAGTAGCCTTATTCAATGTTCGCCATCTTTCCATTCACTCGTCCTTTTCGTCACTCACCTATCAAAGAGCAAAGTGAATTGCAGTACTAAATGTGCACTCACAAATATCTTCTCAAGTATTTAGAAGGTGGCTACCACGAGTAAGCATGATCATGATAGAGGAACCCCTCATTCAAGGAGGATCACGAAAGGAACTCGCATTAGCAATCCAAGTGAAATGGTACTTGCCAAGAAGAAAAGAGAGACTCGCCCAACCAAATCAACAGGCATCACTCACTGGACTTATAAGAGAACAAACCATATGTAGAGCGACCTAGAGATTCCTCATCAATCAACAGCTCGGCAAACGCCATATGCCTAGAATCTGCTATCAGTCAATTCCTCTCCCTGAGTGACTATCCCTCCATCCAAACTCAACTATAGGAAAGTGCCTACTCAAGGCCCTCAGCTCGCCCTATGCCCATCAACAACATAGCCAGTTCGCACTACTGTCTCAGCTCACTCGTTAATTCCCTCATGGTGACCTGAATCTTAGCACAGATTACCCACAACTTCCGACCAACGTCAGCTCACCAAGTTATCCATGCTTGGAACAAACTCGCTCGGGTCCCTACTGAACTCACCCAATACACACTCGATACCACTTAACTCGCCTAGAAATAGATCATCAGTGTCATCTACCCCTCAGTCAATCACGAGGTGACACGTGTTTAGGGCATTGTGTAGCATTACATATGTAATATGTGTAGCGCTATATTTTTTACTTTTTTTTTGTATAGCCTTTCCTCTAACACTCAAAACCCTATAAATAGGGGGTGATGAAAAATAATTTGGGGAGATTTTTTGACTCTTGTATCTTTTGACGGATATAATGGAAACTCTACCAGTTTAAGAGCTCTAGTTGTTCTCGAGCATTCCCGTAGATTTTCTCTTTTCAACACTACTCTCTACTCTCCATTCCCGCGCAGGTTCTACTAACCAATTCACTTAGTCGGCCTGGTATTAAAACCGGATGTCATTCACAAAAAAATTTGGATCCAACAAAAATGATCATCGATTGTTTTCTAAATAGTTAATACATCATTAGAACAATAAAAAAAGCAATATATGTAATTAGGACAAATAATTCACTTTCTTAATAATTAATGCATTTTTGATAAAAATTTATAAACCCCCTATGTCTATATAAAATATTATGGTATTATTTTGAGAGAAGTTGATTACTAAATGAAATATTGAATTATTACTATTCTCCTACTATTCTTCTTCTCCTTTCTCCATATAAATTCTAGTTATGTCTCCTCTCTGTTTGGCTCTCATCTTTTAGTACTCATTCACCTTCTTTCTTGTTTGAATTAGATCATGGTATCAGGACTGAATGATCCTCACTTTAACGAACTCTGTCAATCAATTTCCTAGTGAATCCTTTCCCCAAAAGATCCCATTGAAACTTCCCTTGATCAAACTTCTTCTGCTTTTGGAGTTTTGAAATTGTAGCTTCTTGCTTCAGAAAGCAACCACATCATTAGTAAATTTCCTTCTTTGGATGCATTGAATTTATGGCTTATTATATTTGATTGAAGTATGTAAAACAACTAAAAAAAAAACTTATCATCATTGGTATTAATAGTATGATTATGATGAAAATTAGTGTCATAAGTTAGCAAACTCATCTCATCAGAGCTAACACAAAATCACCAACATGAATATTCACATAAAACATGAAAGTTATTCTTACAACATTAATATATCAATAGCATGTTTATTCACTTTTCACCAATCTAAAAGAATATTATAATCACTTAAATATGTTTAATATTATCATCAACAACTTAAGCGAGGAATGCAAGAAGCCCAAATTCAATTGGTGATAATATGACCAGCATTCAAAGATCTCTCAACAAAATTCAAAAGTCTTCAAAAATACTCTTCCTCATTCACAGTCAAAAATAATAGAAGCGATATACGACGAAGATAATGAAGATCATACTAACCCCATGAGCTTAAAGTTATATTATAGATTTTAGATGATCCAACTATAATTTCAAAAAGAATATATATTTTGTACGAGTCATTCTCTATGCAGATTTTAGTACTAATAAATTGGAGGTATACACAAAAACTCTATGTACAAGTGTGATGTACAAATCTAGAACATGCAAGGACCCAAGCAATGAATAATAGCTCAAGTAGAAAAATGTCAAGATAAAAAATCACTAATTCAAAGTTTCAGTACAAGTTAGAGACAACTCAGGTGAGAGCTATAATAGTCATGATCTAGTCTTATAATTTTCTTATTTTAGAGTCATTTTGTACATGTATTACAGGTAAAGAGATATGTGAAACAATCAACATGCATACGAGACAAATAAAAAAATTTTAATTTTAAATTTTAATAAATACAAATTAATCACATATATCGTACTAAACAATATCGATCACATTATACGATGTTGATTATAATATGAAATGTCGATCATACTGTACGATGTGGATCGTACTGTGCTACATTGATCATATTATACAATATGCCATACATTAGGACAATCAAGATAAGACCAATTTGCATTAATTAGGAGATTCATAAAATTAATTTCTTGAGAATCATCGTGCATGAATTCTATCGCATTTTATGATCAGATCTAAATGAAAATTTAATTTGCCATACCTTAATTAGATCAATTAAAAATTTTGAATTGTTCGTGCTATACAACAACATCAAGCCTTTATCCCACTATGTGGGGTTAGCTACATGAATCATTTTTTCTTCATTGTGCATATTAAAAGTCAAATTATCATTTAAATCTAATAAAAAAATATGATTTCTAATTGTTCACCCTATACGAAGCATGTTATACTACACTAATTTAATATAACTAAGCCACGGTAAATAATGCATATATGACTAAACTAATTCAACTAATCATATGTATCGTATAAGACGATCTAGTAGAACGTGATTTTGCAAGTTTATACTAATTGTATTGTATGGTAGTGTATCATATTGTACGATCTGCCCATATTTTTAAAATAACTTATTTTAAAGCTTGCATTTTAGACACTTGATATAAACACTTATTTAGAAACCTTAGAAAGTGAAAGAGCTGGAAAATTCAGAGAGAATGAAAGACAAAGGATTTGCTTTTGAGAGAGATCTTGTTGCTTTAATTTAAAAATCCCAAGGTGAGATATCATTGTGAGAGTGCACTAGTCAGGTGTTTCCCTCTTTTCTTTCATCTTAATTCTCCAGTTGAATTTTTTTAGCTTTATTATAAACTTAGTGTACTTGAGATTGTAAGGGATATGTGGAATCTCAAAGGTTTGCATTAGTGTGTTTGTTAGCTAACCCATAGGCTAAAGTAGAGAACTTCTTGCTTAGAGTAGAAGAGGATGTAAAGATTCTTTATTACACATCAAGGAGAAGAGCTTTTCCCAGCGGTGGCCAAAGAACAGAGTAGTGGAATCTTGGGTTAGGTGGCTCAAGGCGTAGGCTTTGGCATTATTGCCAAATCAAATAAAATTTGATTTTTGCTCCCTTTTTTCTTGATTATTTTACTGCATAATTATTTATTTTTATTTGTGATTTTAACTACTTATGCTCAATGAATGAACATATGATAGATGATGATTTGGTAGCTTGCATTGGTGGAAATTATAGTGTAAAATCTTGTCAAAGAAAATTGATAGATATTGGTCTTTAAAATTATCTTGTTGTTAACTTTTTAAACTAATTTGCCACTTCCTATTAATTTTATGAAAGAATTATACTACATGTTGGTTTCAAATTTTAACATTTTACAGCTCACATGTCTAATCAGTTAAAAAAATAACTCAAATTCACTTCTCCTAGGGTGTTGCCACTCACTTCAATTGGTATCAAATAGGTTCTCTTGAAAAGATCTTAACACATAAAAATAGATCGTAAGTGGTACACACAAGTAATAGAAGTACTTCGAAAGGATATTCTATTGCATGACCACTCTTGTTCGGTAATATACCAATTGACTTTAGAAAGTTTGCAAGGCCACATTTGTTCAATCTAGATATTGTCGTATGTGAAATTCGATAAAAGTAGGATATACACGTCCCTTTAAAATTGAGAGTAGAAAATAGAAACTCCTTTCGATGGATGGATCTTAGAGTAGAGATAAATAGCACAACTAAATTCAAAGTATTTAAACTGATTCTTTTTTTTTTCTTTGAAATATGAAGATTACATAACTATATATACTTGTAAAACTTATAAGGAAATTTTGGACAAATTGTGCATCACATATGAGTGGGCAAACAAAGTTAAATAATCACGAATTAATCACTTTATGCAAGAGGATTGAATTATTTTGTATGCAGGTTCACGAAAGTATGTTTGACATGTATACGTGTTTTACTAAAATTACTACTACATTGCATGCATTAGTAAAAAATGCACCAACCCTAAACAGATGAACAATATTTTAAGGTATTACCCTGTTTTTAGGATATTAAACTTATTGTCATTTTTTAACCAAAGAACTTCTTCTATTGATCTTTTACTTAGTTCACTAATAACTTATGAGCAGAAAATTAGCCAGAGAATTGCAGATACATAAGAGAAAGAGAAAGAAAAAGTCATTATTCTAAAAGCTAAAGAATCTAAGGAAAATGTAAAAGTAAAAAACAAAGAATATGATGTAGAATTGCAAACCAAACAATTCAATTCCTTCTTAAACGCAAGAAAAAGAAATTCAATGATAAGAGAAAGACAAAAGAAAGAGGTAAAACTAACTCAAAGATTACTAGTAACATCATTTATTTGAATGTGTCTAAATCTAAAAGCCTTAGGACAAAAAGAAAAAGCTGAAGAAAAAGCTTATAATAGAAACTGTAAATGAAAAAACCAAAAGGAATTTTAGAATAACAAGGACACTCATCGGAAAATAAGCCTAAGGAAGAAATAAATAACTTATGCTTGATGGCAAAGAGTGACTGGGCAACCCAAAGTAGAAGTAGAGACATGTAATTTGTCGTATGAAAAATTACTTTATGTTTGAAGAATTGCACAAAAATTTTATATAGTTTAAAAAGAAATATTCAAGTTGGAAAAGAGCTTATCATCTTAAGATAAAGAGCAAAGCATTCTATTGCATGTTGATGCGCCTTGGACGTAAAAAAAGAAAATAAAAGAGAAGAACAATATAGGAACACCAAGATAGGGCTAATTTTCTTATTTCTTCTTCAATAATAAAGCAAGATACAATTGATCTACTATTCGAGAGGTATATCAACTCTCCCACAAACCCTAGACACCGATAGGAACTCACCACAAACACTAGCAAAATAAACTCAGCAATATCATATCTAAACCATAGACAAACTCCCCCTGAAATAGTCCTAGAACACAATAACATAATTAGCACCTTCCTAATCAATAAAAACAAAATTAGGAAAATTTTCCTAAACAACTCCCCCCTTGATTAGAAACCTTTCTAAATAATTTCCCTTAATTAGGAACTTTCCTAAACAACATCCTCAAGATTAAGAACCATTCTACCACCCCCCCCCCCCCCCCCCCCCCCCCTAGCGCATCAATATTCCTTCCCCAAAAATGCACCTTGTCCTCAAGGTGGAAGGATCCCCAAAAATGCACCTTGTCCTCAAGGTGGAAGAATGAGAATTGTCTCCTGATAAGCTCGTAAGGTTCCCATGTGGATTCGTGCTCTAGCAAATCCTTCCACTTGATAAGTACCTTTTGAACAATAAACCAATGATGCTGAGAACGAATTGTCAGCTTTTTGTTAAGGGGAACAAAATGTACAACGCACTTATACATAACAAACTCAGTTGGGACATTATCTCGATGGAAGCTGTAAAAGAGCTCTCTGGTATCTCTAGATTGCATAAAAGTCACGAACTGTCCAGGAATGGGTAAAACATGTTTCCCCGTACATCGAGGGTGGGAATCCCACCTTTCTTCCCTCCGCCTAACATGAGTCAATCCACATGGTTTGGCCCATCCCCCACCTTCTCCAGTCGTCCACTCCCCTTACCCAAAAGCCACCCCACCACCTTCACCACGAAACTCCCTTCCTGTTATCCCCCAATCCGAAAACCCTATTCCGCCCCTTATCAAAGCCCTGGGAGGTGGCTCTTGATGAAAAAAACTCTCCTCGTCAAACTCCTCCTGCCCAATCTCCTGTTCCTTCGATTCAGCCAAGGGAATCCCAATCAAATCTTAGTTGGAGTTAGCCATCAGAACCACCGATGGAGTTTTTAGAGCTCCCTCATTATCTCCTTCAGAATTTCCTTCCCCTTTGGTTTAGCCATAGGAATTGCTAGCAAAGCCTTCAATTGCATCTTGATCAACTTCCTCATCATGTCTTCCAGGTTAGAAAGCCTTCCATGGATGAAAATCATCCTTCCATGGATAAAAATCTTCCTTCTATGGATGAAAACGTCTTCTCCATGTCAGATTTGATTTGCTCCATCTTACTTTCCAACACCTCAATCTTCTATGCTGTCATAAGTCCAAAAAAATACTCTGATACCACTTTGATGCAGCTTAGACGTAAAACCAGCAAATAAAAGAGAAGAACAACATACAAAAATCAAGATAGGGCTGATTTTCTTATTTCTTCTTCAATAATAAAGCAAGATACAATTGATCTACTATTCGAGAGGTAGATCAGCTCTCCCACAAACCCTAGATGCCACTAGGAACTCGCCACAAACACTAGAAAAATAAACTCAGCAATATCATACCCTAAACCATAGACAAACTCCTCCTTAAATAGCCCTAGAACACAATAACACAATTAGAATATTTTTAATCAGCATAAAGATAATTAGGAAACTTTTCTAAACAACTCCCCCCTTAATTAAGAACCTTCCTAAATAATTAAGAACTTTCCTAAACAACTTCCTCTTAAATTAAGAACCTTCCTAAACAGCTCCCCCTTCCTGGCTGTGGGGCCCCCAGCATATCACATGTCTTGGAAGAAATAAGAAAGGAATTAGCAGAAAAAACTCTTTGTGCAAAGAATTTTTTTGGAGAAGTCTCAGCATGAGTTGCATGTTAGAACTCGAGAAAGGAAGTGCTAGAATGTTCTACCATCACACCATATTTGCATGCCGAACTTAAGGTGACTGTCCATGTTTAATCTTCTTCCCATAAGAAGAAGCTTAGAACTGATAGTGTCATGCATTCCATTCATAATATGAAATGTTATTCATGTGGCTTATTTGATTTTTTTGCAGACACATGCAAGCAGGCACACTTAAGAATAGGGTATATATGGATTCCTAAACAAATCATAGTGTATCAACGCACTTATACATCCAAGTGCATCAAAGAATTCAATATGGTTTGAGTTCCTAAAATCAAATCTAAGCATTTGTGCATATATGCATTCATAGTAGGACTACTATAGGCATGTAGTATCGGGACAACGGGTGCTCAATGCATATATGATTGGAAATAGATCAAAATATGTTACACTCGAGCTCAAGAATGATGATAAACTCTTCGTGAGAACACTACAAGAAAGATAATTAATATTGAAAAAGTTGGTAAGAACAAATGCTTTATTTTGAAAAAAGTCCTCTCAGTTGAAAGTCTTAAACAGAATTTTCTTTATATTAGTCATCTATATAATAGCAGTATTGATATAAATTTTACTTCAAATAGATATTAACTAATCTTGAATGATAAAACCACTTAAGGAGACAAAATTAATAATATTTATATACTTGATAATAATAATTTAAGTGAACCTAAAGAAATTATTATATCACAATGACATAGAGTCATGTATGTTGCAATGTCACGCTAGCATAAGTACACTTATGAAAATCACTCAGATTTATTAGAGGGATACATAAATTGGATTTCATAAATGATTATTAGTGATGCGTGTCAACATAAAAAGCAATCATACTTGACAACAGTGAATTGTGCACCATGGCAAAGAATTCCCCGTGGAGCCATGGCGCAAAGCATACGGCATGACGGGTGTCGTTTTAAACATGACACACAATTTAAAATAATTATATATATATATATATATATATATATATATATATATATATATATATATATATATATATATATATATATATATATATATATATGGGCAGGATTTAAGCATAATTTAGCCTAAATCATGCCAAATAGCAAAAATGACATCTTTAAATCTTACAAAAAGTTAATTCCTTTAAATTTTTTTGATAGTTTATTAATTTGATGTTTAATTAATTAAAAATTAATTGTGATATCAATATATAAACCTTAAAAAAATTAATTATAATTTATAATCTATAATTTATAATTTATAACATATTACAAAATTGCGTGCGTTATTTGCGTCTTGCACCATGCACCATTGCCTATGCATTACGTAAATAGCGCACAATATTTCGATGTGTCGTGTCATGCCATGGAGCACACCATTTTGCACAATTGACATGTATAAAAGCAATTTAAATCATTATTCAAACACATTAAGACTATTATAACTTCTAGACCACTAGAAATCTTGCATATTGATTTATTTGGAACAATCAACACAATAAGTCTAAAAGATAAATCATATAATTTTGTTATTAAAAATAACTTTGCACAGTTTAGACAGGTTAGATATTCAGCGCAAAATAGTGATTCCTTTACTGAGTTTGAGATCTTTACTATTTCAATTCAAAGAAAATTAGATTGTTTAACTTTTACAATTCATAGCGATCATGGAGGAAAACATGAGAGTTTTACAGAGAATTAGGGATAGCGCATAATTTTTTTGCATGTAAAAAGCCCCAACAAAATAGAGTAGCTGAAATGAAAAAAAGAACCCTAATAAAGATTGGTCTAGGCTAAATGAATACAAATTATATAAATATTTTTGGGCAAAGGCTATTAAAATTGATTCTTATTTACAAAAGAGAGTAAATATTCATCCTATGTTGAATAAAGCTCTCTATATGAACTGCTTGCCTCTAAACTTGTCTCACAAACTTTTAATTGCAAATATTTTGTATTAGATAATGGAAAATCAAAATAAGATGAGAGTAATTTTAGGATATTCTTTAGTTAGAAAGTTCCAAAAAGCATTTAATAAGAGAACATTGATAATTAAGGAATCCAGTCACATTATATTTGATGAATCAAATTCAATAAGTAATTTGAGAGAAGTAAATAAAGAAGTGAATGACTCTCCAAACATAGAAAACTTTGATCTAAAAGAGAAGGATGTAGAAGTACTACCAAGAAAATGATTATATGCATCTACTCATTATAAGAATCAGATTATATGAGATCTTTCAAAGAGTCTCACAACTAGGAATACATTAAAATAGGAAGTTAGCACACTGCATTTATCTCCATAGTTAAGCTCACTATAGTTGAGGATGCCTTAGCAGTAAATTTTAGGTGATGATTCTGCAAAAAGAGCTAAATCAATTTGCCCGAAATGATGCACGAAAACTCATATCTAGACCGATTTATCATAGTGTCAAAAGAATGAAATGAGGTTTTAAAAATAAATTAAATATTTTTGGATTAGTTATTGGAAAAGTTGGTAGCCAAGGGTTCAAATTAAATAGAAGGAATAGACTTCAAGAAGACCTTCACACATATAGCTCGTTTAGAGGTCATTAGATTATAATTAGCTATTGTTTCAAGGAATTTAAGTTATATCAAATGAATGTAAAAAGACCTTTCTAAACAAAGTGATCGAGAATGTGTATGTCAAGCAACTCCCTAAACTTTAGAGCCCAATATATCCAAATCATAGGTATAGACTGAAAAAAGCATTATATAATCTAAAACAGGTGTTTAGGGCATGATATGATTGACTAAATACACCTCTTCAAAAAATTTATTTAATAAAGGAACTGTAGACACAACACTTTTTTCTTAAAAGAACTGAGTTTGACATTCTAATTGTATAGATTTATATTGATAACATATTATTTGGAGCTACAAATAACTCATTCTATCAAGTGCCCTGAATTCAAAATGAGTATGATGGAATAAATATCATATTTTTAGGATTGAATATTAAACAATAAAAAGGCACATTCCTAAGTCAAACAAAATACATGAAAGAGTCAATTAAAAAGCTTGACATGGAAGGATGTAAGAGCACCAAATTCCCTATGAGCTCTACAACTCAATTCGATGAAGACCCTCGTAGAAATCAATATAAGCAAAATAATATAAGAGTATAATTTGATCCTGATTGTATCTCACTTCATGTAGACCTAACATTAGGCTTAGTGTATGTCTTTCCGCACACCTTCAGATTTATCCAAAAGAATCACATTTTATCGTACTATAATAAATTATTATGTACATCATAGAACATCTACTATAGGAATTTGGTATTCTACACATAGCACATCATTTGATTTGATAGGATATTCAAATTATAATTTTCAGGATGTAACATTGATAGAAAAATACTTCAAGAATATGTCAATGTACAAGACATTCATTGGTTTCATGGTTGAGTGGAAAGTTAAATTCAATAGGATTATCCGCTGCAAAAGTAGAATCTACAGTAAATATAAGTTGTATAGCTCAAGTCTTATAACTTATGTAAGAGTTTCTTGAGTTTAGATTACAAGTGTATATTATAACTATCATATGTAATAACACAAGATCAATTTATACCATGAAAAATCCAATTTAGCAATCACAAACCTAACATAGTGATATTCATCATAATTTTATTAGAGATGTATCAAAATTAGATGAAAATTCAATTTATTGACACAGATAATCAATTTGTGGACATATTTACAAACCCCTTTGTTATAATAGATATAGCACAATTGGAACGAGCTTTGGAAAAATTGATATAAGTGCCTAAATCTAGGTAGTGTCCTATGTGTATTTGTTTTTTGTAATTCTTATTATATGCCATGCTTTTGCTACACAATTTTCATTTGTGTTTAATGCATTTTGTTATTTTTGCATGAGTTTATGCTTGCATTAAAGGTTTTTGTTACACTTGTTGATGGTCATTTTTATTAGTGGTGATCTAACAAAAGCTAGGGTAAAATAATCTCTAGAAACTCGTACTGCATGATCAAAATCATACTATATAATTCACTTCATACTATATGATCCTTGACAAACTATATGATTGGTCTTTTAACCATTATAGAGTATGCTAAATAATCGTTTAAAGAAGTTGTGTGGACTAAATCAATTCGTATCGTTCTATTCAACATCATATTGTACTTTGGGAGCGAATCAAAACTAGTCATTATAAAACATTGAGATAATCAACCTTAACTCTGATTATACGATCATGGTCATACTTGATAATCCACTAGATCAGAAATCCCTATAAATAGGTAGCTCATTCCACTCACACATACTAAACTCTCCAAACCTTTTTGAGAACTTTGAGAGCATTAAAGTAAGTTCAAATGGCAAGCAAAAGATCATGACTCATAAGATGCTATTTCACCCTCCTTCCCATGACAAGATAATCGATTTAAAACACCAGATGACACAACCTACGAGGAGTGCCACCAATATTCCATCACTAATTCCAAACTAGTATTACAAGAACACCTTTCCTACAATATTTACAATCTATTTGTCAGTATTATACTATAATTTCTAATTTCACTAGCCCATCTATATCATTCCAAATTACTTTTAAATTTTTTTGCAAATCTAGTCATCAATGCCAACCACATTGCCATGAAATCCTTAGTCTGTAGAAGACAAATAGTAATCACCGATCAGTGCATATACAATATCTCACATATCACATTTAGGTGTCAATCCTTACAATTTAACTCTAAACCTACATATTATTAGACTGCTATAAATTTAGACCTTAAGCACTCACTACTTCCTCATCAACAGTCATTAGTCAGTGGAATTGTGCAAAATGCCCATATTATCTTGCAAGTGCTTAGCATAATATCACCCCTAAAACTGATGATCATATCAACATCACCATACTTCTATCTATAGTAACCCACTACTATATGGCTCACACTAAATTCACTATCGTAAATATGTTTGTCTTTTTGCTTTGTTAGCACATCTTTTTTCTCCTTTTGATGTGTCAAAGGGGGGATTAGTAGTTATGGTTGTGTTATGTTTGTAGCCGTGCTTATACTTATCTTAGTGTATTACATTGTTGTAATTTTACATGCATTTTATGTAGTTAAAAAAAATAAAAAAATTGTTCTTTTATGAATCATCAATCTGATTATCCCTCACAAAATTTATCAAGGCACAAAATCAGAGGTAGTTAGAAAATCCTGAGACCTATGTACACAACCACAACAAGTTTGTCATTTTCAAAAAGAGAGATTATTAATCTCATGAGCTTAGACCTACATTATAGACTTTTGACGATCATAAACATAATTTGGTCGAGATTACATCTTTTGGACTAATCCTTCTTCGTATAAGTTTAGTACTATTAAATTGCACGTGTACACAAAAGTCCATATAAATATGTGATGTGCAAATTTGGAACAGACATAAAGGAATAACCATAGGTCAAGCAAAAAATATCAGGATCAAAATTCACCAATTTAGAGTTTCAAGAGGAGTCAGATATAACTTAGATGAGAGATACAGTGGTAATGCTTAAGTCTTGTAATTTCTTATTTCAGAGTTACTTTGTGCGCGCGCGCGGTTGTGTGTGTATATATATATTACAGGCAAAGAGTCTTGTGAAACAGCTAGCGCACACATGAGAGAAATTTAAAAAAAAAAAATTTAATTAATACATATTAATCATATAGATCGTACTAAATGATATGACCTAAATTTAAAAAAAATCAAGATCAATTTTCATTAATTAGGGAAATCTTAAAACTATTTGTATCAAACAATCATATATAAATACAAAATTAATTTTCCATCCTATTATTTCTTAATTAGATTAATTTAAAATTTGAGAAATATGTACTATACAATGTATAACATACTATACAATATATTTCATAATTTAATCATAGTAATGAATGGGCTATTTAATGTGTATCTGAATGTAATAATCATAATGTATAATATATACCGTACAATATGATTTAACAAAATATGATTTTACTAGATTGTACCAATCATATTGTATGATTGGAGAATCATATTGGATGATATGCCTATATTTTTTAAACAAAATATTTTAAGGTTTAATTTTAAAGCACTTGATATAAATATTTATTTGCAAACTCTTGAATATAGAAGCTAGAGAATTTTGAGAGAAAGAAAGTGAGAGTTCTCTTTTAAGAAAGGTATTGTTGCTCTTTATTTGAAAATCCTAAAAGTTGATATATCATTGTGAGAGTGCACTAGTGGGATATCTTTCACCTTAATCTTTCAATTAAGTTTTGTTAGCTTGTTGTACTTGAGATTGTAAGGGATCCATGGGATCATAAAGGTTTGCATTGATTTGTTTGTTGTCACTTGGAGTAAAAGAGGCGGTAAATTTTCTCCATTATCCATCAAGAAGAGGGTTTATCCACCCAATTGTGACTGCAGGAGAGAGTAGTATAACTTTATGTTGGAGAACTTAAGGAACAGGCACAGGTGTTAGTGTCAAACTACATACATCAATATGCACCCCTTTTTCCCTTGATCCTTATTTTACTGCATTGTTGCTTATTTTTACTTATGATTTAATTACTTGTGCTAAATGGATAAACATGTGATAGATAATAATTTGATATGTCAATAAATTTGTAAGATCTATTATTAGTTAGCAGAAATCATAATATGAGATCTAGTCAAAGAATATTGATAGCCATTGGTCTTTGAAACTATCCCATTGTTAACTTTAGAACTTGTTTGCCACTTCATATTAATTTTATGAAATAAAAATTATATTGCTCATTGAATTTTAATTTTTACATCTCACTTGCTTAATCAATTCAAAAAGTAAAAAATAAGAAAAAACAACACAAATTCACCCCCTAGGTTGTTATCATTCACATCAGATCAATCTAACATTACTCTAGTGATTGATACCATACAGATTCTAAGACAAACCTTCCATAGTAATTGAAGGTGAACAAGAGCTTGAGTTTGCACAATGCATAGATATTATTTTGGCTTCAAAACCAATTCAAATGTCACCAAAAAATGTTCCATATTTTCAATATCACCTCTATATTCTAATATTGAGTTCATGCTTCCACATCCACCATAAATACATTGTCATAAGACGGCATCCTTTCCTTTAGTTCAAGTATAATTCTTAGCAACATAGTTTTGTCTTGATTATCCTGTTTTCCCTCCCAACACAACCTTCCAGTGAGTTTGTGTTACAACTGCTATTATTCACTGACATGTTTTTGACTAACTGTTCACTGTAAGGGTCAATGTTTTGCCTAGGTCGCAACTAAAATCACCGAATAAAATTACTGTAATCCTTTTATCCTCTCATGTTAATCATATATTTGCATATGGGCCAATTCCACTTCTACTGCCACATTGGTCACCTTCCAACACTTTGGAGAAAAGTTTCTTCCAGCCCAAGTGAATAATGTAATACAAATAAAGCTTTCAAGATTCTCTGCCATAATAATTCATAAACATGTGTCCATTTCATTTTTGCCATGTTTTAACTGTTTTAAATTATATATATATATATATATATATATATATATATATATATATATATATATATATATATATATATGCTTCATAAAAAAATTATCGCAAGCCCTAAATCTAAGAAAGAGTTCGCTCTTGTATTGACGGAGTATTATCATTTTTTTTCTTTTTTTGCTATTATTCTTCTTCTCCTCATTCCTAGTTGATTCCAAGTATCTCTCATCCTCTCCCTTCGGGTCAATTCTATGAGTACACATTCATCATTTCCTGTTACATCAATTTTCCATCTGTAACAATAATAAAGTTCTTTACTTATCAAATCATTTAATCCTATGTTCATGTTATTTTAATTCTCCTCCTTCACCTGTGAAGACAAATTGAATATGTGTTGAAGAACAACAAGTATATTAATGAACAACATTCACGATATCTGAAGCATAGATCATCAAAAATATATTAACCATCAAGCATAATGCAATTACTATTTGTGCTCAGAATTCAGTAATTTCAAAATTAGCTATACCAGAACAGATCAGACTATTGGCAAATTTTATTGCATGTAGAGAAAAAATCCGTTAACACGTCAAGCTAGAAACTAGACTTATTTATCAATATTTGAAACACTAAACAGGGAAAAGGATATTGTTAAAACAAATAAAAAGTATGCAGATTCCTAATAGCAACTGTTTCATACATGAGATTTGAAAGACTACGAGAGTTCACAAATACAACTTTAAAGGGTTAACCTACTTTGTGTTTAAATTATTCTGAAAGTTAACAAGCAGTCAGTATAGACTATCTATAACTTTGGCCTAAAAAGATTCACCAAGATTGATAACTACAAAACGATACAAAACTTGTGCAAAACATGCTCAAGTGTAGATCCAACCAACCCGACGACAGCCCAACCATGCAAACAAAAAAAGCAAACTTGTGCAAAACAAGCTTAATTGCAGATCCAACCAACCCGATCACAGCCAAACCATACAAACAAAAAAAAGCACCAAACCGCTCGACAGATTAGGCGAAACACACCAGATAACAGAAAAACAGCAAAAAAAAGAGAAAAAAAGAAAAGAAAAACAGAGGGCACCTCAACAAAAAAGGACAAGACTATAATATTCCTCGCCGTCCTGCGAGACCTTGAAGCCCTCCGCTTCATCCTGGCATGGACGGACGCCTCCTCCTTGGAGAGGTAACTCAACCTCTTCTCGTAGTCATCGCTTCTTCCACCGAAGATCCCCCTCCACATGCGGGCCACTACTCCGCTCCGCCGCTGTTTTGACTTGGCCGCTGTGCCGCTGTTTTTTGGAGGATCACCTGCAGAGGAGGAACTCGTCGGATCGTCCACTGCCGCGGAGGTGTAGTCCTCCGCCATTTCGGTAGTAAGAAGAGGGTATTGCAAAGATCTGGAAAACCGGAGGAACAGGAGATTTGTGTTTCGATTGACTGCCGCTTTCGTGGATTCGTGGAGAGAAGGAGAGAAGGGAAGGAATGGCGTTAACCGTTGAAGAGCTCTGTAATGTTTTCGTCGCTTTAGGCCTGCCGCTTGGGGTTGGAGACGCTTCCGGAGACTTTCCCGAACAAGAACGGTCGTAGTTAATATTTGATTTTATCTAATATTTATTAATATAATACTTAAATATTTTAATAGCATTAAACATATATAATATTTAAATTATTTTAATATAACTAAATTATTAAAATATTAAATACATAAATATTAAAAGATATATATTGGACATTGATAGGACACCCAAAATAGCCTTGTCGGACACAAATCTCAAAGTATATATAAATTAATAATTTTCAAAATAAAATTGGAGCTCATCCAAATTCTAATTTCAACAAACTTATAGTCAAACTGAACATCTCAAAGTGACAAACCCAACTACACCAAAATCGATCTAATCCGAGCCCAAATGAGTCCAAATCAAGGGGTCAAATCAAATTTAAAAGATTTTTTTTTTTGGGAAAATTGGGGGCAAAAACCCGTATATTAAATCAGAAAGTGTTACAAGAACCAAAAACAGAGGAAAATACAAGTAAAATACCTTCTATACCTCCCCAAAGAAAAGAAAAAAAAAACAAACTGAAATGAATGAAGAAGAAGAGGAAGAAGCCCAGGGACTCAGGAAAATAGGACTACATAACGAACATCATTTCACCTATCAGAACAAACCCACCAAAAAACCAGCAGAAGGGGTACCGGTTGCAACCAAGAAGGGCCATCACAGTACCCACGAAAATAGGGGCAAAAACGAGGACTTGGTTGCAATGAGCCAACCAAGAAGTGGGGTCGTAGTAGTCCTTGCTCATCATTGTCCCAAAAAATTTTTTAAAGCTGCATTGAAGAGGGCAGATTGAATCCAGACAAGCAGCAGCCAAAATTCCAAACCAGCCGAAGCCAAAAACCAAAATGAGAATCAGAAAAACCCAGGTGCTCAAACAGCCCCCAAAAACCAGAGAAGGAACGTCACAGAGGAGCATCCAGGACCAAAGAGGTAAGACATCCAACCGGGGATACAGATCAGCCCAGAATTCCATGAAAAGTCTCCAGAAGCTGCTCCCTATTTTTCCAGTTAAAAGTTTTTGCACCAATAGCATGAATGATACTCTCCTTTAATACATCCGGGCTAACCCAAGAGTTAGTAAACCTTCTAGTGTTACGCTCTTTCCAGATATAGTAGATAATGCAAGATAGGGTAAGATAGCAAAAAGATTTTTCTCCTCTGCCATATTTTTGATAGTTCCCAACACAATCATAAACTTGCAAGAGATTCGGCCTTAAATAGAACTTTTTTGTAAACGACAGTATACCAGAGAGAACAGTAAATGAATAATCACACTCAAAGAACAAATGGTTATGCGATTCCAAGTTACCAAGGCAGAAGGGGCAATCAGGTCCAGCAGGAATCCCCCTCTTAATGAGATTATCTGCCGTTTTTAATTTCTTTTTCACAGCCATCCATGCATAACAGGCATAACGAAGGGCAAATCTTTTATGCCAAATGTAATTAGCCCAGTCCATATCCTCCAAGTGCGAATGAAAAAGGGAATTATAAAGCTTAGGGGAAGGATCAGGGGTACCCTCCCAAGTAATGACTGGTTGCTCCTCAATAACAGTATCCAAAATAGAATTTTTAACATCAACAGGTAAATAATCAGGAAGAGCCCAATTACCATTCCAAATGAATTCAAAAACCAACTTATGCGAGAGCCTAGGGGAGTTGTAGAAGGAAGCAACGTTAGACCCCCTGCACCAAGGATCCCAAAGGAAGGAAAGGTTGCTATTACAGTTAACTCTAAGACAAATAGAGCTGAGGATAGAGCTAGCAGTGTGGCAGATAAGTTTCCAAAATTTAGAAGCCACACTAGGGGAGGGCTTCCAAGGAGATTCAAACTTGATTTTAAACCAACG
This sequence comes from Dendrobium chrysotoxum, assembly GCA_019925795.1. Taxonomy (NCBI): domain Eukaryota; kingdom Viridiplantae; phylum Streptophyta; class Magnoliopsida; order Asparagales; family Orchidaceae; genus Dendrobium; species Dendrobium chrysotoxum. The sequence continues at coordinate 41,381,513 of CM034298.1, read as the reverse complement.
GCCGATCATGGAATTGTTATTGAACATCCTAAAGATGAAGGAGCAGGCCATGTTGTGATAAAGAGCATCAAAAGAAGGTAGACCCAAACCTCCTTTGCATTTCGGCATAACCACAGCATTCCAAGAAATGAGGTGAAGCTTTTTGTCCTTGATATTCCCAAAGAAAAGGAACTTAGAGCAGAGTTTACTGATGATTTTACGACAGCCTTTAGGAATAATAGCCCCCCTAATCCAGTAGGCAATTGTGTTGGCAATGGTGAATTTAATGTATTGAACTCTACCTGCAAAAGAGAGAAACTTGACTTTCCAACCCTCAAGTAGAGCCGAAATTCGGCTCAGAAGGGGTTGGAAGTGAGTGAAATTTAATCTTCCAACAGTAACAGGGAGCCCCAAGTAAGTGAGGAAGCCCTTAATATGAGAAATCCCAAGAGCTGAAGAGATCTCCTCCTTGTTATTAACTTTGGAGGAGAAAATAATAGAGCTTTTTTTAGGATTGATGTGAAGTCCAGAAGCCTCAGCAAAAATATGTAAGGAGTTGTTCAAGCAACTAGCATTATCCAAAGAGGCCGGGCCAAACACAAGCAGATCATCAGCATACATAAGGTGGTTAAGAGGGAAGTTATTATACTGAAGCCCCAAAAAGGTGGAGGAATCCCCATTATGCAGACAAGAAGAAAGAGCGTCCATGGCAATGCAGAAAAGGAGGGGGGAAAGGGGGCAGCCTTGACGAAGGCCAGAAGATGAGTTAAAAAAACCTTCCAAGGAACCATTCAAGCAAATAGAGAAATGCACCTCATCAATGCAACCCCTTATCCAATTAATGAATAAATCCGGGAAGCCTTTTTGCTTCAGTCTGTTAATTAAGAAAACCCTCGATACCGAGTCGAATGCTTTCTTAATGTCAAGCTTAGCACAGAAAAGTTTATGTGGGCCTTTGAAGTCTTTGAGAATTTTAGAAGCTAAGATGATGTTGTCCGTGGAACATCTTTTAGAAATGAAACCAGATTGGCTCTCATGTATAATATGGGGAAGGATAGGCTTCAATCTAATAGCAATGATCTTAGCCACAATTTTATAAAATACATTACATAAGGAGATCGGTCTAAAGTCAGAGATAGTGGAGGAGTGAGTGCCCTTAGGGATAAGGGTAATGGCAGTAGCTTTGGCGGCTCTAGGCATATGGAAAACGGTAAAGAAATGTTTAACAGCCTTACATAATTGAAAGCCCGTGATATGCCAAGTGTGTTGGTAGAAAGCAAAAGAGAAACCATCAGGCCCCCGGGAGGAGGAGGTAGCACCCACAAACACCACCTTCTTAATCTCAGCATTAGAAATCGGAGAAACCAGATCATCCAGCAAATGAGAAGGAACTAAATTACCAACAGGAATGGAATAGGAGCCTTCCATGCTAGGAGTAGGGGCATTATACAGAGCTTTAAAGTGATCAATCAAGGCCCTAGCCATGTCTTTGTGGGTCGAATGAAGCCCAGAAGGAGAGGAGATTTCTTTAATGGTGTTCCTGTTTTTCCTAGATCTAATCCTGGCATAAAGAAAAGCAAGGTCATCTTCCCCCTGAGAAAGCCAATGAGCCTTAGCTCTTTGAGATATCCAAGAAGTCCAAGCCACCTGTAATCCTGCCAACTTGTCATTTGCATTTTTAAGAGCCAAGTTAAGGTCTTGATTTAAAGGGTCCCTTTGAATATCCAAGATGCATTGAAACTGAGCATTTTTGGTTTCCAGGATGCTATTCGAAATGAAATCAGAGGAGTTCCAATTCTTACCACGAAGGGCATTCTTAAGGTTTCTCAAATTGTTGTAAAAATCAGCAATAGGACTAGCAGAGCTAGGCCTGTCAAAAGCTAAAAGAATTTCCTCCCAGAAATCGTCCATCTTAGTCCAGAATTCTTTAAACATAAACCTAGAGAAGGTTCTATGAACCTGAGAAGCCAACAGGATCAATGGGGAGTGATTCGAACCAGAGGGAGGTTCTATCTTGTAATAAGCATTCTGGAAGAGGTCTAAAAAAGCAGTATTGACAAGAGCCCTGTCAAGCTTAATATGGATGGGTTGATCAATCCTTTGATTAAACCAGGTAAAATAAAGCCCCACAGAAGCAAGATCTTGAAGACCAGAGTCAAACATAAAACTATTAAGTTCCCCCAGCCTACTGGGATGAATGTTTCCACCAGCTTTTTCACAATCAAATCTATAGCAGTTGAAATCACCAATAATAACCCAAGGATGATCAATCCCCGTAGATAAATCAAGGAGATTATCCCAGAGGACTTTCCTGTCTTCAACACTATTAGAAGCATAAATCACATAAAGGAAGATAGGAGGAGAAGAGCCAGCCTCCAATAAGCCATGGATGATTTGGGAAGAGGTGAAGGAAGGGGTGAAAGAGACATGAGATGAGTCCCACTTCACCTAGATTCTACCGGGGGTAGAAAAACCAAAATTGTCACAGCTTTTTTCGTTCTCAAAAAGAAGATGGGAGAAAGAGAACCAAGGGTCAGTAGAGATGGTGTGATGAATTCTAGCTTCTAAAATACAAAGAAGCTTGAGGTTGTGGGAGTTGATTAGGGCTTTGCACATGTTGACTTTAAGCGGGTTATTAAACTCACGCACGTTCCAGGCAGCTAAAGGGAGTAAGGACATAGCTATTTGGGAGTTTTTGCCTTCTTGGCAGATTTGGCTTTAGTTTTTTTAGTTGGAGATTTATTTTTATTTGAAGCATGGTGAGAGGAGGAGGAAGAGGAAGCAATATATTCATTTGAGTTGATAAGGTGCGGGTCTATTAGCTTAGAAGACAAGATGTTTTCATCAGCTAGCGGGGGAACCTCAGAAGGATCTGGGAATTTTGCTTGAAGGGTGGCGAAGCTATTAGCTAGAATTACTTGCGAAGGGATGGTGAGTTTGTTTGGGAGAGGGAGTTCCGAAGAGGAAGATTCTTCATTTGGAAGATTTAGATTAGGGATCGATGGATCTCTGTCAGCATTAGGGGCGCCAGAGTGGGGCATGACAGGTTCTTTGGCAGAAGGTGCCACCGTGAACTGCAGGACATCAACAGGATTGACAACCGTGGGGGGAAGAGGGGGTGTGGGAGGGATTGTGACGGCAGGATGGGAAGTGGGTCTTGGAACCCTGATCCCAGGGTTTCTGCTCTTGCTTCGGCCACGGATAGGGTTAGAAGGAACAGAAGGTTTCGGTGTGGGATTGGAGGGGCAGAGCGCAAAAGGGTGAATAAGAGAACCACATCCTTCACAGCGAGTAGGCTTCCAGTCGTACACAACTTTAAGGAACATGTCTTCCCCATCAATTTCTAATGGGATTTCATCAGGTAAAACCGATTTTTTATCAATTTGCACACAGATTCTTGCAAAAGTGAGTCTAGTTCTCTTAGCCGTGAGGGAGTCGACATATAATGGCACACCAATAAAACTAGCGATTTTTGATATACCTGTCGGCGTCCAAAGCGCAAGGGGAAGATCCATGATTTTGATCCATAGCGGGAGAGTAGCCGACTCGTCCCTTTTAGGTTTAAATTTCGGAGACCATCTCTGAAGAATGAAGGGTTTACCAAGCAGAAACCAGGGGCCTCCCGACTACACCATTTCATAGTCCTCGACCGCGGTAAACTTCAGAAGGAAAAAATCATCAGCCAGGGAGAGAAGAGAAAGAGACCCTTTGAGCTTCCACGCCCTGTTCATGGCGGCTAGAAGTCTTTCGTAGTAAGGTCTTTGACCGATCGAGTAACCCACTAGAGAAAGAGTCCACAAGGAAGTGCCCTCAGACAAATCATTAGCCGAGAAGGAGAGTTTCTTAGCCGGAGAAATGAAAGACATCGGGAACTCGTCGGGAAGCGGAGGAGGAGCAGAGAAATTATTGGCATAGGAAGAAGGGAGCTGAGGAGGAGGAGCCCCAAGCAGGGAATCTCCATTAAGAGGAGGGAAATCGGAAGTGTTGAGAGCCATCCCGGCCAGACGGCCGGAGATCGCCAGGGAAAGCAAACCCTAGCCGCCAAGAGAGTTACCCTAGAAAAATATCGTCCTAAAAATTTTTGGGTGGCTGAAAAATCCATTTAAAAGATTCAAAGCATGAATTGGGTGACTAAATGATATTCAAATATAGCATTGTTATAATCAAATTGAGCGGATCGACAAGATGAATCCAATGAGCCTAAGATCGTTGAATTAAGACATCACTAATGAACTTAAATGAATGAATAAATGTTATATGATTAGGGGAGTTGATATGAGTCGTTGGATGGAGCACTCTGAATTTGGCTTGGATCTTCTCAATATTTAAAGGACATGCCACTCAAAAAAATAGGGTCATGCTCTCTTCATGAAGGGACCCTTGTTTAGAGATTGGAGAATGTTATGAGGCTTCAAGGATCCTAGAGTTCTACCTAAGAACTGCCGCCGGCGAACTTTCGTCGATTATCATTAGACTGATGCCCGTCCGCTGACCATCACCGGACCAATGCCCGTCCGCCCTACTCTCTTTGGATTTATGCCCGTCTGCCAACCGGTGCTTGTATGTCGACCATCGTTGGGCCAGTGCCCGTCCACCAACTATTACCAGACCACCGACCAACTCAAAGACCTCCTCCCGGCCGCCATAATCAGACCTCCGCCCGTCTGTAGAACGCTAACTGTCGCTAAACCGTAGCCCTACTGCCAACCATCGTCAAGCCACCCCTTATCCATTGATCCCCACTGAACCTCCGCGCCACTACCGATCATCACCAAACCTTTGACCACAGTGCCCATCAACTATGAGCCCTTCAATCGCTGTTGCACGCTGACTAGGGTCCCACCTACCACCATTATCCGTTGACTACGGTCCCTACGACCACCCTCTCCCAAAGACTATGCCCCCTCCAACCAAGATTGTCTGTTGACTATGGTCCCTCCGACCACCATCGACCACCAACTATGGTCTTTATAACTACCGTCACATGTCGATTATGATCCCTTCAACCTCTGTTGCCAGCCTACTATTGTTCCTCCCATCACCATCGCTTGCTGATTACGATCTTTCCGACCAACATCACCCATCGACTACGATCCCATCAACCAACATTAATCTCCAACTACGGTCTCTTCAACCACCATCGCCTGCCTACTATAGTCCATGTGACCTCTATCCATCACTGACTATGGTCCCTATGACTACTATTGTCCGTCAACTACGGTCCCTCTGACCTCCGTCACCCATCAACTACAGTCCCCCTGACCACTATCATGAGTTGAGTATGGTCCCTCCAACCACCATCGCTCACAGACTACGGTTCCTCTAACCACCATTGTCCATCAACTACGGTCTATCCGACCTCCATCGCTTACTGATTAGGGTTCTTTAGACCTCTATTACCCACAGTTTAAGGTCCATATGACCTTCGTTACCTGCCTACTATGATCCCTCCAACCTCCGTTGCCCGTTGACTATGGTCCCTCCAACCTTTGACCTCTATTACCCGCTGACTACAATCCCTATGACCTCTCTCACCGACTGATTACAGTCCCTACAACCACAATCACCGACTGACTATGGTCCATCTGACCACAGTCGCTTGTCGACTATGGTCCTTTGATAAGTGTAAATTATGTACTATTTATTGTGTTTGAATTTGATTAAAAATATATTATTCTTGTTATTTTTATATAGGAAAAACTAAAAATGATGAAAATACAAAGGAATATGCAGCAGCGCGATGCCCGAGGAAACACCGCCGCCGCACTCCATTCAACACTATTGAAGCATCACTTTTGGACATTGCAGCATCATACTCTCTATTTATAAGTGTTATATTGGCATCACAGTCAGCGCCGTACTGTTTGAGGCTCCACTATGTTAGAAAATCAGCTTGGTAGCATCGGGTTCTTGAGAAAATAAATATTGTGGTGTCACATATTTCAATGCCTTAGTGCAAATTTGTCCACTCAGGCACCACAGTGCTTCAAATTTCATAGCAATATAGCGCCATAATTAGAACTTCCAAGAGACACATCATTGAAGTGAAAAGATATGTCTGTTCACTTGATAACTATTGCACGTCATCAATCATAACAGTAAAGCAAACATTTTAGCATTGAGGTGCTAATTCACTTATGAGTGCCGTAGTGCCACACTTTCAAGCACTGCAGTGATAGATACCTTTTCTGTTTATGTGAGAGTTCAATCACTTATATAAAACTTAATATTTTTTAGTGTGCTTCTCTGGTATCCTCTTAGAGTAAAATCTAAGGAAGACTAGAAAAGTACATAATATAATCTATTGGAGTGCTTAGCCTGTATTTGTTGAAGTAACTCTATAAGTGAAAGAAGAATGAGTGCAGAAAAGATACTTTGATCATACCTAGCGATAAAATTTTATTATTTTTCTTATATTTTGATTCTTCTATGAATACAATAAAAATGAGTTTAATTATCATTTATTCTTTGTCGAATAAGATATCTTATTTTTGATTGATGATGTAAAGAACATATCAAGTACTAATAATGACTCTTATACTTTAAGGATTTATTGATGTTCTCAATTATCTCTCATTCTTCATTTAATGCACATAGAGGCTATGTGTGTAGTTAAAACCTAGTGTAATGTATAGCCTTAACGGATGAATGTATGAATAATTAGGAATATTAAGATATAATGCTGGCATACCTAAATATATGATATTTTTGAATATTCTAGGTTTTAAAAGATATATTATATATAATTAAGAGTCTCATTAGGAAAAATATAATATTTTGCATTCATCAATCCAAAATATTTTATTAAATATTATATCAACTATTCTACTATTTTTATATAGTGATAGAAGCTCTAATAACATCAAATTTTTTTTAGTAGGATAACTTATGCATTTAGAGTAAATAGTAGTAGATTTTATTACAAGTAAACATAACATTTTCTCGTGAGCTTGACACTCTACTTTATCACTTTATTTCTTAATTCGGCACATATACTTGCTTATATTTAAGTAGGCTTTCATTATTAACATATCAAAAAAAACCTAAGCATTACTTAATATTGACAGAAAAGCATTTATTATATAGTCTGTAATAAAGCCTTGCTTAACTACACGTATAAGTCCACCCCATCAAGTTTTTGGCAAAATTATCAGGGAAGTAATTTGCTTATTATAAATTTTAGATATATTATTGAAACAAGCGCATATTTAAACATACTTATATCTTGTAGCATATTTTTCTTATTATTAATATTTTATTATTTTATTTATTTATTATTGTGTATCCATTATTGCATGCTTTGTAGATCTGGAAAGGACCTTTGTTATTTGATTTTGAGATATAAAGAACCCTTTCAAAAATTAGAAAAACCAAAAAAATTTTGAAAATGTCCAAACCAGTACCAGATCAAGATCAATCTAGACCTTTTAGGGATTATGCTAACCATGTAGTAGACAAAATTCATTAGACTATTAATGAACATGTTATCCAAGCTAATAATTTTGAATTAAAACCTACCACCATTCAGATGGTTCAAAATTTCTAGTTCAATTTATACTTGGCAAGTTTCTTAAAAATCTGCGCATCATTTAAGTATAATGGTGTCACTGATTATGCTATTAGGTTTATATTATTTTCATTTTCTTTAAGAGATAAGGCTAAGATGTGGTTGAATTCTTTACCCTGAAGCTCTATAACCAATTAGAATGAGCTGGCTCATAAATTGCTTGCTAAGTATTTCCCACCTTCAGAGACTGACAACTTAGAAATGATATCACAACTTTTGCCCAGTTAAAGGAGAATAAATTTATGAATGTTGAGTGAGATTTAAGGAAATTCCCTCTCCACGCCTTACCTGATTGGTTGGTTATTCAAAATTTTATAATAGATTAGTAGGATCTCTTAGAGTAATCATATATATTATGGTTGGAGGATCTTTAATGTCCAAGCCGTTTGAGGAAGTATATGAATTAATAGAGGAAATGACTACTAATAATTTCTAGTGACCTACTGATAGGATAAATCCTAAGAGAATATATGAAATTTATAAATCAAATGAATTGTCAATTTTGACTACTCAAGTTATAGTAATTTTGAAGAAATGTAATACAATAGGAAATACTTCAAGAGCATTATCTGAATCATCTATGTAATTAAAAGATCAAGATTTAAATTCTAATGGAGATAATAGTATGTAAGGGATTTAAAATATTTATTTAATTGGAAGATAAAATAATCCCTACTCCAATATATATAATTCATGTTGGAGGAACTATCTTAATTTCAATTAGTCAAATAATATTGGTGGTAATAATCAATAGAATTCAGGTCAAAAATAATCAAGGAGGAATTTGGAATAATCCTCAACAACTTATTATTAATCCTAGACCTTTTTATCATTTAGTATTTAATCAAAACAATTAGTTTGGAAATAGAAAGTCACATTTGGAAGAGGTAGTGATGTAGCTAGGATCTCAATTGCAAAGTTAAGCTGCTTCTATTAAAAATTTGGAAACTCAATTAGGTCAGCTTACAATTTTAGCTAGTCATAGGCCTCTTGGATTATTGTGTAGCAATACTAAAGTTAATCCAAAGGAGAAAGGAAAAGATCCTAGTGGAAACCACTTGAGGAGTGGTAGTGATGAACCCTAACTAAATTGATAAATCTAGGCAAGTTTGGTTGAAGACTATAAACTTAATACTATTTGAGAGGCAACTCATCTTTGTGTTTAGTGTCATGTTAACTGTTATAGTTTTCATATTTTATATTGCATATTTTGTAAAAAAAAAACTCACGAGTTGCAACACTGGCATCTGCTTCGTAGTGCTCGCACGTATCAATAACTATCATGCTTATTTAGTTATACAAAGTTAAGTATAGTCAACTTTTTTGTCACTTTTCTTTTTCTCTTTAACTTTTCTTGAATTCTTCCTAGGTGAGTGCTCTTGCTTGCTTTTCATCATTTTTGGGATTTCTGAGTTAATGGGAGGAAAGAAGATAAAGCATTATTCTTTAAAGAAGAAAAAACTTCTCTATGAGAATGAAGAGTCCTTTTCCACTTTGTTCTTTCAGATTTCTTCTATTGCTAGCACAATAAATGAATTTAGAAATGAAGTTATTAACGATACAAAGTCTTACAATGCAAAATGAAGAGATTGCATAGGTGTAAGGTTCTCAATTATGAATTTTCTCCTAGTTAAGATGTTTGGCATTTTTATTCCCAAAAGAAATTTTATCATAGAAAAATTAAATCTGGATGGATCGGGTCATTTAATGCTATTCATATATATTCATATGGTGCAGTAAAAATTTAGAATAAATTTTTTTTTCACATTTTTAAGGTTAATGGTCATAGATTAAAACCTTACGAATAATGAAATTAATAAAGAAGAGGAATATCCTAATTCTGCTAGTTAGGAGGCTAGAGTGAGTAGAGAGAGAGAGAGAATGCTACCCTTATTTTATAGTATTTTTTTTCTTTTATTTTTTTTTTCATTTCTTTATTTTGGGGGAGATCCCGAAAATGTGATAGTTTAAGATGATTGTAGTTCTTGATTATGTTTGTTATGGCCATGAGAGTCAAGGATATTGTAATGTTATAGTGGTGCCTTAAGAACTAGTTATCATATAACATTTGCTTAGTTTTATATGTATCACATATATATTTTTAGCCTATTATCATTCATATGAAAAATCATGTGTCATTAACTGTAGTTCCAAATTTTTGAATTTACATTTGATTTAATTCTCCTTAATCTTACACTATTGCATTATCTTCCATTAATAATTACACTTTTTGATTATTTATTTAACCAAAATAAAAATGATAATTAAAAACTATATAAAATTTGGATAATAATAAAATCCTATATTATAGTTTAAATGAATACTGCATTATAATTCATTAATTGAAAAACTTAATAATTAACTAACTTAGATCATTTAAGCTGTTGACTTAACTTTAATTTATAAGTTATTTAATTATATATTGACCTATCAATTTAAAAAAAATGAATAATTAAGGTTAAAAAATGTGTAGCTTAAAATTGAAAATCATAATAACTTAAAATTTGAACTGGTGATCTAAATAAATCATTATATTAAAATAATTATGATTGTAAGAGGATATAAGTAAAGCTGATATTCAAAATCATTAATTATGTACTGATCAAGTTCTAAAATGAAAGAAAAAAGAGTACATTCAAAAATTGGTATCAATTAAAAGCTTAAAGTCTGACTAAAATCTTATACTTAAATTTTATAAAAGATAAGATAAGAAATCTAGTACAGATGATGGTAAATTAATGAATTTTTAATTCTAACTACAAACACATATAATCTTTAAGCTATCTTATTCATTTCAAAATTTAGTAGTCAAAGACTATATTAATAACATATAAATTAAAAATAAGCAATAGTAAGGGTGACAGCTTAAGATAATTATTAAGAATTTTCTAAACTAGAATTATAACTTTATTCATTTTAACTACTTCTAGACTAGATGTATCATTCTAAATTTTAGTAATTTTAAATTATCAAATTTTACTTTGGTTATTAAATTAATCAAAATTGTCAATTTGTTTATTTGCTTGAGGACAAGCAAGAGTTTAAATTGGGAAGAATTTGATAAGTATAAATTATGTATTATTTATTATGTTTGAATTCCAATGAAAACGTATTATTTTAGTTATTTTTGTATAGGAAAAGCTCAGAATGGTGAAAATTTTAATGGAACAAGCAGCACCGTAACGCCTAAGGAAACACCACCATAGCGCTCCATTCAACACCGCCAAAGTGTCACTTTTGGACATTGTAGTGCCATACTCTCTATTTACGAGCACTACAGCGGCATCACAATCAATGTTGTAGCATCAAAAAATTAGCTTAACAGCATCAAGCTCTTGGGAAAATGTATGCCGCAACATCACACATTTTAATGCCTCAATGCCATTTTGTCCACTCGGGTGCCACAATACTCCAATTTCCACAGCACCACGGTGCTACAGTTAAAACTTGCAAGAGACACATTGTTGAAGTGAAAATATGTGTTTGTTCACTTGATAACCATTCCACGTCATCAAGCAACACGTTGGACAGGGCAAATATTTTAGTGTCAAGGTGCTAGTTCACTTTCGAGCTCCGTAGCACCACCCTTTGAAGTGCGGCAGTGCCATAACCTTTTTTGTGTTTTTCTATAAATAGATGTTCTATTCTGTTTGTGTGAGAGTTCAGTCACTCGTATAAAACTTAGTACTTTTTATTTTTCTTCTCAAGTACCCTTTTAGAGTAAAATCTAAGGGAGCCTAGGGAAGTATAAGATATAATTTATTAGAGTGGTTAGACTGTGCTTGTTGAAGCAACTCTGTAAGTGAAGGAGGAAGGAGTGTAGAAGAGAAACTTTGATTCTACCTGGTGATAAAATTTTATTATTTCTCTTGTGTTTCGATTCTCTTATAAATATAATAAAAGTGAGTTTGCTTGTCATTTGTTCTATGTCTAGCCAGATCTCTTATTTTGGATTGATGATGTAAACAACATATTAAGTCCTAATGAAGACTTTTATACTTTAAAGATTTAATGATATTCTTAATTATTTAATGCACATAGTGGTCATGTATGTAGTTAAAAATTAGTGTGATGTATAGCCTTGACAGAGGAATGTAAAAAAAATCTAGAATATTGAGATAGAATATTGGCATACCTAGACATATGATGTTTGAATATTTTAGGTTCTAAAGGAGATATTATAACTGTAGGAGGTCAACATATATCTTTTTCACCCCTATAAATATGATAGGGATCTAGGGATGCACATACTTTGAATCACATCTACAATTAAGAGTCTCAATTGGAAAAATATTATATTTTGCATTCATCAATCCAAAATATTTTATTAAATATTATATTAACTATTCTACTATTTGTTTATAATGATAGAAACTCCAAAAATACCATTTTTATTTCAATAAGATAAATTATGCATTTAGAATAAGTAGTAACAATTTTTGTTGTAAGTAAGCATAACACTTCCTCATGGATTTGACACTCTACTTCATCACTTTATTACTTTATTTGACATGTATACTTACGTACATTTAAGTAGCCTTCCATTATTAGTATATTAAAGAAAACCTAAGCATTACTCATCATTGACAAAATAAGCATTTATTATATAGTCTATAACAAAGCCTTACTTGCCTATATGCAGAAGTCTACCCCATCATCCCTCCGACCTTATATGATATTCTTATTTTTGCTAACATCCAAATTGATAGTTCAATTGTTAGAATTATGCTAGCAATTGAACCGTTCAAAAAAAATAATGCTAAGAGTAAAGATCATTTGATAATGTAAAATATATCGCTTATTGCAAACTAAAAGTGACCAATAATGAAAAAGAGAATGATTTAGTTAACGAAGAAATAATAAGATCTTAAAAGTTGCCAAAAAATTTCCAAGTATATTTATCAGTAGCTAAAGGTTCTTTGTGAGAACGAATTTTCCTTCTACGAAAAAATTTATTTTATAAGAATTTAATAACCCATTTCAAAATATTCATCTACACCTTTTAAAAAAAATTGTGCTTCAAGTGAAGATGATTATGTATACCCACATGTGTTTTCATAGGTAGTCAGCGGGTTACAAGAAGAGAGCTTGTATCTAGTGGGCCCCATAGAGGAACTCTCCTAAAGGAACATCAAACACAACTCCCCCATGCCTATGAAGAAAGATTGCCTCTCCCTAGGGAAATCGAGAATTTTATCAACTTAACTCTCCATCCACCTTGTACAAGGGAGGCAACAACTGCAGTAACTCTCTCTCGCCCATGGCAAGTGCCTTAATTTCCCACCTATCTAAGTTCCAGTATAGTAAAGCACCTACCCAAAGGGCCCTCTACTCAACCCACCATGACCAATTGATTATTGAGTTCATCTTCTCTATATCCTCACTCCGCACCTTCTCCTTTAGCGATCAAAGGCTCAACACAAGTCACCAAAGACTCAAACATCATTCAACATCAAGCACCCCTTGCTAGATACTTATCCCTTACACACTCGACATTATTGAGCTCAACTAAAGACAGATCATTAGAGCTCAATAGCACCTTATGCTCCCTTATCCAGACATAATAGAGCATGTCTTAGGTAGTCTATGTAGTTGCCATTATAAGAAAATAAATTTCCATGTAGATTTATAATAAAATCCTATTTTTGTTACACGTGCTTTAAAATTCTATAATCAAATACTAAAATGAGAATAACATATCATTTTGGCAGATGAACTTGACATTTTATAATGGTATTCGATAATAGAAATAGAGTTTTATAAAATAGCCTATATCCCAAAGATTTTTTTCCCTGCATTAAAGAATTGAGATAGGGTTTATTTTTTGCTAGAGGTACAAGTTCCATGGTTAATTACATCTTAAGAGATGAAACTCTTTAAGAAATATCTTAATTATTTTTTTTTTTGACTAAAAGCACCAAGATGGCTGGGAATTTATTAAAGAAAGGAAGGTACAAACAAATTAGGTAATGGCATCAGATTCCTCCTTTAACCTCCTTTAACAAAGAATAGAAAGAAGGAGGAATCTTACAAGACCCAATATCATCCCAAACAAAGGAACTAAAAATTGCATAGTTAGCACAAAGATCCGCTAACTTATTGCCACCTCTATCTATACAATTAAAAAGAACAAATTGAAATTCATTGAAAGAATAAGGATGGTCCGACTCCTTTTTGGACTTAGAGAAAGCATGTATGAACTTTATTATATTTGCATTGTCACCTTCAATTATGATCCCCTTGTAATTGAACATCCATTCTTGTAAGCAACCTTTGATATATTGAATGGCCATGAGCTCCAACCGAGAGATATCCCAATGAAGGAGAGAATGACCAAAAGCTAATAAAAATCTTCCTTTACAATCCCGGATAACCCCTCCTATCCCAGCTTTGTAAGACTGAAGAAGAGAGGCATCAATATTAACCTTAATCCAATTGGGTGGAGGGGGATGCCAATGAGAATTCAACAGCCTTAGAGGCTGATTAGCAACCCATATACCCGAGCTAGTATGAATCTTGGATGAAGCAATGGCAGCATAGCTGACAGATTCTGAAGCAATTACCAAGTCACTATCATCTCTCCCTTCATGGATGAGCTTATTCCTAGCTTTCCAAGAAAAATAAATAACATTACAATATAAATTGACCATCTTACTTTGCGTATCCAGCCAAATACAACAATGATCCAGCGAATTGAATCCTGGAATACCAAACCCCCACTTGTTGAGAATCTCCAGCACTTTGATGAGTTTTTGACAAAAGACAACCACATGCTCAATGTCTTCAACCATTCCACACCCTCTCGGACATACGTTGTCATAATCTAATCTCCTGTAGCATAAAAATTACTTAGTAGGAATGGCTTTGTTGAAAAGTCTCCACCAAAAGCCTTCAACCCGAGAACTGAGCTTTGCCTTCTTAATCCATTTCCAATACTGATCCTTTTCCTGCAGCTTGTGCTTGAACGTGGCCTGAAAAGCGAGAGAAGCAATAAACTTACCAGAATTAAAAGAGACTAATTCCAGCTTATCCCTCAGTAACTCGGGGGAAATGGGAGTTTTACAAATCAGATCCACCAAATCTATTCCAAACATCTCACCAAGCTTCATCATATTCCAATACCCATTTGTAATGAACTTATCAATCGAAATCTCTTCCATTACTTGGGGAATCACAAAGGTAGGCCATCTACTAAGACTCTTATCCATGATCCAAGTATCTCTGAATACATTAATAGATTCTCCATTGCTTATATTCCATCTAACAATCGGCTTTAGGAACTTTGCGCCTTGCTGAATGATTTTCCAAGCTATAGAACCAGTCTTCTTAGAACCTTCATTCCCAAATAAACAGCCATATTTGGGATAAAACACCTTATGCAACAGTGAATCTTCTTCTTGATTGAATCTCCATACAATCCTTGCTCTAAGAGGACCAACTTTTTTAGAAACCGAATGGAGAGATCTGCCCCCATATTCCTTCGGCAGACACATGGTATCCCAGTTAACATAGTGCAGACCAAGGTAGCCATTCTTTTTATTCCAGATAAAACTTCTACTAATCTTGTCAATCTCCTGGAGAATCCCTTTTGATATCCAGGAATGAGTACAGTGAAAGACAGACAAACAAACCAAAACAGTTTTAACCAAGTTGATCTTTCCAACCAAGGAAATAAACTTCCCTCCCCACACATTGATTATTCTCAAGGCCTTGTTAATAATGAACTGAAAGTCAGCTCCACTTAGCCTTCTTAAGGACATCTTAATCCCAAGATAAACAAATTCCTTCACACTTTTAATACCCATAATGCGAATGATAGAATTTTTCCTCCTTTTGCTAACAGATTTGCCAAACAAGGTACAAGATTTATTAACATTGATCTTTTGCCCGGTCCAGCCACAGAAGTAATTAAGAAGCCTTTTAACTTCCTTTACCATCTTCAAATTAGCCTCAGAGAACACAATGATATCATCTGCATAAAGCAAATGAGAAATTCTAGGACCATTGGAATGAATCCAAACCCCAAGAGCTCCACCTCTATGTTTAAAAGCATTCGATAATAACTGAGCACAAAGAATGAACAAATAAGGTGATAAGGGGCACCCCTGACGAAATCCACTTTTAGCATCAATCCAATTAGTAGACTTACCATTAATTAACAAAGAGAACTTGGGATTTTTTACACATTCCAAAATCAGCTTGGATATAGTGTGGGGGAATCCAAAATAAACAAGAGCTTTCTCTAAGGTAGGCCACCCCATTGAGTCATAGGCTTGTTCCAAATCAAACTTGAAGGAAACAAACCCCTTGGAAGACTTAGAGTACCTGAACTTGTGAAAAATGTCATGAGCCACCATCACATGATCTATTAAAGATCTATTTTTCAAAAAAGTAACTTGTTCTTCAGAGATAAGTTTATCAACATAAGGAGTTATTCTGTTCAAAAGAACTTTGGCAACCACCTTATAAACCACATTACACAAACTAATGGGCCTGAAATTAGAAGGTGAAATGGGATTAGATACCTTAGGAATCAACACAATAGAAGTCTCTTTCCATTAGAATTCATCTTTGCCGAGAGGAAGAATTGATTGACTGCTCTCCACACATCACCCTTAATTATTTCCCAATAGGACTTGAGAAAGGAATAAGTTACTCCATCAAGTCCAGGAGCAATATTGTTGCCCGTATGCTTGACCACGGCTTCTATTTCATCAATAGAGAGTTTTTTGTTTAACACCCCAATGTCTTCTTCATCCAAACGCTTCCAAGCTATAGGCCATTCTTCCAATTTACAACTCGTTTCCTTCCATTTACCTTGAAAAAACCTGAGAAAGATGTCTTCAATTTGTTGTTGGTCTTCAATCATTAGCCCATTTTCATCTTTAATACTAAAGATGAAATTCAAGTTCCTCCTCCCACTAGAGAAAGCTTGAAAGAATTTGGCGTTGCATTCACCCTCAGTCACCCATTTAACTTTTGCACGTTGGCTCCACCAAGTGTTAAGCCTTGACAAGTTAGAATTGAATTCACTGATTTTAGTTTTGAGGATCCAGCCATCCTCAACCGAAAGACCGCCCTCATTAGATTCTTTTTCCTGGATTTCCAAAATCTCTTTCAATAATTTCTCCTTGGATAGGAAAATCGACCCATGTTTTGCTTTACTCCAGTAATACAAGCCCTTCAAGGTTCTCTTCAACTTGGTATTCAGAATTTGAGCATAATCGCCTCTACAATTCCTCATCCAGACTTTCCTTACAACTGCAGCGGAAGCTGGGTTATCATCCCAGAAATCCTCAAATTTGATGTTCTTCTCGACATTCGGTTTTATCTCTAGAAGGTTCAAAACAATAGGACAGTGGTCTGAAGCCACTCTTGCCAAGTGCCTGGTTACCAACCGATGGGAAGAACATAACATAGAAGAGTTAACAAAGCATCTGTCCAATCTCTCCAGAATTATGTCTGCACCAAACTTGTTGTTACACCAAGTGAACCTAGGACCAATGCACCCAACTTCATGGTAGTCATTGTTAGTCAAAAAACACTTCATTTCTTTGGATCCCCGGGAAAAGCTAAATTTTTTTCCACCCCTTTTCTCACTTTTGTCAAGCAGACAATTAAAGTCCCCTCCAATTACCATTGGAATTTCCCTTGAAGAATACAACTGTAAATTCTCCCATAGGCTTCTCCTTCTATAAACATCCTTGCTACCATAAATAGATGCAATTCTCCACCTACCCTTGTTAATCACATCCAAATCACCTACAATACATTGATTAGATGAATATAATACTTTAAAAGAAGCCATATTGGTTTTCCAAATCACCATCAGACCACCAGATAATCCTTCAGAAGAAACTTGGAAATAATCCCAATCAGTCCCAATTAAAGCATCGGCCTCCCTCCTATCAACAAGGGAGACTTTAGTTTCCAACAGGCCAAAAAAAAAAATACACCATTGTTTCTCACAAACTTCTTCAGGAATAGAGAAGCCTTCCTCTTCATGGCTCCTCTACAGTTCCAAAATCCAATGGAAGACATCATTGTAAAAGAGGGGAGGAGCTCCCTGCTTTAATTTTAACTTTCTCTGCCACTTCCAACTCCAATCTCCTACTCCTAGAGGTGGAATTTATAGGACCCAAACCTTTGAGTTGTTTTGATCCCTTTCTCCTAGAAGCCATAGAACTGCTACCCTTCTCAACTACATCAGCTACTCTTCCATCCCGATCCACAATATCAGGCTCTACCTGTTTGTTTTGATCTCCATCATCTACAATCTCATTTAGAAGATTGAACGGGTTCTCAGATTCCATCACTATAGGATCCAAGGAAGGATTACTGCCATCCAAATTTTCCTGAGGAGTATTTCCAGCAACCTCCAGAACAAGTTCCAACCCAGCACCACCTGGTGCAATGTTTTCCTCTCCCGTGTTAACAAAAACATCCTTATCATTGCTGGACGATTTTGGTTGAATAAACTTCTTATAATTATTATTAGATAGAACCCTTTTCTTCCTGTGGTTAACCACCATCCAAGGCCCATAACTGTGATTATCAATAATAGACTTTGCCACTTCCTTTTCCTGGCATTCTTTAGAGCTAACTACCTCAACCGAGACATCTAGATCCATCCTGCTTTTAGAGCAGTCAATGATTTTAAAGATTGAATTACCACAATCCTTCTTGACATGCCCTATCTTCCCACAAGTAAAACAGAAGTTAGGAATTTTCTCGTAAGTAACCTTCTGAAAGAACTTCCCTTCACTTCCCTCCACCCAAACACCAAAGGGCAATTTGGCATCCAACCTGATACGAACACAGACCCTTCCGAACTCCCTCTTCCCCCACTGAAACATATTTC
Source organism: Dendrobium chrysotoxum (assembly GCA_019925795.1). Lineage (NCBI taxonomy): Eukaryota > Viridiplantae > Streptophyta > Magnoliopsida > Asparagales > Orchidaceae > Dendrobium > Dendrobium chrysotoxum. The sequence continues at coordinate 41,363,106 of CM034298.1, read as the reverse complement.
CATCAATAAAATAAGGTTTACCAACCTTGGAAGCTATTCTGCAAATGTTTATTTCATCCCAACAGTGCAGGGGGAGATTAGGTAATCTTATCTAGACCGGAGCAGATAACCGAGAAAGTGAGTTAGGAGAGAAATTTTGAGACCATCTCTCCATTCCTATGATGAGTCCATTCACAAACCAAGGCCCAGTAGACAACACCGCTTCCAGATGCTCTGTCTCATAAAAAGAACAAAGCACCCAACCCAAACCGAGTTGAGTTAAATGAAATTTACGAAATTGAGACCATTGCCTCCTCAATTCAGAACTAATAAGAGATAGAGGAGGATCTCCCCCGAAGATCTTGACAACCAATGAGTTTTTAAGTCTTTGAGCATTCTCCTTCTCTTTTTCCACATTGAGTTTAACAGTAATTCCTTCTTCAGATAAACAATCTCCAAAATCCAAATCAGCAACCCTTATGTTTTCAACCTTCCTCCAAGCGTTTTGCTGAGCTCCAATATTTGATTTGGACTAAAAGACAACACCTTTAGCACCATTACTACAAAGTTCTCCTTCCAAACAAGTCCGAACTTTAACTAGATCAGAAACAGTTTCTCCAGCAGCCGAAGAACCCATTGCTGTATTACCAACAGAGATTTGATCCCTCCTTAACTTAGATGATTCTCCATCCAATAGATTCTTCTCAATAACACAAGCATCCTTGTTAACCGAATTAATGGTAATCACATTTATCACGCTGTCGCTATTGACAGGGATTGCATTTGAAATACCAAATCTGTTAACAAAGATTTTCATGCCTGAGGAAGAAGCTTCGCAGTCGTTTAATGGAGAAAAACCTGGAGGGGAGAAATCTTGTGTTTTTTTACAACTAGAAGCAAAAGCAATGGATTTACCCTTACCTTCAACGAAATTAACCTTTTCTTTCTCAACAAAACCACCTTCCTTAATAACTAATGCTCCATTAGAAGTCGTTTCCCGCGAATCGTTACATTCGCATTTTGAATCAGGATGTTGTCTGATACTGACTCCTTTATTAATCATCCCACCAGAGGATGGACGAAAAGAGTCCATCCGACCACTTACCAGGGATGATTGGAGGTAGCCACCACCTCCCTATTTGCCCGCCAGATAATCTTCAACAAGAATTTGAAAAAAAACCCTTTCATTTCTCTCTCTAGAAAACCAGAGCTTCTCTCTCTAGAAAAGGATCAGATATGAATGATACTTGGGTATATGTTCCTGGGCTCCAAGAAATATCTTAATTAGGGAAGTGAATTTTAAATTTTAAAGATTTAAATAAAGTTTAGAATTTACGAATTTTTAAATGGGATTGGATCAAAGTTGAAAAAATATTTATAGAGTTAAAGAATGAGAGGGAGGGAACACCTTGATTCTTAGAAGTTTAAAAGTGCTAACATATATCCTATATTAGGCTTTAGTATTTTAAAATAAGATAAATTTTTATGTTTGGGTTGATAATTTATTAGAGTACTGGGATTACATTCTTGGTGAGTGGGGACTTATGAGCTATAGTTTGCCTCAAGACCTAGTTCTAAGGTGAACCACTCTAAGGTAGTGATTCAAACTTGGTTTGTATAGATATAGGGGCTTGAGAAGTTGGTCACTATTAGACTTATATCTTCTTAGAGAGGAATGCCATCTAAAAACCACATACCATTTTAAAACCATGTGTCAAGGTCTTAATAATATGTAAGATAGCTAGACTATTATTTATTTAGGAAAGAAGGTTTATAATTTATATTTTGAAATTAGGGTTCATTTGAACATATAAGGAGTTACATGTACTTAAGTATTAAGTGTAAATTGTATACTTTTTATTGTGTTAAATTTTAATAAAAATGTGTTAGTTTAGTTATGTTTATGCCAGAAATATTTAGGAGAAGGTAAAAATTCATAAGTGTTGAACAAGCATCGTAGTGCCCACATATTCTATGCCATAGTGTTGCATCTACAACACCCCAGTGCTTAATTAAGATATTACAATACTGGTCACTCTAGAATTCAAGGAAAATTAACATCTCGATGGAGCCAAGGTCAACGCCGTTGTGCCAAAAATTAGTGCTGCAGTACTTCAATCTTGAGAAACTAAATGCTAGAGTGCCAAGCTTGAGGATGTTGTAGTGCTGGATTACACTTTTAAGCACCACAGTAGCACTACAATAGAATAATTACCAAAATGAGGAGCAATGCTGACTCAGCTAAAAGATACATTGGTTCAACCATTAACTATAATATGTTATCATAGCGCCATAGTGGAGCAAGCCCAATAGTGTCGAGGCGCTAGTACTAATATAGACTCATAAGCCTTGAATTAGTTTATATATATTTTTAATATCTCTCATTCTTAATTTGATGCATATAATTATCATGTGTATAGTTAATATCTAGTATGATATATTGCTTTAATGGAGGAATATTAGAATAAATAGGAGTATTGAAATGGAATGTTTACATACTTAAACGTAGGATGTTAAACCTTGTAGATTCTATAGAGACATTATAATTATAGGAATTCTTTAAACCTTTTTTTCATGCTTACAAGCTCAACAGAGATCTTGGGATGCACATGCTATGATCCACATCTAAAATTAAGAGTCTCATTAAGAAAATTATGTTATTTACATTCATTAGTCTAAAATACTTTATTCACATTAGTATTTTTTTTCTTGTCTCTATTAAATGACAAAAACTAAAAAAATATTTGCTTTTCATTTTGTAGGATAAATCATGTGTTTATATAAGACAATAGTAGTTTAATTATAATTAAGCATAACACTTTCATATGGGATCGTCACTCTTCTCTATCATTTTATTATTTGATTGGCATGTATACTTATATTCGAGTGAGCTTTTAATATTTTTATATCAAAGAAAACCTAAGTATATTCATATTACACTCTAGCTCTCTCTATTGCTCACACTACCTGTAAGCCCCCCATCATCACATTTTTGGAACTGTTGCCAGGGAAGTAATGCTTGTAATATAATTTTAAACTTTTTTATTTAACTAGTTACATTTTTAAACCTACTTATTTCCTTATCTTAATTTACTATTTTTGTTAAAATTATAAAAGGATAAAAAAGTTTTTTATTGTAAGTTTAGTTTTTATTCTTTATTTTATTTCATTATTATTGCATGATTAGTAGATCTAGTAAGGAGCCCTTATTGTTTGATTCTGAGATAGAAAGGGTCTTTATAAAAATTTGAAAAAAAAACAAAAATAAAAATATTTTAAAAATGTCTGAACCAGTACAAGATCTGGACCATCCTAAACCTCTTAGAATGTATGCTATCCCTATAGTAAATGGAATCCATTAGAGTATCAGTAGACCTACTATCCAGGCCAATAACTTCTAACTGAAACCCATCATAATTTGAGACAGTTCAAAATTCCTAGTTTGGGAGAACTCCTATTGACGATCCCAACTTACACTTAGCTATCTTCTTAGAAATCTATGAAATATTTAATTTTAATGGTGTTAGCAATGATGCCATTAGGCTTTGACTGTTTATGAAAGTTGGGAAAGATTTAAGAAAATTCTTAGAAAATGCCCTCATCATGCTTTACCCGATTTATTGGTTATTCATACTTTCTATAATGGCCGGTAGGATTCCTTCGAACTATTATATATGTAGCAGTTGGTGGATCTTTAATGTCTAAGCCATTTGAGGAAGTCTTTGAATTAATTGAGGAAAGGGCTACAAATAATTTCTAGTGACCTTATGATAGGGTGAATTCTAAAAGAGTAGATGGTGTTTATAAATCTAATGTATTATTTATTTTGATTGTTCAGGTAGCAACAATTTCTAAGAACTAAATACTATTAGAGTTAGAATGAGATCACATAGGCATAATATTTACACCAATCATGTAATAGATTTTATTTGTGTGAGCGTTGCAGTGCCCACCATTATAACACTACAGCATTACCCTTCAAGTATTGATCAAAGCAATCAGTTGGGAATAGGAAGGCACCTTTGGAAGAGATAGTAATGCAAATGGGAATTCAATTGTAGGATCAATCTTCAACCCTTAAAAATAAAAAAAATTAGTTAGAGCAAGTTGTTAGTTTAATGAACAATCAAAAATTGGAGGAGCAATGTAATAATATCAGCTTATGAGTGGGAAAGATTTGGGAGACCCTTATAAGGATAAAGATCAACCTTAAAAGGATAATGGTGTAGAAGAAATTGTAAAATCCAAACCTTCTACCCAATAACCTAAAATATGCAGACTTCTTTAGAAGGTTGTAGAGAGACCACCGCCACCTTTTCCTCAAAGGTTGATGGAATAAAATTTAGTTAAGCAATTCTCGAGGTTATTTGAAGTGTTTAAAAAGTCAACCATCAGTATACCCTTCTCTAAAGCGTTAGAGTAGATGCCCACCTATGCTAAATTCATGAAGGAAATTCTGAATAAGAAAAGGAAGTTAGGAGAGTTTGAAGTTATAGCTTTAATTGAGAACTGTAGTGCAATTATTCAAGAGAAAGTTCATAAAAAATTGAATGACCTTGGTAGCTTCACCATTCTCATGATAATAGGAGATATATTTTATGGTATAGCTTTGTGTGATTTAGGATCTAGCATTAATGTTATGCTCTTATCCATTTTCAAAAGATTAGATGTAGAAGAGGTTCAACCCATCACTATCACCCTTCAGGTTGCTGATAGATCTTTCACTTATCCTAAGGGGTGGTAGAAGATGTCCTTACTAAGGTAGATAAGTTTATATTCCTTGTTGATTTTATTTTTTTAGACATGGAAGAGGATATGGAAGTACCAATTATTTAGGGGAGACCTTTCTTAGCATCAGGGAAAGCTATGATTGATGTTCACAAAAGGGGAATTAATTATGAGGGTTCAATATCAGGAAGTGACCATTGATATTTTTAAATCCATTAAATTTCATAAAGAAAAGAATAAAGAATATTTTAGAGTAGATATGGAAGAAACTATAATGGAGATCTTTAAGGAAGAATTATTAGGAAAAAATTCTTTGGTAGATTTTGAAAAAAATGGTGAGGACTTAGGATAATATGTCAATCTATTAGGGATACTACTGGAATGATTAGGGGATTATTTGAGACTTTAGATACTTCTTTTTTTGGTAGAACTTTAAGACCATCTATAGAGGATGCACCTATTTTAGAACTTAAGGTTTTACCCAGCCATTTTAAGTATGACTTTTTTGATAAAAAGTCAACTTTGCCTGTGATAATTTCTTCATGTTTGGAAAAATAATAAGAAAGAAAGTTGATTAGGGTTTTGAAAGATTATAAGAAAGGTTTTGGATGGTGTATTACTGATATCAAAGAATTAGCCCCATATTATATATACACAATATTTTAATGGAGGCCAATTCTATGTCAAAAGTTGATCCTCAAACAAGATTAAACCCATCTATGAAAGAGGTTATCAAAATGGAGATACTTAAATGGCTAAATACTGGAATTATCTATCCCATTTTAGGCAGTGCTTAAATGAAGAAGGGTGGCTTGACTGTAATATCAAATGAACAAAATGAGCTTATCCCTACTAGGACTGTCATTGGTTGGAGAATCTATATTGACTATAGGAATATGAATTAGACAACTAAAAAAAAATTCATTTTCCTTTGCCTATCCTTGACCAGATGTTAGATAGGTTGACAGGACATTCTTTTTACTATTTTTTAGATGATATTCAGGGTATCACTAGATTCCTATAGCACTTGAGGACCAAGATAAGACTACCTTCACCAGTCCTTATGGGTTATTTGCCTTTAGGAGAATGCTTTTTAGTTTTTGCAATGCTTCTACTACTTTTCAAAGATGCATGTTATTAATTTTTTCAAACTTAATTAAGTAGGTCATTGAAATCTTTATGGATGACTTTTCTATTTTTGGCACTACTTTTGAATCTTGTCTTGAGCATTTAACTCCTATATTGAAAAGATGTGTAGAGATAAATTTCATGCAAAATTAGGAAAAATGCCAATTTATGGTGACTGAAGGGATTATCTTAGGGAATAAAATTTTTAAGGGAGAATTAGGAGTAGACCAAGCAAATACTAAAGTCATTGAGAAGTCATCCCCATCCACTTCAGTTAAAGGAATTAGAAGCTTCCTTAGTCAAGTAGGTTTTTAATGCAAATTTATAAAGGATTATTCCAAAATCTATAAACTATTATATCATATGTTGGAAAAGGATATTCCTTTTATTTTTTATACTGCAAGTCTTCAAGGTCTTAAAACTTTGAAACAACATTTGATTTCTGCACATGTTATTATTGCTCTGATTGGTCCCTATCTTTTATAGTCATGTGTGATGCAAGTAATTTTATTATAGGTGCAGTTCTTGGTCATAAGCCAAATAAGAAATTTCATGTTATTTTTTATGCTAATAGAAATGTTAGAAAATATTTGACTTTTTATGCTAGTAGAGGTAGACCTAAAAAGACTTGGTTAGAAAATATTAGATATGATCTTTCTTTATTAGATTTAAACGAGAATTTTACTTTTAACAGGACACAATGGAGAAAAAGAATTCATGTAGCCGACCCCACGTAGTAGGATAAAGGCTTGATGTTGTTGTTGTGTTTAATGCTAATAGAACTTTGAATTCTGGGCAATTTAACTACCCACCATTAAAAAAGAACTACTTTCCATTATCTTTGCTTTTGATAAATTTTTGTCTTATTTGATTTGCATAAAAATAACAGTATACATTGATCATTTTGCAATGAAATAACTTATAACAAAAAAGGACAACAAACATAAATTGGTAAGGTGGATTCTTTTGCATAATAATTTGATGCAAAAATTTTGGATAGAAAGGAAACTGAAAATCAAATTATTGATCACCTATAAAAACTGACAATTAAAGAATGTCCATCTAATTGAACTTGAAATTAATGAGTTTTTCTTCTGATGAGGAATAGTTTGCTTTGTATCTGAGTAGATTATCATGTTATGCTGATATTGCTAATTTCACTGTTAGTGGTGTGCTTCCATTTGATTTATCCCTACTAAGAAAAGAAAATTTTACATAGTGTCAAATATTATTTTTGGGACAAATTATATTTAAAGCTTGTAATGATCAAATCATTAAAAGATGTATTCTAGAGGAAGAAGTAGAACCTATTATTAGGGAATGCCATGATTCTTATTATGGAGGGCATTTTAGAGGATTTAGAACTGCTTCTAAGGTACTCCAGTTAGAATTTTGTTGGCCTACTTTATTTAAGGATATTATTGAATATGTTAGGAAGTGTGATTAATGTTAAAGAGTAGATAATTTAAATTATTTTTTAGAAATTGAGTTGTTTGATGTTTGGTGAGTTTTAGAATTTATGGGACCATGTGTGTAATCTCATGGATGCCAGTATATTCTTATCACTTTTCACTATATATCAAAATGGATTAAAGGAGTAGCAACCCCTAGGATTGATGCTCAAGTTGTGCTTAAGTTTTTAAGGAAAAATAATTTTTTTTAGATTTGGAATGCATGGAGTATGGATTAGTGATGAGGAAAGTCATTTCTGTAATAAGAGAGTAAAAATAGCATTAGTAAAATATGGTATTCATCATCGTGTTGCAATAGCTTATCATCCCCAAACTAGTGGCCAAGATGAAATAAGTAATAGAGAGATTAAATTTTTTTTTTGGAGAAAACTGTTAGTACTAATAAAAAAGATTGGGTTATAAAGTTCGATGATGCACTTTGGGCATTAAGACTGCTTTTAAGACCCTAGGATAGTATTTGAAAAAGTTTACCACCTTCTTGTAGAATTTGAACACAAAGGATTTTGGGCAATGAAAAAATAAAATTTCAATATTAAGGGAGCAAACGAAAAGAGATTAATACAGTTGAATGTATTAGAAAAAATTAAAAATGAAGCTTATAAAAATGCTAAGATTTATAAAGATAAAGTTAAAAAATGGCATGATCATTTGCTTCTTAGGAAAGAATTCACCCATGCATAAGAGGTTTTGCTCTTTCATTATATATAAAAATTATTTCCAGGAAAACTAAAGTTCAGATGGTTTTTACCATTCACTGTTATGAAAGTATTTCCTGATGGAGTTATTAAAATTAAGGATAAGAAAAGTTTACATATTTTTAAAGTTAATGGCCATAGATTTAAATCTTATTTAGAAGGGGACATAGAACATTTATGAAATATCATTAATTTTGTTCATCCTCAAATAAAATAATTAACTTGTCTAGATGAAGACTATAAACTTAGCGCTGGGGGGAGGCAACCCAATTGTGTTTCGTCTTTTAAATTTCTTATGTGTTATGTTATTCTTATTTGGTCATAGTCTTTGTTTACTTGTGTTTATATTATTTTATTCTATTATTTACATTTAATTTAAATTTCCATTTATGCTTAACTGTTAAAATTTTTTTAAGGATTCATGTCATAATTATTCAACAAGTTTTATGCTGGCTGTTGACTACCTAACGCAACCCTCCACTTTTCTCATCTAGGACTTGGGACCTGGCAATGGCAGTGTTAAGAGGTTGGAGTAGCTCAAGTGGCAGATAAGATTAGAGAGAGTCTCCTTAGATGGTTTGGTCACATAAAACGGCGGCCTCCCAATGACCCGGTTAGAAAGTAGAGGTATTATATTTGACTTATGTTAAGAAAGGTAGAGGTAGACCTAAAAAGACTTGGTTAGAAAATATTAGAAATGATCTTTCTTTATTAGATTTAAATGAGAATTTGACTCTTAACAAGACACAATGGAGAAAAAGGATTCATGTAGCCGACCCCACGTAGTGGGACAAAGGCTTGATATTGTTCTTGTTTTTATTGCTTAACTGTTAAAAATTGTCCTCTACATAGTGCTTGTACGTTGATTGCTTATTTAGCCAAAATAAAAATTATAATTAAAGGTTATGTAAAATTAAGATAATAAGAAAATCTTAGATGATAGTTTAAATGAATAATGCATAATATTTTATAATTTGAAAAGTGTAATAATTAACTAAGGATGATCACTTAAGTTTTTGACTTGTTTTGAATTTAGAAACTATACACTGCTGTATTGACTACTGAGTTGAAGAATGAGTAATTGAGTGTAGGTAAAAGAAATAGGTAGATTAAATTAGAAGATCATAGTAACTTAAACATAGAATTAGTGATCTTGTTAAGTCCTTATATTAAATTAATTAGGGTTGTAGGAGGATGAAAGCGAAATTGATATTCAAAATAATTAAATATGTACTCCACAAGTATGAAAACTAAAAAATATGAAAAATTATAAGAGTTAATTTGAAAATGAAAAAAGATGAGTACATTCAAAAATTGGTATTTATTGAAGCTCAATTTCAAAAGAATCCTAACACTTAAATCAAATAGGACAAGGTAAGTGAACTAATACATATGACAGTGCACTAATGAACTTTAAATAATTAATTCCTAAATAATATATTATTCATTTCTGAAATCAGAAGTCAATTTTATACCTACACTCACAGTGGATAGGTTTAATGCAAGAAATAATAAGGGTGACTGAATGGGATTATTATTATGACCTTTTAAATTAGAATTACAACTTTCATTATTCTAAATTACATCTAGACTATGATGCAATTCTATTCCTTAAGGGATTTTTCTAGGGCAATCTTGGCAGAGAATTGGGGTATAAATAAAGGTTCTCTAACCCTCATATATAGTTTCACAATCCAAAAAAAATTTAATATCCTGATACACTATGGATTTAACAACATGAATTTTCAAAATTCTAGGTCAAAATTTGACCTGTAACTCTATAAATTTAGTAGATGGTAGTTGAAGGTCCAAATGGTTTTATAAAAAATCAAGGATGTTATATAGATCCTTAAGATCTCTCAAATCCAATTTTAGCTACATCTGTTGTGACTAAGGGACCTGAATAAGTGCACACGTTGATTCTGTTAAAAAATTATTCATAGAAATATAATAAAATTTAGGCTTTGCAATTATTTTTCCTAGATAAGCATTATTTTCTTGAATTCATTGATGGCGTATACACAAAAATGGTCCACTAGATAATTACTATGATTTTTCAAAGCTCGGTATAGTTAATTTTAATTAAAATTCAGAAATCCAGTTGTTACTCAATCGACTGCTAAGTGTGTAGTGCTTCTCCACATGGCAGTTTTTGTTTAATTAATTTAAAGTACTGCAAGCCTAAGCAATAGCGCAACATTCATCTTATCCATTTGATATGAGATCGAACTACTGAGGTTCAAAGCTTTATAGTGGATATACAAATTTGATACAATGTGACCAGAACTGTCCTCTAAAATCAAATGCAACAGATGGTTCAAATTCATTTTTTACCTCTAGTAGTGCTCTTTAGTTGTTAACATATAATCACTTGATCAATGAATTTCATCTAACAAAATCCCTCCTAATCAATCCAATAGGATCTAGATGATGGGAACCTTTAATCCGATGATCAGCTCACTGTGGATTAAAGGTTTCCTACATCATTTCCCAGACCTCTAATTTATTGAGTTCATGGTTGAGGGATGCCAGTGTGTAGTGGAAAATTGATAAGAAATTTTTTTTTTGGTTTAGGTTGTCTAAGTTCAGGGAATGTATCCTCTCTGAAGCTCGAGCACCAAAATTGACTAGATCTAAACATGGATTCTCATCGATAAGACATCATTGGAGTTCACTCAAACTCGCATATGTAAGGCTCTGGAGGGCTAGGAACATTTGAGAATTAGTTACTCTCACTCTTATAAAGCTAACAAAATTAAATGTAGGAACATAGCATGTCTAAAAATGTTAGTACTTATAGGCATTTAGAGATGAATGTGGTATAATTGCTTGCCATGGTTGGCCATACCAAATTGTTAGGTTAGTTCATAGAGGTCCAATGGAGTATAAGAATATGTCAGGAATTGGATGGAGGTTTGGGGTGATTAAATTTATTAGAGGGTTGGGATTTCATGCATATGTCTTAGGTTGAGTTGGATTTTGAACACTTGAGGATGCCACCTGGCCACCTGAGTTAAATTTATAAAAGTTTAAGGGAAGTTTTGAATCACATGGGTAGACTATGAGTGGGTTGGATCAATTTGAATTTGAGTTTGAATCATTTGGGATAACTTGGGTTTACTCTGGTCAACCCCAAGGTATGGGTTGGTTAGTGAGTAACCTACGTTAATAGCAAGGGTTTCAGTCCATGGTATTGAGGGGTGTAGGTTTAATTCAATAAGAATGTTCTATAGGTCATGAAGGTCAACTATGGTTTACTTGGTCAAACTTACTTAGCCATGGCCATCCATGGGTTCCAACAAGTTTAGGTAGGTTTATTGCAGTGCTTCAAAGTCTAAGGTCAAAACCTTAGGGTCTAGGGTTAGGTTTAATCTAAGAAGTTTTAGGGTTTTTTTTATGTTTTATGGTTAATGGGTTAACCTTTGATTGGGCTTAGACTAGGAAGAGCCTAGGTTTTTATTTAAACTAGTTTGGGATGAAAGCTAGGGTTTAATGAGCTAGGTTAGCTAATGAAACCTATATTCAAGGTCTTCAAGACATGTTGGGAATTTTTTATTTTAATGGTCAATCATGGTTAACAAGGTTGATGATGGCCCTTGAGTGGGTCACACTAGTCCAATGAAGGCCTTAAACTAGTTTTGGTTCAACTCCAATGCAATAGGTTTGAGTTTGATTCAAGTAAGGATATATAATGGCCTTTTAGTAATAAATAGGCCTTTTAGGTTTAACATGAAAGTTCAAAAGGGATGTTAAGCTCTAGTGAACTAGTCCTGAGGCTAACCAAGAGGGGGGGGGGGGTGAATTGGTTATTTAAAAATTTCACGAACAACAGAAAAATCTTTTCGATACTTAGCAGCGGAAACAAGTAAACAAGGACGAAAAGATCAATCACAGATATTCACCAAGCAGTTAATATCAGAAAAGTAAAGTGAAAAACTGAATCAGAAAAGCAAACCAGATTTTATAGTGGTTCGGTCAACTTGACCTACATCCACTCCCTGGAGCCTCCCCTCCGGGTATTGCACTAAATAGAAAGTGATTCTCCTTTTGCTCCCACAGTAAGGCAGAGAAGCCTGTACTAAAACTCCTTTTCACCACACGGTGAGGCAGAGAACCCGACCTCCTTTTGCTTCCTCCTGAAGCAGGCAGAGAACCTTCGAACTCCTTTTGCTTCCACCTGAAGCAGGCAGAGAACCCTCGAACTCCTTTTGCTTCCACCTGAAGCGGGCAAAGAACCCCGGATCTTCTTGCGAACGATCCTCCTACAATGAACACCGACTAGACGAAAGACGATGAGTGGAGAAGACGACTTTGATCCGTGCTTGGAACCTTAGTGAATCCCTCACTAACTCCCCCTCACTAGATCCTCTCTGTCTCTCCCAACTCTCTCTCTCTAGGGTTTCTTTGGGAAGGAAGGTGGCAAAAGATTTTTCTTGTTTCAAGAAAAAGTTCTTTTATAAGAGGGCTTAAAATTTGCCCTAAATCTCAACTGGTCGGCCAAGATCATCCAGGACGATCGATAGATCGTCCTATACGATCAGTTAAAATTAGCTATTTCAGCCTGGACGATCTGGCTCTTCTGGACGATCAGTAGAAAAATTTATTCATATCATCCCGTACGATCCTGCGATCGTCCGGGACGATTAGTACAAATCGAGGAATATCGTTCAGAAGACAGTTCGTGTCGTCCAGAGAAACTTGTGCTGGACGACCAAAAAATGACTTGATCGTCCAGGATGATATGGGTATCGTCCTGTACGATTAGTTCAAAAAGTGCCCAAATCGTCCTGAACACAGTTCGGGACGTACAGCTGAAATGCACTAGACGATCATGATCGTCCGGGACGATCCTGATATCGTCCAGGATGATATGATCGTATAAATTAAATATTAATTGCTTTCCTTAATTACCAGACTAATTTAGGCATGATTGTACTAAATCGTCCAGGACAATACACGTATCGTCCGGGACGATCAGACCAAATAACTTAAAATAAAAACTTGCCTAACTTGTTCTGGCGGTTGAGAAGTTTTGATTTGAGCATATCATCTCATATGATTCAAAGATTGTCCAGGACAATCTGCTTAATCAGACTCACTTAATTTGGTCGCCCTAATTAGGGTTTCTGTTTTTCCTGGATCGTCTAGGACGATGTGAATATCGTACAGGACGATCTGAACAAAAAATGAACAGAAACTCTAATTCACTCAAGCTCTCCTCCTAAGTGTGTGTGTGCAAGGTTACTTAGCTCGGGGATCAGTTACATTATAATTGACTCAATAAAAAGAAAAATCATATATTTGACACACTTGGACCCGATCTTGAGTTGGCTTGATTTGCTCGTGATCTCTTGTGCCTGAAATGGGTTAGCCAAGCAAAACACACTGGAAACATGTTTGTCATCATCAAAACTAGATTTGTAACAATCTCCCCCTTTTTGATGATGGCAAACATTTGTACAGTAGTTTGAAAATAAAAATAAACAAGAGATCAAAAAATAGATATAATTTTTTTTTCAAATTTTCATTTAACAATCAAACTAATACAGAAAATATAACACATAACAAAAACTGAAATGACTATAACTGACTCCCCCTTTTGACATCATAAAAAGGAGGAGGGTAAAACAGAACACGGAAATATAAGTATAAAACATAAAAGAGAACAACTACAAAATAGAAAACTAGAACGGAGGCGGATCCTGATCGGAAGAAGGAGGTGACTGTGGTGGGTTGAAGTAGTGGTGAATGGCTTGAAAATGAGCTCCAATCCAGGCAATGTCCTGGTCATGCTGCTGTTGCTGCTGCGCAGCATAGTCAGTGAAGCGCTGGATGTCCTCGGCGTGCCGCTGCTCCTGAGCAACCACATAGGAGTCAAATCTTGCCTCCCACTGATCGAAGCGCTGCACCAGGTGGTCAAAGGGAGAGGCAATGCGAAGGGGAGAAGGTGCCTCTAGTGCAGCAGGAACTGGAATGGCCTCTTCCTCCTCTTCCTCAACATCTGGGGCGGGCTCCGGATGTAGTCGGGTGCTGTGTAGGACATGGAAGGCATTATTGGTGAGGAAGGAAGGAGGAACATCTGAAGCTGTGGGATATTGCAGGTCATATTTGGTTTTGAGGGCATAGGCAATGATGTGTCCTAAGGCTAGATTTGGACGACGGCGATGACCTGGATCCCGAATGGTGGTGAGGTGCTCGAGGTACAAGATAATAAGGTCGGTGGCATTAAATTCCCTATGGGCCAGGATGTAGTAGGTGGTCAAGGACAGGAGTGGGGTGATGTGAATTCGATCCCCCGCCTTTGGAATGATGGAGGAACGAAGAACATGCTAAATAGTCCGGGCGTCCTTAAGAAGTGTGGAGCTGGCATTGTCATGATAAGGAGCATTTGTATTGCGAAGGAAATGATTGGCGACACTCCAATCATAGTCTAGGTTGGTGATAAGGGTGTGGAGTTTGTCACCAGTGACGAAAAGTTAGAGAATGTTATGAAAGTCCTGGTAGGTAAGTTCGACGGGATGCTGATTTACATAAGAGCGGAGGGTGGAGTAATCAGCCGAAATCCGCAAGTTTGCAAAGAAAACGCGAAGAAGTTCTGAGCTAAAGGGAAATGCGAGAGTCATGATGAAGGTGAGGGAGGTGTGTGCGAAGAGGTCAAGGACAGGATAAGTGAGAGTGCGGAGATTTACAATTTTCGACGGTGTGATCCCCACTTCGCAATATCTCTCGTAGGCAGCCTGATCGGCTGCATTGGGGAAGCGAGGATCAACAGGTCCCCGGGAGAAACTGGCACCCTTTTGACGGGACCGTTTGCCACCAGCCATTAGGAATCAAAAGTGTAAGGAAGTAGAAGGAAAGTGGAAGAAAAAGGTGTGGAAAATCCTTAAGAAAATTGCTATTTATATTGAAAACGGTCTGATCGTCCCGTACGATCGTGACATCGTCCAGGACGATTGGTCAAAAAGGCGGACTGATCATCCTGGATGATTAGACACAGGCGATCGTCCCGAGGAGTCAGGCTGGATGACCGTTGATGAAAAATATCATCCAGGATGATTAGGTGGATCGTCCGGGATGATATGCAATAAATATGTCGGACAGGCCGAATTCGAATCGTCCAGCGGATTGACATGTGGATCGTCCAGGACGATAAAGTGGATTGTCCAGGATGATGGCCAATAATTGGTGTAATATCAGCCGTTTGATCAGATCAGTAAGATATGGATAATATCGTCCAGGATGATGTAAGGATTGTCCAGGACGATCACCAATAATTTGAGTTTTTCAGCAGTAGGAGCAGTGTGGGGACGATTTTGAATGAATCGTCCAGGACGATGTTTGGATCATCCAGGATGAAGAGGATCATCCAGGACGATGTGAAGAAAATAGAAAAAGATGGATGATGAAGATGACCGATCAGGATCCAAAAACACAACCATGAGATCAAAATAACACAAAAATGAATAAAACTCACAGAAAAAAAAACACGCAAAAGCAAAGATTATTTTTTTTGATCAAGCTGCTCGAGTAAATCAGAATTTTTCCTTGATTTTAGATTCAAAAACTAATAAGAAGATGATTGACAGCGCTGAAATCCAGAAAAGGTTAGAAAAATAAACTTTCATAACTCTGACCCTGGGCACCTTATCGATGCAAACCTTTTTCAAAACAAAAATCCGATTCAGAAGAAAAGACATTAGATTTGAAAAGAGATCCTTTCAAGCCTCGTTTCAGAAAAATATCTGATATAATAGTGTTACAAAGTAAAAAATCAAAAATCAGGATTTTTAAACACAAGCTTTTGAAAGTATTAAGCGGCACACGGATTTTTCTAAGACCTTTAACGATCTGAAAGGAAGGAAAGCTTGGTTGGGCTCATTTTGTGCCTCTTTTACAATTTAGTTGGCGCTTTGCGCATCTTTTTATTTTTGATACACTTTGTGTATCTTTTAGTTGGCAATTTTTTGCATCTTTTCAGCTTCCAGACACAGGAGATTATCTTCCAGACATAGGAGATGACTCTCCACAGTAAGGACGAATGATTAACAAAACAAAAGCCATATATCATATGATAAATGCAATCACTTACTTTAGAAAATCAAACTAATGACTCAAGACTTTGA
Source organism: Dendrobium chrysotoxum (assembly GCA_019925795.1). Lineage (NCBI taxonomy): Eukaryota > Viridiplantae > Streptophyta > Magnoliopsida > Asparagales > Orchidaceae > Dendrobium > Dendrobium chrysotoxum. Next base: position 41,346,981 of record CM034298.1, on the reverse strand, counting down.
AAAACACTATTGATATGAGGTAGATTACTGTAGGAAGATAAAATAATCTCTATTGCAAAAACTAACATTTTAATTTTGAAGAGAATTTTTATCCAAAAGAAACTATACACCAGTAAAGGAGTTAGAGGAAGAGAAACAATCATCAATATTTCTTCCTTTTAACAGATTCAGTGGAATCAATCACTGCTTACCAGCTTCCAAATCAACACAAGGTAAAAAACTCCCAGTTAGAAATTCAGATTATCAGAAGTAGAGAGCGGTGATCAGATTTTGAAAAGCATAAAAAAGTAAGTGCAAGATATGAACCAGTGAATAAAAACAGGTAGAAAATCACATCAAAGTAAATCCTCAAATCAAACTAACAGTAAGGCTAAAATAGAAATCAGCAGAAGAAATAAAATCAACTGAAAGCAAATAATCAAACCAAAAACTAACTAACAGAAAATAGAATACCAATCAGAACAATCAGAAATCAGCAGTCATCAGAATCAAGCATTTATATCAATCACTCATAATCTGGTTCTCAAAATGCTGAATGAGTCAAAGGCCAGTGGTTTAGTGAATATGTCAGCCAACTGATTTTTAGTTGCTACATGATGTAGCTCAATGTCCCCTTTTGTAACATGGTCCCTAATGAAGTGATGCCTTATATCAATGTGTTTGGTCCTAGAATGTTGGATTAGATTCTTAGAGATACAGATGGCACTAGTATTATCACATAGAATAGAAATTGTGCCAACAGGTACCCCTAAATCCAAGACTTGTTGCTTCAACCAAAGAACTTGGGCCACACAACTCCCTAAGGCAATGTACTCAGCTTCAGCAGTGGAAAGTGCAACTGAGTTCTTTTTTCTACTGGACCAGGAGACTAACGACTGTCCTATGAATTGACAAGTCCTAGAAGTGCTCTTTCTATCCACCCTACACCCCGCAAAGTCAGAATCAGAATATCCAATGATCTCAAAAGAGGTGCTGTGCCTAGGGTACCCGATTCCTAGGTTTGGGGTCCCTAAAAGATATCTAAGAATTCACTTAATAGCAGTTAGGTGGGACTCTTTAGGTTCAGCCTGAAACCTAGCACAAAGACAGACACTAAATATGATATCAGGTCGGCTAGCAGTCAGGTAAAGTAGTGATCCTATTATCCCTCTATACTTCTTCTGATCAATAGATTTTCCACTTGAATCCTTATCTAACTGAACTGAGGAGGTCATGGGAGTATTGATTGGCTTGGCTTTGTCCATTTCATATTTCTTCAAAATGTCCTTAGTGTATTTAGATTGATTGAGAAAGGTTCGATCATCCGTTTGCCTTATGCTAAACCCCAAAAAGTAGGACAATTCTCCCATCATACTCATCTCAAACTCCTTACTCATTATTTTAGAAAACTCATCACATAAATATTTATTAGAAGATCCAAAAATGATATCATCAACATAGATCTGGACAATGAGTAAGTCATCCCCTATTCTCCTCAGAAAAAGGGTGGTGTCAACGCTCCCCTTAACAAACTCTCTTTCTAATAAGAATGTGCTAAGCCTCTCATGCCAAGCTCTGGGTGCCTGTTTCAATCCATATAAGGCCTTTTTTAATTTGAAAACACGATTCGGATATTGGGAACCCTCAAAACATGGGGGTTGTTCTACAAAAATATCTTCTTTTATTACCCCATTTAAAAAGGCACTCTTGACATCCATTTGAAACAGCTTAAATACCTTATAACAGGCAAAGGCTAGTAGCACTCTTATGGATTCGAATCTAGCTACAGGGGCAAAAGTCTCCTCAAAATCAATCCCTTCTATCTGATTATACCCCTTAGCCACCAATCTTGCCTTATTTCTCACCGCCACACCAGAATCATTCATCTTAATCTTAAAGACCCACTTGGTTCCTACAATACTTTGATTTCTAGGTCTTTCTACTAACTCCCAAATATCATTCCTTACAAATTGATTCAATTCTTCCTGCATAGCTAAAATCCAAAATTCATCCAACAAGGCTTGATTGATGTTGGTGGGTTCAGTCATTGAGATAAAGGTAGAATGATTTACTTCCTTCCTAAGTCCATGCCTAGTCCTAACACCTTCAGAAGGGTCTCCTAAGATCAGTTCTTTAGGATGGCTCGAAGAATATCTCCAATCTCTAGGCAATGTGGTTTGAGGTTCTACCCTTTCCTCCAGATTTGTATTTCCAACCCCTTGGGTAACCTCAACAATCTCTTCATCTTCTACTTCAGATCTAGACTCCTTAGGATCAGATTCATCAAACACTACATAGGTTGTTTCTTCCACCACCAAAGTCCTCCTATTGAACACCCTAAAGGATTTCCCCACACTTGAATATCCTAAGAACACTCCTTCATCAGATTTGGGGTCAAATTTTCCTAAGGGTGACTTCCCGTTGTTCAGAATGAAAACCTTACATCCAAAGATATGAAGGTGGGACAGATTTGGAGTTCTGCCCTTAATGATCTCATAAGGTGTCTTATTCAGTTTGACTCTCACATTCACCCTATTCAGTACATAACAGACAGTGTTCACCGCTTCAGCCCAAAAGTATTTTGGAAGTGAATACTCGGCAAGCATGGCTCTAGCGGCTTCCACTAAGGTCCTGTTCTTCCTTTCAGCTACCCCGTTCTGCTGAGGGGTTCTAGGAGCTGAAAAATTATGACTAATCCCTTGATCCTCACAAAAACTTCCAAATCTTTTATTTTCAAACTCCCCTCCGTGATCACTATGGATGGTAATAATCTCACATCCTAACTTCTTCTGAATCCAAGTAGAGAAAGATCTAAACTCATTAAATGACTCAGATTTATGTGACAAAAACTTCACCCAAGTGAATCGCGAATAATCATCTACAATCACAAAACCATAAACTCTCCCCCCTAAGCTGGCAGTGCTAATGGGTCCAAAGAGGTCCATGTGAAGAACTTCTAAAGGTCTAGAGGTGCTAATATCCTTAACAGAGTGAAAAGAGGACTGGACTTGCTTTCCCAACTAACAGGCATCACACAGGTGATCCTTAGTGAACTTAAGCTTGGGCACACCTCTAACTAAGTCCTTTTGGGTGACTCTCCTAAGGGTTTTCATACTGGCATGACACAATCTCCTATGTCATAACCAAGACTCATCAGCAACAGTTTTTAAGCAAATTGAATTATCAGATTTAATGCAACTTACATCCAGCTTGTAGACGTTGTTGATTCTTTGCCCCTGCAAAACAACTTCATCATTTAAGCTTAAAATGCAGCCAGTGGGCAAGAATTTGATGCTGTATCCCTTGTCACAAAGTTGACTGATGCTCAGCAAGTTGTGTTTCAGTCCATCTATAAGCAAAATATTATCAATCATAAAATTCTTTGAATCACCAATTATACCTGAGCCTACCACCTTCCTGGTGGTGTTATCTCCAAGTGTAACCTTGCCTCCAGCTCTGGCCTCCAGCGAAATGAACTGATTTGCATCTCCAGTCATATGTATAGAATATCCACTATCCAGGTACCACATGCTCTCACGAGGTCTTGTGTGAGAGCACACCTACAAAAATATCAAACGTCAGTCTTAGGAACCCAAACAGGTTTGTGTTCCTTCTTATGAAAAGAAGAATACAATGTATGCGTGCTGTGCTGGGAAACAGGCAATTTAGGTCTCCACACCTAATGTGTACTTCAGTGAATAGTGCAGGTGTGGGAAATGTGTCCTAACATGCCACATGAAAAATATCTAATACCAGGAAAAGGGTTAACTAATCTACGTGGGTGATAATGCCTCTTCCTAAATGTATATGAAACATGCTTTGATGAACTTGCAACAGATTTTTCAAAAGGTGGCGGTGCATAAAACTGTTCAAAAGTAGGCGGTGTTATGTTCTTTTCAAAAGCACTGATTTTCACTTTCAAAAACTCATTTTCTTTCTTTAAGCTTGCAATTTCAAATTTTAAGGTTCCATTGCTACTTTCTACTTCACATGCCATTGTATCTAACTCTTTAAAAGCTCTTTCTAAATCAACATGCGTGGTTTTTAATGAATCATGCTCAGAAACTAAATCAGAATATTTTTTGTTCAACTCATCAAACTCATCAAGCAAAGACGTGTGATTGGAATCAAGTGTGGAATGATCTTTAACTACAGAATCATGCTCTTTTTGTAAAGTCAAATAATCTAATTTCAAACTAGCATGAGTTTTCTTAAGCTTCCTATACGATGTATGAATTTTTTCAGAAACTTCAAATAATTGATCGTAAGTATGCTCACATACCTCTTCCTGGTCTGACTGACCAGGGTGATCATCAGCCATCAGACACAAGTTTGTTTCCTGCTCTTCAACTTCAGTCTCATAAGAGTCGGATGCAGAGTCTGCCCAGAACGCCTTCTGAATCCGCTTCTTGTCCTTTCTGAACTTTGGTTTCTCCTCACCCTTCTCCTTGCTTGGATGGGCTTTAAGTGTAGGATAATTAGCCTTAATGTGTCCAGGCTTCCTGCATTCAAAACAAACAGATTCAGATGAACCTTTAAAGTTTCTACTGGTCTTACCTTTGTTCCACTTTTGAAAATTCTTATTCTTCTTCCTTAGAAAGCTCTTGAATTGCCTTGTGATTAAGGCAACATCATCGCTATCAGACCCGAAAGTGCTAGCATCTGAATCCTTGGCCTTTAGCGCCACTGTCTTCTCCTTCTTTCGTTCACCTGCATCAAGTTGTCTTTGGTTCACCCCTTGCTCGTAAGCAATGAGTGATCCAAGTAAGCTGTCAATGGAGTAAGTATTTAAATCTTTAGATTCCGTGATAGCAGTAATCTTAGCATCGTAAGAAGCAGGCAAACATCTAAGAATTTTGTTCACTCTTTCGTAGTTAGTAAGTTCTCTACCTAAAGCATGCAAGGAGGTAACAATCTGAGTGAACCTTGTGTACATTTCTGAAATAGTCTCACTAGGTTTCATGCGAAAAAGTTTGTAATCATGTAACAAGATGTTTAACCTAGAATGTTTGACTTTAGTTGTACCTTCATATGTTATACACAATCTATCCCAGATTTCTTTACCCGTTATACAAGTAGAAACACGCATATAGTCTTCAGATTTTAAAGCACAAAAGAAACAGTTCAAACATTTTGCATTTAACTGTGCTAAATCACAATCTTCAAAAGTCCAATCTGTAAATGGAAGTTCAGCTTTCATATTGTTAATCATTCTAAAAGGTGGTTCGTATCCATCCTTAACTAACATCCACATGCGATAGTCAATCGATTGAAGAAAAGTAGACATGCGTGTTTTCCAAAAATTAAACGGAATATTATCAAACAATGGTGGTCTTGTAATAGAATAACCTTCAGCAGTATTACGATTGTTACAGTTAGCCATGGATCAAATTCAAAAGTTTTTAAACCTAAATTTTGAATCCCGCTTTGATACCACTTGAAAGTTCGAAAGGGATGTTAAGCCCTAGTGAACTAGTCCCGAGGCTAACCAAGAGGGGGGGTGAATTGGTTATTTAAAAATTTCATGAACAACAAAAAATCTTTTCGATACTTAGCAGCGGAAACAAGTAAACAAGGACGAAAAGATCAATCACAGATATTCACCCATGCAGTTAATATCAGAAAAGTAAAGTGCAAAACTGAATCAGAAAAGCAAACCAGATTTTATAGTGGTTCGGTCAACTTGACCTACGTCCACTCCCCGGAGCCTCCCCTCCGGGTATTACACTAAACAGAAAGTGACTCTCCTTTTGCTCCCACAGCAAGGTGGAGAAGCCTGTAAAAAAACTCCTTTTCACCATACGGTGAGGCAGAGAACCTGACCTCCTTTTACTTCCTCCTGAAGCAGGCAGAGAACCTTTGAACTCCTTTTGCTTCCACCTGAAGCGGGTAGAGAACCCTCGAACTCCTTTTGCTTCCACCTGAAGCGGGCAGAGAACCCCGAATCTTCTTGCGAACGATCCTCCCACAACGAACAGAGACTAGACGAAAGACGACGAGCAGAGAAGACGACTCTGATCCGTGCTTGGAGCAACCTTGGTGAATCCCTCACTAACTTCCCCTCACTAGATCCTCTCTTTCTCTCCCAACTCTCTCTCTCTCTAGGGTTTCTCTGGGAAGGAAGGTGATAAAAGATTTTTCTTATTTCAAGAAAAAGTTCTTTTATAGGAGGGCTTAAAATTTGCCCTAAATCTCAACTGGTCAGCCAAGATCATCCAGGACGATCGATAGATCGTCTTGTACGATCAGTTCAAAATCAGCTATTTCAGCCTGGACGATCTGGCTCTTCTGGACGATCAGTAGAAAAAATTATTCATATCGTCCCGTACGATCCTGCGATCGTCCGGGACGATTAGTACAAATCGAGGAATATCGTTCAGAAGACAGTTCGGGTCATCCAGAGAAACTTGTGCTGGATGACCAAAAAATGACTTGATCGTCCATGACGATATGGGTATCGTCCTGTATGATTAGTTCAAAAAGTGCCCAAATCATCCTGAACACAGTTCGGGACGTACAGCTGAAATGCACTAGACGATCATGATCGTCCGGGATGATCCTGCGATCGTCCAGGATGATATGATCATATCAATTAAATATTAATTACTTTCCTTAATTACCAGACTAATTTAGGCATGATTGTACTAAATCATCCAGGACGATACACGTATCGTCCGGGATGATCAGACCAAATAACTTAAAATAAAAACTTGCCTAACTTGTTCTGGCGGTTGAGAAGTTCTGATTTGAGCATATCGTCTCGTACGATTCAAAGATCGTCCAGGACGATCTGCTTAATCAGACTCACTTAACTTGGTCACCCTAATTAGGGTTTTTATTTTTGCTGGATCGTCCAGGACGATGTGATTATCGTCCAGGACGATCTGAACAAAAAATGAACAGAAACTCTAATTCACTCAAAGTCTCCCCCTGAGTGTGTGTGTGTAAGGTTACTTAGCTCAGGGATCAGTTACATTACAATTGACTCAATAAAAAGAAAAATCATACATTTGACACACTTGGACCTGATCTTGAGTTGGCTTGATTTGCTCGTGATCTCTTGTGCCTGAAACGGGTTAGCCAAGCAAAACACACTGGAAACATGTTTGTCATCATCAAAACCAGATTTGCAACATAACATAGGTTTATACCCTTTGAAAAGGAATAACCTCATTAAAAATAATGTATATATAATTTTCCTACATGCTTAACGTTTGCAATTATAAAATCTATTGATAAGGGGCATTTAAAACATCATTTTAAAACTTTTGATGAATAATTGCTAATGCTAGAAATTGCATTTTTGTGGGAATATACTTTAAATTTTTATATAGATAAAAATAACTAGTGAAATATGAGCTTCTTATAATTAAAATGATCATGATGAGACATTCAAAAGCATACAAGAAATTGCAATGTGGAAAGTTTGCTATGCTTATTAAAAGAACATTTTACTCAACAAATTTTATAAAAATACTAGAATTGAAATAAAAAAAGGGCATTGGGAGCCTGCCTCAAGGGGATAATTCTTGCACCACCTCCTTCAAACTTATCTCCTTTCATTATCTCTATTCTCCTTCTCCTCTTCCTTCTCCAGTAAGTCTTGGGGTAAGCGATGAGGGAAATGGATTTTGATATGTATGCTTATAATTTTTTTTTATTGGTCAGCATCGTAATGCACCACCATTCTGTGCCACTACACTTGGCCATAATATTCTAGATTCTCCCAGACATTCCTAGATATAAAGCTTAGTATCACAAATCTCCCTCAAGTTTTACTCAAATACAAAGTAGACAATGCCAAAATTCCACCATGTACAGCTTCACTGCATTCCCCAAACTCAACCTTCCAAATAGAGAGGGAAGCACCATTATTCGTCAGGAAACAGTGCCACAATTCTCCCTTAAGAATTTTTTCCATCTAAATTTAAATTTCCCCTAATCATTTTAGACTATATATTTTAAACTTTTAGAATTTCTAGAAGTATATAAGAGGATCTTACTAGGTTTCATAGTCACATACATTACACTCTCCTCTCCTTATTCAAAAATGTTATCCTGTAGGTTTAAAAAAAATGCTCAAAAGAAGTTTAACGATGTTGCCTCATTTTTTTCTTTCTCCCAGATAGAATCTCTTTCTGATCTATTCTTCCACTAAACTTTGACCATAGGGATTTGCCTGTTTCTCAATATCTTCACATCGCTGGCCAAAATACGCTCAGGTTCCTTCTTATAAATTAAGTTAGGTTGAACTTCAATTTCACTTTTAGATATTATTGATATAGATAAAAAATCCACTTCCTCAGCACAGATTCATGAAATATAATTTGAACATCAGACATCTTATATGGTAATAATAGTATGTAAGCATATTTTTTAATTCTTTCTGTTACTTAAAAAAGTTTAATGTGTGTTGTGTCTAATCTACTATCCTTTCTAAATCTGCTTATACCCTTCAACTGACTAACCTTTAAGAAGATAAAATCTCCAACTTGAAATTCTACAACTCTATCATATTATTTCTTCTATCTTTCGTGAGCTACTTCTAATCTTGTCTCATTCAATATAATTTTCTCCATATCTCTTTCTACTAGCTCATAACCCATCAACTTGTTTTCTAAAATTTTTGTTTAGGCAGTTAGTTCTGTACCTTATACCATATAGGACTTCATACAAATCCATACCAATACTTACATGGGAACTATTATTAAAATTAAATTCAATTTGAGGAATATGATCCGTCCAAATTCATCTAAAATCCAGAATATATAATATTAACAAATCTTCAAATATCAAAATAACCATCTTAGACTATCAATCTATTTGGGTATGAAAGGTTATACTAAAATTCAACTTATTCCATAGACCTTTTTGAATGCCCTTCCATAGCTTGAAAGTAAACTTGCCATTTTGATTAGAAATAACAACCTTACGAACTCCAAGTAATCTAACCATCTCTTTCATATATAGTTGGGCCAGCTTATCAACATAATCAATATATCTCATGTGCCAAGAATCAGTTGACTTGGTAAATAAATTTATAATGACCCATACAGAATTATGGCCTTGTGATGAAAGTTAACAATTAGCTTTGAAACTTATTGAAAGAGCTACAAGGCACACCAAGAAGGGGGGGGGGGGGGGGGGGGGGGTGTGGTTTGAATTGGTTCTTTAAAAATATTTTTTCTTAAAAAAACTTGAGGTATTGGTATGCAGAAGCGATTAAGCAAAATGATTTATCAACTAAAAAATAAAAAAATGATATATTTTTTGTGTTTTCATGGAAAACAAATAACATATATATATATATATATATATATATATATATATATATATTCTAATTTTTTGAAACCAAACACCAATCAAAATAAGTTTCCAAAATTTTCTTACAATTATATAATCCCAATTTAATCATAGTTCAATAAAAGTAAATTGCAAGTAAAAATAAGGTGTAGAAAATAAGAAAAATGCAGATTGAGATTTAAAGTTGTTCGACCAACTTGACTAACATCCACTCCCAAAGATCCTCCTCTTTAGGTGTTGCACTAAATGGTGACTCTTCTTCAACCCACAGCTAGGTAAAGAAGCCCTTCTCCTTTGACCAAGTGGAGAATAACCTTTACAAACTTAGTAGACTGACCCTCCTTTGGCCTCCTTAGCCCAACGGAGATGTTGTTCCTTCTTTTCCCCTCCTTGAGCCAGCGGAGATTCCATCCTCATTTTTCCTGCTCGGCCTAGTGAAGTCGCTGCTTCCTCCTTTCGCTTCCACACCTAGTGGAGTCATCGCTTCCTCCTTTCGCTTCAACGCCCGATGGAGTTATTACACCTCCGTTCGCTCCCATGCATGGTGGAGTTTTCTTACTTCATTTCACCTCCTTTTTCGGTGGAGATGCCAATGATATTTTGCCCCAAAGACACTCCATTTTTAGAGCACTTCCCCAAGAGCTCTACATAGACAATCAGAGGACCCATGGTGCAGGCCAAGGCCCTCAGTCTGCCTTGACACCCTTGTGGATTTTCTCCTTCTCTCAACCTCACCTCTCTCTCCCTTGTGAAGTGGACTCTCCAAGTTCTCTTTCATAAAAAAGAAATGTAACTTAACAGCCAAAAAACTCTTTCCTAAGAATAAGAGTTTGTAAAGAGGGCTCTTAAAAACCTTAATTTTAATTTATACACCTCTGAATTCTCAGATCACCCACTACGATTAGTTTAATGCCATCAAAGAGCATCTTGTATGATTAGAAATCATACAATATGATTAGTTCAAATAAAAAATTAGATTAAACAGGATGAACCAAAGTTGTATAGAGTTCTCGGGTTGATCGAACTATACGATATATGTATCGAATAATATGATTTATAATTAGTTTAGATCTGATTTGATTCCTTAATTATTGAACTTAAATTTGGTTACTATAATTAAATGTCATACGGTATGAAGTATTTCATGTAGTATGATTAGTTCAATTTTCAAATATTAAATTTGCCTATTTTAAGTAACAAGGATTTAATGGAGAGGCTTCTAAATATACATGATAGTCCAATATGATGTGTAGATCATGCAGTATGATTTGTTATATGATAATTTTAATTAATCACACTTAATTAAATATTTAATTAATTTTTATTTAAATAGATCATATAATATGATATGGATCATTCAGTACGATTAATAAAATAATTAAAATATTAAAATTTAACCCCCTCATATCTATGTGTAGGTTGCTAAGCGAACATACACATAATAAAAAAATAGATTAAAAAATGAAAAATACAGACTCTATAACATATAGATTGACTTTCACCCTGATGCTACACTGTCTTGAGCCGATTCTTCAATCTTTGCTTAGTGTATGCTGTACCTAAAAGGTTAGTAACTCATAAAAATAAATGTTCAAAATGTGATGTAGAAATAAGTAAATAAAGAATCCAATAATATTTGTTATCATCAAAAGATACGATCGGGCTATCAGATTACAATAGTCAAGACTTGGGAAAACCCTATAAAAATCTGTAGTAATCACCTCCCATTTTCACTTAGGACTAAATAAGTGCTACAATAAACTATTGGGCCTTTGATGCTTATCTTTCACCGCCTAATAGTTTTCACACTAGAAGATAAATTCTGTTACATTTCTTTTTAATCTAGGCTACTACAACATAAGCTTTAATTCATGATACATCTTGCTGTTGCATGGATGAATCATATATCTAGAGTAATGGGCTTTATGCATAATATCCCTTCTCAAGTCTCCACTAGTAGGTACCCAAATTCTACTACAACAAGACATACCTTGATTTGCAATTTATAATTCAAGACTATTTCTAAATTAAAAATAATCCAATAGTTTCACATATTCTTGATCTTACTTCTAAACTTCCTTAATTGTCTCTTTGAAAGAAGGTTAAATAATATAATAAGAAATAATGTTTTCCTTCAATTTGGATGGGCATACTTCCTCCATTTCTAGCATTGCTAGCTCTTGGATCAAATCCCACTCACAAGTAACTCAATTTTCTACAAATCCTTCTGACTTCCTACTCAAAGCATCAACAACCACATTTTTCATACCGGGTTGATAGATAATATATAGATCATAATCTTTAATCAACACTTACCACCACCTCTGCCTTAGATTATACTCCTTCTTAAAAAAAGATATATTTGAAATTCTAGTGCTTATATAAATCTCACACCTTGCACCATACAATAATGCCTTCAGATTTTTATTGTAAACACGATCACTGCCAACTCAGGATCATATGCAGGATAGTTCTTCTCATAAGTATCAATTATCTTAAAAAAACATAAGAAACTACCATTCCACTTTGTTACAGCACATAGCCAAGATCTTTCAAAGAAGCATCACTGTACACTTTAATCCCTCAACTCCATAAGGTATAGTTAATAAATGAGTTGACACTAAATACTCCTTCAACTTTTGGAAACTACCCTCGCACTTAGGTATCCAAAAAAAAAAAAATGCACAGCCTTTATAGTTAACCTTGTCAAAGGGATCACAATCTATGAAAATTTCTTGACAAACTTCCTATTATACCCAACCATGCCTAACAAATTACAAACCTCCATCACTAATATTGGCCTCAACCAATCCACCATAGCTTACACTTTTTAGGGATTTATAAAGATTCCTTCCTTGTTTATAATATGCCCTAGAAATGCAGCAAAAGTCAAGATGAGCTTAGATTTTAAAATTTTTACACATAACTCGTTGATAAGTGTAAATTATATAATATTTATTATGTTTGAATTTTAATGAAAATGGACTATTTTAGTTATTTTTGTACACAAAAACTCAAAATGGTGAAAAATATAAAGGAACATTTAGTGCAGTATTGCTAGAGGAAAATCGTCATTGTGTTGTATTTAACACCATCGAGGCATCACTTTTGGACATTATAATGCCATGCTCTCTATTTGTGAGTGCTGCAATAGTAACACATATAGTGTTGCAACCTTTGAAGTGCCACTAAATCAGAAAGCCAGCTTGGCAGCACCAAGTTCTTGAGAAATTGAATGTCGGGGCACCACATATTTCAATGCCTGAATGCAATTTTTTCCACTAGGGTGCCGCATCACTCCAAATTCAACAGCGCTGTGTTGTAGCAGTTATTCATTCTGAGGGCCACATTATTTCAATGAAAGGTTGCATATGTTCACTAAACAATTATTCCACATCATCAAGCACGGCGACAGAGAAAACATTTCAGCACCGAGGCGCTAATTCATTTTCAGGCATAGTAGCACCATACTTTCAAGCACCACATCCTCATATGCTATATTGTCTTTTCTTTAAATATACATTATGTTCTATTTGTAGGAGAGTTTAATCACTTGTATAAAATTTAGTATTTTCTGTGTACTTCTCTAGTACCCTCTTAGAGTAAAATCTAAGGGAGGCTAAAAAAGTGTAAGATATAATCTTTTGGAGTGTTTAGTCTGTGTTTTATTGGAGCAACTCTATACGACAACAACAACAACATCAAGCCTTTGTCCCACTAAGTGGGTCGGCTACATTAATCATTTTTTCTCCATTGTGTCCTGTTAAAAGTCAAATTCTCATTTAAATCTAATAAAAAAAGATAATTTTTAATATTTTCTAACCAAGACTTTTTAGATCTACCTCTACCCTTCTTAACATAAGTCAAATCTAATACCTCTACTTTCCTAACTAGGTCATTGGAAGGCTGCCATTTTATGTACCAAACCATCTAAGGTGACTCTCTCTAATCTTATCTTCCACTGGAGCCACTCCAACCTTTTCATGTAAATGCTCATTTCATATCCTATCTCTAAGGGTAAAGTCACTCATCCACCTGAGCATCCTCATCTCTGTAACACTTAACTTAGTATTATGCTTCTGTTTTAATGGCCAACATTCGGCACGCTAAAGCATTGCGGGTCTCACCACCATCTTATAAAATTTTCCCTTAAGTTTGTGCGGGACTTTTCTATCACACAACAAGCCCAATGCCTTCCTCCACTTCAACCATCCAACATGAATTCTACTGACAATATCCCCATCTATTTCACCATCACCCTGAACAATAGATCCAATATATCTAAAGTGTTTACTCTTATTAATGACTTGATCAGCCAAAGTCACAATCCTCTCACTAGGTCTGTTACTACTAAAATTACACTCCATATATTCCATTTTAGATCTACTCAAGCAAAAACCTTTAGACTCTAAAGTTGACCTCCATAATTTAAGTTTACCTTCAACTCCCTCTCTACTCTTATCAATAAGAAGAATATCATCAGCAAAAATCATACACCAAGGTACATCCTCTTACAAATGTCTAGTGAGAACATCCATGACTAAAGCAAAAAGATATGGGCTTAAGGCTGATCCTTGATGTAATCCAACCGAAATAGGAAAATACTTGGTCAAACCACCTTGTGTTTGAACACAAGTAGTAGCTCATACATACATATCTTTAATGATTTGAATATAAGCATTATTAACTCCTTTCTTTTCAAGAACTATCCATAGAATTTCTCTTGGAACTTTATCATATGCTTTGTCTAAATCAATAAATATCACATGTAGATCCTCCTTATTCTCTCATAAGTGAAGGAAAAAGGAGTGTAGAGGTGAAACTTTGATCTTACTTGGTGATAATATTTCACTATTTTCCTTGTACTTTGACTCTTCTATGAATTTAATGAAAATAGGTTTGCTTATCATTTATTCTATGTCTTGCTAAATCTCTTATTTTGGATTGATGATGCGAAGATCATATTAAAGTGCTAATGAAGACTCTTATTCCTTACAGAGTTTATGACATTTTTAATTATATCTTATTCTTCATTTACTATATATAGTGTCCATATGTGTATTTATTATTTAGTGTAATATATAGCCTCAACGGAGGAGTGCAAGAATAATAAAAAATATTGTGATAGAATGTTAGTATACCTTGACATAGGATGTTTAAATATTCTAAGTTCTTAAGAAGATATTATAAATATAGGAGGTTAATAGATATCTTTTTCATTCCTAAAAGCTCGACAGAGATCTAGGGATGTACATGCTCTGAATCACATCTATAGTTAAGAGTCTCATTAGGAAAAATATGATATTTCTATTCATCAATACAAAATATTTTATTAAACATTATATCAACTATTTTACTAATTTTAACAAGTGATGGAAATTTCAAAAATATCATTTTTATTTTGGTAGGAAAAAACATGTATTGAAAGTAAGCAATAATCGTTCTACTGTAAGTAAGCATAATACTTCTGTATGGGTTTGACACTCTATTCAATCACTTTATTACTTGATTCACCACAAATACTTGCATTAATTTAAATGGGGTTTCATTTTTAACATATCAAGGAAAACTAAACATTACTCAACATTGACAAGCACAAACATTTATTACATAGTATATAACAAAGCCTTGCTTTCCTACACACACAAGTTCACACACATCCCACATTAAGTTTTTAACGCCGTTACTAGGGAAGTAATTTTCTTTTTGTAATTTTAATTATACTATTAAAACAAGTGCATATTTAGACCTACTTATAGCTTATATCATATTTTATTTATTGATTATGTATTCATTATTGCATGCTCTGTAGATCTAGAAAGGAACCTTTATTATTTGATTTTAGATAGAAATGACCCTTTTAAAAATTAAAAAAAACTAAAAGGATTTTAAAAATATCTGAACTAATTCTAGATCAAGATCATTCTAAGCCTTTTAAGGATTACACAAACTCTATAATAGGCAGAATTCATCAGAGTATTAATAGACATACTATCTAGGCTAATAATTTTTAATTAAAATCTGCTATAATTTAAATGGTTCAAAATTTCTAGTTTAGGGAAACTCCTGTTAAAGATCCCAATTTATACTTTGCTAGTTCTCTAGAAATATACACAACATTTAAGTATAATGGTGTCAATGATGATGCTATTAGTTTTTAATTGTTTCCATTTTCTCTAAGAGATAAGGCTAAGATATGGTTGAATTCTTCACCCCTAAGCTCTATAACCACTTGGAATGAGTTAGCTCATAAATTTCTTGCTAAGTATTTTTCACCTTTAAAGATTGCCAAACTTAGAAATGATATCATATTTTTTACCCAATTTTTAGGATAATCAATTTATGATAGTTATGAGAGATTTAAGAAAGTACATAGGAAATGCCCTCATCATGCCTTACATGATTGGTTAGTTATTCAAACCTTTTTATAATGGATTAGTAGAATCTCCTTAAGTAATCATAGATGCTGCAGTAGGAGTATCTTTAATGTCCAAGCCATTTAAGGAAGCATATGAATTAATAGAGGAAATTGCTATGAATCAGATGCTTTGTTAATTTTTGGTTGCATTAATTTTTAAGAGATTGAACATAATAGGGATCACTTCATGATTAATATTTGAATCATCTATGCAAACTGAAGATCAAGATTTAAGTTTTATTGGAGATAGTGGTGTGTAACGGATTGACAATATGAATTTAATTAAATGATAAAATAATCCCTTCTCTAATACATATAATTTAGGTTGAATAAACCATCCTAATTTTAATTGATCAAGTAATATTGGTGGTAATAAACAATGAAATTAAAGTCAAAATAATCAAGGAGGAATTTAGAACAATCCTCAGTAGTATATTATTAATCCTAAACCTTCTTATCCTTCAAGATTAAATCAAAATAATCAGTTTGGAAATTAAAAGTCAACTTTGAAATATATAGTGATATAGTTACAAACTCAATTGCAAAGTCAAGCCGCTTTTCAAAAAAATTGCAAAATTAAATAGGATAGCATGCAATATCAGTTAGTAGTAGGCCTCTTGGATCGCTGCCTAGCAATATTTAAGTTAATCTAAAGGAGAAAGAAAAATATCCTAGTGGAAAGTACTTGAGAAGTGGTAGTGATGAACCTCAGTCAAATTGTCAAATCTACGTAAGTATAGCTGAAGATTATAAACTTTGCACTATTTGGGAGGCAATCCATCTTTGTGCTTAATGTACCATGCTTGGATGTTCTAATTTTGTGTGCTATACAGGTGCAATAATTTGATGGATGTGCATGATAATTACTTATATTTGTTGTACATCACACAACTCAAGTTTAATCAAAATTTGAGTTGAAATAACTCAATATTGACCAAGATGGATAGCTTGAAGATTTTTATATTAACGTAGAACTATGTTAGAGGTCCATTGATATTTACTTACATGTTTTAATTTGCTCACAATCTAAACATTTATTAAAATATTTTATATATTATTAATTAAGGATAATTTGCTTGATTTAGAAATCTATAAGATTTTTTTACTAAATAATTTTTATATGTTTAATAGATTACATAAATGTTATAAAATATGCAAAGATAATTAATTAGGGAAATTAAATGAAATAAGCTTATATGGTTAAAAAAAAAATTTATGTATTCATTTTGAATCAAACTTGTTTAACATAAATTCATTGATATATAATTAATTGTATCTAAATTACATCATATTATTGTATGAATTGTTGATATATCTTTAAATATATTAAAATATGAAAAAAAATTTCACTTTTCTGTATATGATATTATATTGATGAAAACATGGCTTAATTTTTGCTTCATTAGATTCCTTGGATTTTATAAATAAAAATGGGTAGGTTACATGACCAATGTTGTAGCTAAATTGAATTTATAATAAATTTCTGAACATTATCTGATTTTAACATTATATGTTAGGTAGATATTTTTGCCTTATTTTGGATGTATATGAAATTTTTTTGATTTTTCCATGTGACTAGTCATTTTATAGCTATTTAACTTATATTTACTTAAAATAAATGAATTCTTCATCAAATATTATATTATAAGTTATTAAATTAAAATTAGATTTTAGTTTTACTCAAATTTGGCTTTACTTATCCTTTCCCTTAAAATACCCTTCTTTCTCTTCTTGTGACGGCTATTCAAAAGAGAAACTCCAGAAATTTTTTCATTCATTTTTCCTTCTTTACATGCTAAATCTTGAGAGAAAAAACTTTGATCTTCATTCCAAAAGCTCTATTCATTTGCAAGATCAAATTTTTGATTAGAAATCCTTAATGCACTAAATCATGTAACATCTCTTGGAGTTCTTGAGTTTACTTTCTTTCTCTAAATATTTACTAGCTAATCTTTTAGTTTTCAACAAATATTTTTCTTAAAAATATTTATTTGGTGAAATACTAGTTGAGAATGTTATATTAAGTGTCTATGTTAAATCTTTTAAATCCATAAAGATAGCAAAGTATTTTATTTTCTTTTATGTGGCATAGATTTATATTTCAAATCTAATTCATTTTTAAAAGTATTATATGATTTGAGGAGTTATAGTTTAAATCAATAAGAACAATATTTTTATTTAAAGTATTATTCATATTTTTATCAAGATATAAATCTATTTTAAAGTGAGCAATTTTTATATTCTATTTGCTAGTAGTGAGGTGATTAAAATTAAATTATAAGATCACCTCAAATATTTTAGTCATTTTATTGCAAGATAACTTGAGCTTGTATTATTCACATCAAATTATATTTTTCTATTTCTTGATCTAAACCATATGGCTTAGTGAAGTTTAAATTGTATGTAGATTGGGTTGTACATGCCTGTGTAGGAGACTACTTAGGTTGTAAAAATATCTTCGATTTAAAGAAGTGAGGTTTACAAGGCAAACCTAGGATTAGTGGATTTTAGCCTGAGAGTTGGCTAGCATGGATATAGGCCGGATTGGAATCCAGGCCGAACCATGAAAAAATATTATGCATGTTATTTTTTTCTTGCATATATTCTTCTTTATCATTTTCATAAAAAATTGTGTGATTATTTATTCTTTACCAAAAAGTATTAAAATTATTTTAATTATTTTCTTTTAATAAAAATTTTAAAATTCAATTCACCCCTCCTCCTCTTAGGGTGCCATAGTTATCCAACAATTGGTATCAAGGCCTTGGTTCTTTTTATTGCTAGGACATGTAATACTTTGCATTGTGCACTTCTTCTAGATGATCACATGAAAATTTCTATGTTAAATTCAGTAAAAAAATTTGTGATAAATTAATTATTACTTATGAAGGTACTAGTATGGTTAGAGATGCTTACATAAATAGACTAGTTTAAAAATAATTAATACATTATATTCTCTTGGAAGAGCATATAAGAATCAAGACTTAATCTATAAGATTCTGAGATACCTTCTTAAAGAATGGGATGCTAAAGTAACTGTAATTAGTGAGGCTAAAGATTTATCTACTTATCCACTTGATCAACTTTTTGGTTCTTTGATAGCACATGAATATATTATAGCTCAAAAGGATAAGTTGGATAGCTCTTCTAAGAAAGAGAGAGAAAGGTAAAACCATTGCCTTACATATTGATGATGATAATGAACCTAGGTCCTCAAGCTCTAACGAAGATAGCGATGAGGTGGTTATGCTTTCAAGAAGACTTGGAAGCTTACAAATGAAGAAAAATCACAGGTATAAGAAATCTAATAATTATAAATTTCAAACTAAAAAATTTTCTGTAGGAAAAGGGATTATTTGCTGCCATTACAAAAAGTTTGTACATATAAGAGGAGATTATCCAGATCTGATCGATTCAAAGAAGAAAGAGATGGATGTAGAGAAAAAGGGTGACAAAAAAGAAAAGAAGCATTTCAAGAAGAAGAAGAAGGCTCTATGGGCCAACCCAGATTTAGATAAATCAAGATCAACATATGAAGAGGTGAACATTTGTCCTAGGGCAGGAGGAGAATCTGGGTTGGCACTCTAAATCTTGAGGATACTCTTAATTACTGATGTGGATTAGAGCATGTGCAGCTCTGAATCTCTGTCAAGTTTGTAGAAGTGAAAAGGGAGGTTTATAGCCTTACTACATTTCTAGTATATCCACATAACCTAGAAGGTTTAACATCTTATGTCTAGGCATGCTAAAATTCCATTCCAATACTCCTTTTTATTCTAATTTTCCTCCTTCAAGGAAATATATAACACTAGATCTTAACTACACACATAGCCATTATATGCATTAAATTAAGAATGGGAGATATTGAAAACATCCATATTTCATTTAAGGCACAAGATTCTACATTAACACTTGCATTGTGTTCACATAAGTAGCCTGAAACTCAAAATTTAGCCAGACATAGATAAAATAAAAAACAAATACATCTTCATTTCAATCATAAAAGAAAAAGATAAAGGAGAAATAATAAGGAAAATATATACTAGGATAGTACAAATAAACTTCTCCACACTCCTTTCTCCTCTAATGGTAGGATTGCTTACACAAGATAGGCCAAGATCTCTAATGAAAGTATTTTCCCTTCCATAGCCTCCCTTAGACATTACTCTAAGGGTGCACTAAAGAACTACACTAAAAATTATATACTGAAAGTGACATAACTACTAAACAGAAGAACTAAAAAACTTTTTATAGTAAGTGTAAAAATAACCTCAATTACTGTGGAGTTATAAGATGAACTAGTGGCTCGGCACTACTCCGCTGCGGTGTTGAGCTGACTCGGAGTGTCTATTGGCTAAACTTATGTGTTGCCCAGCTAATTCCACATAGCTTCATCTTTTTTCAATAGCTCTGCCATGACGAAGCAAAAGTTGAGCGTTATCTTGCTTGAATGTTCAATCTAACACTACAGCAATGTAATGCTTGGAGCACTAATGCTCAAATTTATGAGATTTATGTGCTGCATAATGAATTTTTGATGCTGCGGTGCTAGGAAGCACTATAGCACTAACCTTGACTCCATCGGGGTGCTAAATTATTTACCATTATTCTTGAGGCTCTGGTGTTTCAATTCCCTGATATGGATCCTAAGTGTTAAAGATACTGCAGTGCCAGTAGTTGGAACGCTACGGCATTGGTTCAACACTTATGAAATTGTTTTACTTTTCCTAAGCATTTTCTTCACAACATTAACTAAAATACCACACTTTTATTGAATTTAAAGGTAAGAAATAACACAAAATGTATACCTAATAACATCCAACATTTTTAAAAGCTTCACCAATAAACTTCTCCAATTTATTTAATTATATAAATCCTTTTTCTTTAACCTCCTTAAGGTTATAGTTAAGTTATTTTACCACTTAATATGCTTTATGTTCTAACTCTAAAGGTAGGTGACAAGCTTTCCCAAAAAACTAAGTGATATGAAGACATTTTAATGGGCATCTTGAAGGTAGTCCTATAAGCCCATAACACATCATCTAATTGTAATGCCCATATTGAGCTTACAGTATAATAACCTCATAAATATTAAAATTAGATTCTAAATTTCATTCTGAACTAAAGCATTGCAGTACTATGCTTTAGATCATAGAAATGACAGAAATTATCGTTGTGGCATTGAAGGTTCTATTCTATAATAATTTTGGATTTAGCATGCAGTTCAATGTTATTGGGTCCCTTAGGCGCTGCGATGGCATGCTCTAAAATGAACTTATGTACATATTAAATATTGATTTCTCCCCTCCTTTCCCTCTTTACCTTAGCTTGCTGTGGAAGGAAAGAAGGAAGGGGAGACGAAAAAAGAGGAGAGAGGAAAGAGAAATCCAAATTTTGGTCATTGATTCATTTTTTCGCTTTTATGAAAATTTCTCAGATCATTATAAGTGACTTCTATCCTATTTTTGTTTTCAAATTTTTGAATTTGACCTTTTAATTTATCCCAAAATGATTTAATTATATTTTATCTAGATTTAGTGAACTTCTATTGTGTAAGTTTTTGTATATTATAGTACCAATTATTCCAAATATTTTGACTTGTTAATTTTGTAATTTCACTAGGTAAAATGGAAATTATTATGTTTTGGATGATTTGCTTAGAAAAGTAATTTTGTCATTTTAATGTAAGCATATTATTAATACAAACATTATGAAAGAATATGGGCACGTGATGGGTAATAGTTGTACAAGATGATGGTATCTCAAAAAGTCCAATCCAACACTCCCAGACTAAGCATATAGACATTAGAGATCATGTAACCAAAGAAGGTAAAGAACTACATTATATAGCTACTGAGAATCAATTGACAGACATCTTTATAAAACCACTTGCCTATGACACCTTTAGTACCTTGAGGACTAAACTAGCTGTTATAGACATTCAAGCTTGATTCAAGATGAATTGAAAATTGAAAACTTAAATGTTTTTCTTTTTGTGTGTTTTTATCTAATCTGTTTGTGATTGTTCATGTCTTTTATTTATGTATGTGACCTATTTTATGTGAATTTTTTTATGAAGATTTTTGGATCACCACACACAAATTCAAAATTACTCACATCGTACTATACGATCCAGTACTGTGTGATATTCATAAAATATCGCATCACTGTTCATAACACATCCAATATTCTAATTAATCAATTATTAGTGATTGTACTATACGAACATACCATTCATATTGTACAATACATGTGACACCCGTCATTGGACGAATTGAATTTGGCCGGTATGATATTTAATATCATATTGTATTGTACGAACACTTGTTCATCCTGTACGATATGACCAATCATCGATCATCCAGACCGACGGCTCAAGACAACCATTTCAACACTCATCATCTAGTACTATTCTGATCGTAATGTATGATAGGACCAACTTTTTTGACTGATCAAACTGGATGAATTAAATTCCTTAGATCATATTATACGATAGCACATTATACTGTATGATATGCATGATTTCTATTTAAAGAGAGGAATTATAAGCATTTTCTTCACACCAACCCTTCCTCTCATTCTTTCACTCGTCATATATAAGTTCTTACTATTTGTAATGGCAGGTGGAAAGCGCTCAAGGGCTCTCATCAGAAGTTCTTCCATACATCCTGTTGATTCCCATTTCTCTTAAGCAACAGATGAAGAAGCATATCATCATTATAAGGCTATTAGGATCACCCCTTCCAAAATCATAAATTTGTAAGTCCTAAACTTTTATGTACTCAATCTATTTGCTCGCGCCACCCTTTAATTCATCCTTACTCTGGCATTTTCATATTCAACTTTGAGCTCTTTTTGAATTATTTGCTAGCCTTTCAAATCAACAGTGATGACACTACTCTTCGATCTTATGTCAAAAGAAGGCCCATAGAAATCACCTATCAAGACTTTGATCAAATTTTGTATATTTCTACAACTGGTGAAAAATTTCACTCTTTAGCCTTTCTCCTTGACTATAATTGGATTCCTGTCAACACCACCCATAGGGAGTCTTCAATAAATAGCCACATTCTTTAAATTAACACCTTAGTCCAAAGTGCCTGGATCATTCAACACATCCTTCAAAATTCAATCATTCCAAAAGCTGGCAATAGGATAAACATCGTACATCTTCTATCGCTCACTACCCACTTTATCATGGCTAAAATCAATTCCAATACAGATGATCTGATTATTTAATACATTAAAAACCTTACCTGTATTAGAAATCCTAGAAATAAGAGAAAGATAAATCTTCCATTAGATCATATCATTGCCTTTATTTTAGAATCCAAATACAATCTTCAATTTCCTACACCACCCAACCATTTTCAAATCTTCTATTCAAAAATCTCCTTCCACATCCTTTATAGTGCTAGTCACCAAAATGTTTATTATGTAGACCTTGTGCCAGAGGAGGTAGAGGGAGGTCCAGCACTAGCTTCAGCACTAGCACCTGTACACTAGCCTTTTCAGTATGAGACACTGATTTAGAGATTTAATCAGTTGGAGACATGCTTCGATGCTTACATGATGAACCAGCACAAGCACTATGAGACTGATATGGCTTAATTTGCAGAGCAGTTTGCATCTATTCATCGATACTTTCAACCACCACCACCACCACTTGATCAGGGACCTTCCTATTTTTAGCATGTTTTGTTTTAATTTTTGTCTTTCATTTTTCTTTTCATTATCATGTTTCTTTTGCTTTTGTTGTTATGCTAAGTCATTCCTCCTTTTTGGTGATGTCAAAAGGAGGAGTAGAATATTATTTGTAGGTTGTATTTCTACTGTGCTATGATCAGTCTACTATTTTGTTATTTCTAGTTCATGATTATGGGTTGTTCTAATTCTTCGCATTCATTCTTTTAAAATAAAAAAACTCCCTATTTTCAAAAAAACTCAATTAGTAAAGGTGAGTTTAGGATAGTAAAATTAATCTGAAATCATAACCAATAATATTTTTCATCATAAAAAGAGGAGATTATTGCAAATCTGGACCCAAGTCTTGTGATTTTGATGATAACTAACATTATTGGATTGTCTACTATATCATCTCTTATTATTATTATTATTGCATATTTGTTCTTGTGCACTAACATTTTAGGTCCTTCATACACCGCACAAAGTAATCAACTTAAGGCTGGGTAGAATAAGGTTAAGTGTCTTTAAGAGTCTGTATTTTTACTTTTATTTATTTCATTTCTTACGTTAAAGTCATGTATGCTAAACTTGGTGACCGTGCACACACATACTTCGAGGAGTGAGATAATAAGAAAATTAGAAGTGAAATTTTTTTGAACTAATCGTATTATATGATACATATCATAATGTAGGATTTGCTATTCGAAAAATTATTATAACGAATAATTGGAATAATTAAAGCTATTTGAACTCATCATATTGTATGATTTAACCAACTCTTGCCTAAATTATTTTTGTAATTAGAGATCAATTTTAGATTAATTGATTAGGTTAAAACATACTGTATAATTGTACCAATCATATTGTATGACCTAATCTTTCCATGGGATTATATTTATTCACCACAAATTATATGAGATGATAATCCAATTAGATTGAACTAATCGTACTGAATGATGCTCTATATCGTATTGGACAATTAGATCAAATACTTTAACTAATCATATAACACCATATTCTTCATATAGTACTAACAATTATATTTGAACTAAGCATACTGTATAATCTGTGATTGTACTATATGATCAAAGATAATACTGTATGATATGTATAGACAGAATTAAATTATTAGGGCTTTTTGTGAAGCCTTATATTTAAGCTCTCTTAATAGACTTATTTCAAGTCTTTGGCTGTTAGGTTTTTTGGAGAGAGAGCTTTGAGAAGAGATCTTGAAGAACTTTGGGAAGGAGAAAGGAGAGTTTGTGTGTAAGGGAAAAGGAGTATGAGGTGTTTTAACACGGTTTCTCCATTCAAGCATCTACCTTATTCCCTCTGAATGTCTTGCATGATTTCTTGGGTGGCTCTGGGAAAACGATAGTCAGCCCGAAGATCATCGAGGTTCTTTGCCTTGACCTAGAGGGTGAAAAAGAATTATTGGGTTCTCTACCTTCACCATAAGGGTGAAAAAGAGGGTCAAGGTTCTCTACCACATTGATTTGGTGAAAATATTATAAGGGCTTCTCTGCCTAGCTATGGGGGCTAAAGGAGAGACACTAAAGTTTTCGTGCAATACTTGGAGAGAAGGACTCCGTGGAGTGGATGTAGCGCATGGTTTAACCAAACCACCATAAAATTTTGGTGTGTTCGTTCTGAGTTTTACTTTCTATAATTTACTTTCAACATTTTTATTTTTTTAGAAATTGCATGTTAAAAATTATCTATTTAATGATATATTGATTGGAGTAACTCATCATCACTATAGATATAAACCTGTTTCATTAATTTTCTTCTACATCGGGTGATAATACTATATGTTTTTAAATTATTAAAAAATCTCAAAAATTATTTTTTTATTAAAGAGTTTTTTTAAACAATCAATTTCTCCCCCTCTTGGTGTGCCAGGGATAGTTCATTGAGGCTTAACATCCTAAATCAAACTTTCAATTTGTATCAGAGCCCTTCTCATAAGTAGCATTTAGAAAACCTTAAGAAAAAAGATCCATGGCACATTTAAGTAATAAAAGTACCGTAGAGGGTTATTCCATAACTTGTCTACCTTTATTTGATAGCATACAGTTTGATTTTTGGAAAATTTATATGTCTACTTTCTTACAATTTAGTAATTTTCGCATGTGACTTTTAATACAAGAAGGTTATTCTGCACCCTTTCATTTTGTTAATGGCATCAAAATTGATGTACCATTTAATTAATGGAGCAATAAGGATAGGGAGTTAGCTCAATTAAATGCAAAATATTTAAACTTTTTTTGTGCTCATAAGTCTGAAGATTATATGAGAGTTTCTGCCTATATCACTAGCAAGGATATTTGGGATAAACTATGTATTACGTATGAAGGGACTAGGGAGGTAAAAAAATCTTGGTTGAATATCTTATTGAATGATTATGAACTTTTTGCATGAAACCAAATGAAATATTCTTGAACATGTATATTAGGTTTACTCAAATTGTTATATCCCTATATACTTTTGGTAGATAGCTTCTGAATTCTAAAAAAGTGAATAAAATTTTTTGTTGTCTGCATAGTAATTACGATGCTAAGGTTACTATTATTTATGAATCAAAAGATCATAATATTTATTATATAAATAACTTACTAGGCTCACTTATTACCTATGAGAAAGGTGTGAGTCAGAGATTGTAAGATGTAGGATATAGGAAAAAAGGATAAATCTATGGCTTTAAAAGTAAACAACTTTAATAGTGATAGCTCTGTAGCTAAGGAGGAGGATGACAATGCGTTGATGACTCAATAGTTAAAAATCTTTTTAAAGAGAAAGCATAACATCATCAGTAATGGAACAAAGGTAAAACAAAAAAAAAACTTTAAAGCTTCATCTGACATTATCTGTTTAGAATGCAGGAAGTCAGGGCATCTGAGATCTAATTACCCACAACCTAAAAACTCACCTTAGCATGGAGAAGGGTGATGAAAAAGCAAACTTCAGGAAAGGAAAGAATAGGACACAGATGGCTTTTTGGGCTGACTCTGCCTCAGAATCATCAAAATAGGAAGCAGAGGAGGATATAACTAATCTGTTTCTCATAGATAATAATAATCTTGATCATTCTAATCAAGATAATGCATGTCATCTATCCTATGATAAAGTTTTTGTTATATCTAAGAAAATTCATAATTCATATAGTAAGCTTAAGAAAATTTATGCTAGTTTAAATTCTAAATTTTTAAGTTTCCAAAAAGAGCATAATAGTCTTAGAGTGGAACATTCTGCATTAGATAAAGAACACATGTCTTTACTTGATGAGTATGATGCATGAAATAAGAAGCATGTTGACCTAACTAAAGCACATGAATCCTTGAAATCAAAGCATCTTGAGTTAGAAGATTCATACAAATAATTTAAAGCATCTGCATGTGAACCAAATCATAATGAGCATGCATTAAAATTGGAAGTAAAAGCTTTAAAAGTGCAAGTTAGTTTCTAAAAGCAAAAATTATGCACTTCAACACAACAAATAACCACCTACAGTGACATAATGGTATAACCCCACATCAATGCATGCAACATGCACCCCTAGGAAGAGGCACCACACCCCATATAGATTAGTGAATTCTTTCCATGGTGTTAGGTGTTACCCTTATGGCATGCTAGGTCGCATAGCCCGCAGTTACACAATATACTATATGATATAATTAGTGTGGTGTGTTATGACTTAGGCTCATGAGTTCTTATTTTGATGATAACAAACATTATGGCTCACATCTCCTAATATTTGGAATGTATATTTATTTATGTGTATATTAACATTTCAGGAAACAACATGCACCATCAAGGCTCAAGAAAGGGTAGAATAGGTTATGATGTGTGATTCTTGTAATTCTCATTTGATGTACTTTTTATTTTCTTGAGTCAAGTCCTGTAAGGGTGTATGCTTGCTTATGACCATGTACACATATACTCAGGGGGAGTGAGATCTAGTCAAAACCAGAAGTTTAACTTTTGAACACATCGTACTGGACGATCCAAGGATTGTCCTGGACGATCTATTCATTGAACTAATCATCCTAGACGATATTTATATTGTCCTGGACGATCTTTTATGATCTCAAAACCCTAGCCGCCATAATAATTTAGGCAAGATTTCAAGTTCAATTTTTGGTCTAATCGACCACGACGATCTATGATAATGTTGCCTAAATTAATGCTGTAATTATTCAATCAAATATACATAATTTAATGTTCTGATCGTCCTGGATGATTTGTATATTGTACTGGATGATTTGTGCAAAATTTGTATTGATCGTCCTGGACTATTCCAGGATCGTACAGGACTATCAGGTCAAATTCTACACATCGTCCTGGATGATCCTGCGATCGTCCTGGACGATCCTTGTCGCCAGAACTGGTTTGGAAGGGTTTTTGGAGCTCTCTTTTTAAGCTTTCTCAAGGCACTTGATAGGTGTCTTTGGCAGCCATTGAGGCTTCGTTTCTTCTGGAGAAAACTTGAAGAGAGAGCTTGAAAGGGAGAGAGGAAAGGGTGGAGTTTGAGAGGGAGAAGAGCCTGGGAAGAGGGATTCTCGAGGGAGTGTGAGGGGATTCACACGGTTGCTCCGGCAAGCTTGCACCTAAGTACCATCAGTTTCAAGGGTCATCTCGAGGGAATTTTTGGGAAGAAGAAGATCTCTTTGGTGTTAAAGGGCCCGGCTACTCCGCCGCACCGAGGAAGGTGGAAGTGATTTTGTAAGGGCTTCTCCTCCTAGCTGTGGGGGCTAAAGGAGAGTCACTTTGTGTTAGTGTAATACTTGGAGGGTGCCTCCGAGGAGTGGACGTAGGTCAGGTTGGACCGAACCACTATAAATCTGGTGTGTTCTTTCTGATTATTTTCTAGACTTTATTTTACTGCGATTATCTGCTTGGGTGAAATCTATGATAAATCTTTTTATTGTTGTTTTAATTCATTTCTGCTGCAGATATAAAAAGATTTTTTTTATTTTAAAACTACCAATTCACCCCCCCTCTTGGTTAGCCTCAGGACTAGTTCATAAGGGCTTAACATCCTTATCGAACTTTCATGGTGGTCTAAATCACCCGCATCACAGAATAGTATGCATGCAAATCATTCATCAAAGCCTAAGATGGAACCCAAAATCAATTGGGTTCCTAAATCTAATCAGTGATTGACTTTGTAGGAGTGCTCTCATAAAAGACCTTGTGAGAGCATGTAGTACATGGACAATGGATGCTCAAGACACATGACTGGAGATATGAAACAGTTCATCATGCTAGAGACCAGGGCAGGAAGCAAAGTTACACATGGAGATAATAGAACCAGGAAAGTCAAAGGTTCAGGTATGATTGGAAATTCTTAGAATTTTATTATTAAAAATATTTTACTAATAGATGGTTTGAAACATAACTAGCTTAGTATCACCTAATTATGTGACAAAGGTTTTGATATTAAATTCTTATATACTAGTTGTGTGATCAGTTAAAATGGAAATACTATTTTTGAAGGAAAAAGAATTAATAATGTTTACATGCTTAACTTAAAATGTATTGAGTATACTAGTTCTTTATGTTTAAAAACTATTGCTGATATATCCAGGCTATAGCATAGGAGACTATGACATGCAAGCATGAAAACACTTAGAAAGATAACCCGGATGGACCTAGTTAGAGTCATACCCAAATTTGAATTCTCTAAGGACCACCTTTGTGATGCCTGATAACTAAAAAAGCAAATCAAAACTTCCTCTCACTTAATCAAGGACATCAACACCAGTAGACCTTTAGAAATCCTTCACATGGATCTATTTGGCTTGGTTAGTACTGTAAGTTTAGGTGGAAAAATATATGGATAAGTAATTATTGATGATTACTCAAGATTTACTTGGATTAGATTTTTATCACATAAAAATGAATCATTCAAGGAATTTAGGACATTCTCCAAATGGATTCAGAAAAAATTAGGTCATGAAATTTCAACTATCCATAGTGATCATGGTGGAGAATTTAAAAATAATAAGCTTGAATCATTCTGTAAGAAGCTAAAAATAGAACATAATTTTTAGCTCTTAGAATCCCTTAGCAGAATGGGGTTGCTGAAAGAAAGAATAGAACCTTAGTAAAAGCTACTAGAGCCATGCTAGCTGAGTATTCCCTTCCTAAATATTTTGGGCTGAAGAAGTGAATACTGCTTGTTATAATATTAATAGGGTTAATGTCAGATCCAAACTCAATAAGACATCTTATGAATTACTCAAAGGTAGGACACCCAGTCTCTCTCACCTTCATATTTTTTGTTATAAGGTGTTCATTCTAAGGAATGAAAAATCGCCATTAAAAAAATTGAATCCTAAATATGATGGAGTTTTCTTAGGATATTCATCTATAGGTAAAGCCTATAGAGTTTTCAATAAGAAGACGTTAGTGGTAGAGGAGGACCACCTATATAGTATTTAATGAATTTAATAGATCTATTGAGCCTAGGTCAAAAGAAGAAGGTTGAAGTCACCCAAGGAGTAAAATCTATTGACCTAGAAAATAGAGCAGAGCCTCAAGACCCTTTGCCTAGAGATTGGAGATACTCATCTAATTATCCTAAGGAGATCATCCTAGGAGATCCATCTACAGGAGTATAAATTAGGAATGCACTTAAAAAATAGGTTGGCCACTTTACTTTCAACTCTATAATAGAACCCTCAAACATAGATTAATACATATCTAATGAATTCTAGATCTTAGCCATGTAAGAAGAATTGAATCAATTTATTATGAATGATGTTAGGGAGTTGGTGAGAAGACCTAAGGACCATAGTGTTGTTGGAACCAAGTGGTCTGTAAAAATAAGATGAATGGCTCTGGTATAGTGATTAGGAATAAGGCTAGGTCTAAGGGGTGTAATCAAATAGAAGGAATTAATGAGATCAATGTTCATATTCTCTCTCCTACGGCGTGCTCGGGCTCTAGCGATCAGGTTTTTTTGTAGTGGTTTCTCCTATAGACTTTCAAATTTTTATTCTATTTCTCTCGATTTGTGGTTAAGTTTCATTGCTTCCTCCACCTGAGGCCTTTTGGCCTTTGGTGTTTTTTCAATTTTACTGTAATGGCGGTGGGGCCGTCTTCGACCATCATGACCCCTTGGGGTATTCCTCCAACGGGCACTTTCGGAGTCAATAAAGCTTCTTTTGATGCTTTGGGTAATGATTCTTCCAATAAAACTCGATCTTTTTGCAATGTTTTGGCAGGCAATGCCTCCTCGAAAGATTCTGGTTTTTCTTTTACTTGTTCTTCTTTCAAAGAAGTTTCTTCTTTGTTGGTTTTGAAGAAGATATAATGAAATTTACATCTCCTTTTCAGTTTACTTTGGTTGGGAAATTCTCATTAAGATGCCCAAACCTCAATTCTATTAGGCATTTTTTTGGCAATCTTAAACTTTTTGGGGTTTTTTCTATTGGTCTCTTGAACACTAGGCATGTGGCAATTCAACTTTCTAACTATAGTAGGATTTTTGCTAGGAGATCTTATTACATAAATAATTGTCAAATGAGATTATTGAAGCGGACTCCTTATTTTGACATTAAAGAAGAATCTCCTATAGTTCTTGTTTGGCTATCTTTTCCGAATTTGAGGTTACATTTTTTTTAACTCACATGTTTTACATGCTTTGGGATCCATATTTGGTCATCCCCTTCAATCTGACAAAGCCACTGCTTCTAAATCTAGACCTTATGTTGCCTAGATTTTAGTGGAACTGGACATAACCAAAAAACATCCTAGAGAGGTGTGGATTAGATCTAAAGCTAATGGTTATCTATAAAAGGTTGAATTTGAAATATACCCAATTTTTGCTCTCATGGCAAAGTGAATGGTCATTCTTACAATGAATGTTTTATGGCTCATCCCAACCTTAAGAAAGGAAATAAGGGAGAGAAGGCTATGGACATTTCTGATGGGAAGGACCTTAATAATAATGAGGTTGTCATTACCTTAGAAGTGAACAATGGTCCTATGGTGGTTCGAGACAACTTGGAAACTATACATTTGGAAAATCCTTTTAGTGATCAAGTAGAAAATTTAGAGAATTCTCCCATGTTGGAATCTCAAAATATGAATCCTACGGATGGTTTAGCTTTACAAAATATTGAAGCTGAATCCACTGTTATTTCTAGCTTGCCTTTGAAGGAAGTGATTCAAATTCAGAACAAGGAAAAAAGTTTCAAACAATGAAGAAGAGGGGGGTAATATGATACAAAAACATCTTGCTTTAAATCATATGAAAGGGATCCATTTCGAAAATGAGGATGATGGAGAGGAAGAACATATTGAGGAAGGAGAATTATTACCTAGCAAGAATGGATATCTAATTGGGAATTTTGGATATATAAATGATTTTTCGTTGTTGTCTCCTCTCACTAATCAACTCGCCAACAATACAGAGAATGGATATACCAAAGTTGGTAAGAAGAAAAATAAAAATAATAAACCCTCAGATGGTCAATCATCTAAAGTTACTCGAACTTCTATTCCTTCCTCTTCTAATGGTTAAAGACATCATTTGGAATATTAAAGGTGTGGATTATCTCCCTTCTACGGATAGGGCTAAAAAGTTGTGCATGATTCATAACATTAATGTTTTAATATTACATGAGCCTTTAATTTCTTCTTCAGAAATGGATTCTATTCGTATTAAGTTGGGCTTTGATTTCTCATTTAGTAATTGTTCTAATAAAATTTGGATTTTTGGGAAACATTGGGTTAACTTAAGCATTCTTCATGACTATCCTCAAGTGGTTCATACTAGTATTAAGTTTCTTCAATTTTGTTGTTATGCTTCCTTTGTTTATGCTTCTTGCTCTATGATTACTAGGAGAATTTTATGGTCTCAATTCTTTAATTTTTCTAATACTATTTCAGAGTCTTGGATGATGGTGGTGATTTTAACTCTATTTTGAATGCTTCTCAAAGGGTGGGTGGGAACTCTCCCAATTTTCAAGATATGAAAGACTTTAATGATATGACCTGAAACTCTAATTTGCATGATATTGGTTTTACTGGTCATGCTTTACATGGAATCAAGCTATTATGTGGCAACACTTAGATCGTATTCTTTTTAATAATAGTTGGATTTCTAATTTTCCTAGTACTCATATTAAGGATTTATCTAGAACCTTATCTGACGATTCTCCATTTCTTTTAAATATTTATATGCAACATAATCATATTCATTCTCCTTTTAGATTTCAAAACATGTGGCTTCTTCATGAATTTTTTCTTAATATTGTTGAAAGCAATTAGCATGCCCCTTTATTTCCTTCTAACAATATTTTTGGTATGACTAGATTTTGGTTTCAACTCAAAAGGCTTAAACAAAAATTGAATTGGTGGAATAAAGTTGTGTTCAAGAACTTATTTTCGAATATTATGCATGCTGAGAATCAAGTTACTTTGGCTGAAAATAATTATATGCTTAACCCTACTGTGGAGAACCTTTCCTTACTGAATGAGAACAAAAATGCTTTATTTAAACTTCAAATGCAAGAAGTCTTTTGGAGACAAAAAGCTGCTTCTAAATTTGTTGTGGAGGGAGATAGGAATATTAAATTTTTTAATAATATTGCCAATCATAAGAAGGTTGCTAGTTTTATTCACAAAATTATTAATCCTGATGGGTCTCACATTGATTCTCCTAATTTAATTTATGAATCTGGTATTGATTATTTTAAGAATGTGTTTAACAAAGATTTTAATTTTGTGTTGGATATGGACTTTTCTTTCATTCCTTCTATTATTTTTTATGAGGATGACAATATGCATTCTAAAATTCCTTCTACTAAAGAAATTTGGGTAATTATCAAAGATATGAACACAGATTCTTTTGCTGGTCCTCATGGTTTTACCACTAAATATTTTCAAAAAACTTGTCATATTATTAAAGATGATTTGGTCAACATTATCATTAATTTCTTTAAGGACAATCCATATCCAAAGTTTTTTACTTCCACTTCTATTATTCTTATTCCCAAAAGTAATGTCACTAATTTCTGGAGTGATTTTTGGCCTATTAGCCTTTGCTCTTTTTTTAACAAGCTCAATGCCAAGTTGATCATGAGTAGATTAGCTTTAATTCTACCTAAAATTATCTCTTTAGAACAAACTGGTATTGTTAAAGATCGTTCTATTATTGATAATATTTTATTGGCCCAAGAATTAGTCCATGCTTGGAGGCTAAAATTGCTGGTGGTAATGCCATCTTCAAAATTGATATTACCAAAGCTTATGATAACCTCAATTGGGATTTTCTTTATACCATGCTTAATGTTTTTGGTTACAGTAATGGTTTTATC
Source organism: Dendrobium chrysotoxum (assembly GCA_019925795.1). Lineage (NCBI taxonomy): Eukaryota > Viridiplantae > Streptophyta > Magnoliopsida > Asparagales > Orchidaceae > Dendrobium > Dendrobium chrysotoxum. The sequence goes on along the minus strand of CM034298.1, from coordinate 41,313,267 downwards.
AAAATCACCAAGAATTGTATTGAGAATTTTTTCTTCTTGATTATTATTAATGGTAAGAATCATGATTTTTTTAAGTCTGCCCAAGGGCTCAGCCAGGGGGATCCCTTATCTCCTGCTTTGTTTATTCTAGTAGTGGAATTTCTTTCAAGAGGTCTCAATGATCTTTTTAGGAAACATCCCACTTTATAGTACCAGACTTTGGGTCGTTTACTTATTTCATATTTGAGTTTTGCTGATGATTTTATTATTTTTACCAACAGTTCCAAAAAAATGCTTAATATTCTTTTTAAATTTCTTCATCAATTCCAAACTTCTAGTGGTTTAATGTTTAATCCTCTTTAAAGTTGCTTTATTACTGCTAAGTCTATTTCTAGTCAAAGGATCATTTCGATTCAAAACAACTTTGGCTTTATGCACAAGCATTTACTCCTTAAGTATTTAGGCACTCCCCTTTTTAAGGGTAGGAAGAGATCGCGTTTATTTGGAGACATTTTTTCTACTATTAAAAAAAAACTTTCTACATGGGCTTTTAATTTTCTTTCTTTTGGTGGTAGATTGGTGTTAATTAAGAGTGTCTTGTGTTCTACCCCTATCTATTTATTTTATACAGTTTATCCCACTAAGACTATTTGCAGTAGGCTTGAATGAATTTTCAACAAGTTTTCTTGGGGAGCTAAGGAGGGGAAGTTGGCCATTTTTTGGGGCTTCTTGGAATAAATGCTCTGGTGTTCAAGATGAAGGTAAGCTTGGTTTTAAGAATTTAAGTGACATGGCTCTTGTTTTTTCTTGTTTTATTCATGATGCTATGTGGAATGTGGATTATCTTTCTAAGATGGTGCTTGATTTTGTCATTAATCTTATTCTGAAAGTTCCCCTCCAAATTGTTAAGAAGGATTGCAATTTGTTCAATAAATCTAATGATGCGTGTTTTAATTTCAAAGAAGTTTGGCATTCCATCAAGGAATCACATGCAAAATCTCAGATTTTCTCTTCCATTTGGTATAAAGGTATTCCTGTCTATTATTCTATTCTTACTTAGAGAATTTTGAATAATTACATTATGTGGATACTATTTTAATCAGGAGGGGTATAAATATTGTTTCCAATTGCCAATGTTGTTTTCACTTGGAGAACTTAAATCATGTTTTTGCTAATGGTCCCATTACTATGAAAGTATGGTTGTTTTTTGATAATTTGTTTAATAATCAGTTTTGTAATGAGTATTATAATATTAAGTGTATTATGCAAGATTGGTTTGTGTCTTCTAAAGGTAACATTCATAATATTCTTCCTATTATTATTTGTTGGTATCTTTGGAAAAGTAGAAATGAATCGAAACATGATAACATTACCATCAATGCTCTAAGTATTATTTTTAAAATTAAGAATAAAGTGAGACAGTTATATTTGGCCAATTTGATTATTGGGAGTAATTTTAATGGTTGTTTTAAAATTGTTGAGTTTTTTGATATTAACATTTCTTCTAATACCCATAATCGTAAAGATATTATTTTTAAAGGATGAAACCTCCCTTTGGTTTTTATAAACTCAATATTGATGGTTCTTTTAAAACTTTGATTGCTAGTTGTGGTGGGCTTATCCTTGATTATAATGGTGATATTATTGTGCCTTTTATGGGTTCCACCCCTCTTAAAAATGCCATTATGATTGAACTTCAAGCTTTAAAGTATGGTGTTCAATTATGTATTTCTTTAGGGATTACTAGTGTTTGGATTGAGGTTGATGCCAAGCTTGGGATTCATTATATTAATGGTATTATTAATGTCATTCCCTCTTATTTCTACATTATCAGGGAAATTCAATATTGTCTTTCTCTCATCATTTATTCTATTTCTCACATTTATAGGGAAGGCAATTCAGTTGCTGATTTTTTAGCTCACAAGGGTTGCAATTTATTGGATTTTATGAATTAAGTGGGAACTTCTATTCCTGGCAAACTTATGGGCTTGGCTAGACTTGACCGTTTGGGTCTTCCTTATGTTAGAAGCTACTAATTTGTTGCGGGTGGTTTTGGTTTTGTTTTCCTTATGAGTTGTGTTTGTTTTAAGAGGATGTTTTGGCCTTTGGCCCTTTTGATCGAGCGGTTCATGTAGTATGTCAATGATTACAATCTAGTAGATAAGAACCTCTGGTTCCTTTGTTTCTCATATGATCCTACTCTTATTAGAGGATTATATGGGTGGTCAGGGAACTTAATTGGTATTTTGGATCAGGGATTCGATTGCTGCTGGATCGATTCTGGATGTCTTAATTTTGTTGACTATTGCTCTTTTATCTCTAAGATGTTATTTAGTCATTATAATCATTTTGAGGGTTTCAACTTTGCTAACTCTTAGGTTTTACGCTATTATGTTATCATCCCTTCTAACTGCATGTTGGCTGGCTATATGGCTTCTCGTTTTACTCACTATTCCAGCGGGTATTTTCTATACTAGATTAGATTTGAGCAGCAGGTGTTATCCTTTGGTTATGATTATCCTGCTATTTCTTTCCTGAGCCATTCTTTTGGTTGGAATAATATAACTTTGGATCATTCGATGTGCTACATGCATGGATAGATTAGCTGTGGGACTGATTTTGGATTCGATGTGTTGGGCTTTAGTATTTGGATTATTTATAGTGTTGTTTGTTTATTTATCTCAAATTTTCTGGTTTATTTTCTTTTTAACTGCTAGAGGTGGATTCGGCTTGATCTTCATGATTTATGTTGGCTTGATTATGCTAGTTTGATTTCTTCTCATCTTTGGATGATCATTTGGTTGTTCCCTACTTTCTTTTGGTATAAATTTGAGTGGTCCACTTGCTTGCGGTGGTGGACTTGGCATAATGTTGGTGTTATGTTCCTAAGTTTTTATGGCATCATTCCCATTTTGGCTACTGTCTCCTTGCTGGGGAGCTTTCAGTTTTGGGTTTCGGTTGATCTTCATGTGGCTAGAAACTATCTTATCCTTTCGATGTGGGATTTTATTGGCTTTAAGTTCTCTCCAGTTCTACTGGATCTCATGGATTCTTCTCTTAATGATTTTTTACTTCTGCTTTGTTATTTTGTTTCAAGGTTTTAGCACGACCCTCATTGGTTATTTGGGTATGAACTTTATCATGACTTGGCTGTGTGGGTTGAGGTACTCAGGTTTTTTGTGCCTGTATTGTTCTAGTTTATGTGGCTTGAGATTGTTTATCAAGGCTATTTATAAGCAATGTTGGAATGCGTTCTATATCTTTATGCCCCTTCAAGATGTTCATCTGCAATATTATATTATCTTCAGTGGGTTGTATTTCTTTTTATCTATTTTTCTTATTAAAACTGTTACTATTTTGTTTCTTTTCTTTATTTTTACCATTGTCGTTGCAGGCCTTTTTATTAGGTTTTTGGAGATTTGTTCTCGTTTTGTGCTGGGTCAATTTTTGGTTGGGAAGAATGAGCATATTAAGTATAATCTTTTCTTATCCTTTTGGGTTAATGGTTTTGGCCATCATAGAATGTTATTAGGTACTCTTGTACTTCTGCTTAGTAAGGACATCCGGCTCATAGGTTCTTTTTTATTTCTTTTTGTAGCCCTTCTGAGCAGTAGCAAGCTAGAGGTCCTTTTAAGGACCTTGTAATCCTTTTTTGTTATCAATGCATAGGCCCGGTGGTGGGTTTCCCCTAAAAAAAAGAAGGAATTAACTTTAAAGAAACATTTTCCCATGTAGCTAAGTTAGAAGCCATTAGAGTTTTGCTAGCTTTTACGAGCTTCAATGGCTTTAAATTATATAAGATGGATGTTAAAAGTGCCTCTTTGAATGGGGATATTAAGGAAGATGTCTATATAGAACAACCCCCTGGATTTGAGAATTCATAATTTCTCAATCATGTATTTAAATTAAAGAAGACATTATATAGATTAAAGCAAGCACTAAGAGCCTAATATGAAAGACTTAGTTCCTTCCTCCTAGAAAGATATTTTATTAAAGATAGTGTAGATACCACTCTATTTTTAAGAAGGATAGGAGAAAATTTACTCATCATTCAAATTTATATGGATGACATATTATTTGGATCAACCAATAAAAATATGTGCGATAAATTTTCAGAAATAATGTGTGAAGAATCTGAGATTAGTATGATGAGAGAGCTTACTTATTTTCTTTGATTTAGTGTGAATCAAAGAGATGATGGAAATTTTCTTAGTTAGGGAAAGCATATCAAGGACATTTTGGAGAAATATGAGATAAAAAATGCTAAGGCAATAAATACACCTATGAGCTCTACCATCCAATTGGATAAGGATTCAGCTAGAAAATATTAGATTAGAAGAAGTATAGGGGGATAATAGGATCTCTATTATATTTGGCTGCTAGCAGACCTGACATTATATTTAGTGTTTATTGTTGTGCTAGATTTTAACCTGCTCCTAAGGAGTCCCATATAACTATTCTGAAGAGAATTCTTAGATATCTTCTAGGAACCCAAAATCATAGGATATTTAGACTTAGACTTTATAGTTGTAGGTTTGATAGAAAAAGTACCTTTGGAATCTATTAGTTCTTAGGATAATCTTTAGTCTCCTGGTCCAGTAAAAAATAAAATTTTGTAGCCCTATTTATCACTAAAGCATAATACATAACTACAGGAAGATGTGTTGCTCAAGCCTTATGGCTTAAGCAATAAATCCTTGAACTTGGACTCCCTGTTGCTCTATTACAATCATGTGTGATAATACTAGTGCAATCAGTATCTAAGAAAATCCAATCCAACACTCCTAGACAAAGCATATAAATATTAGACACTATTTCATTAGAGATCATGTAACCAAGGGAGATATAGAACTACATCATATAGCTACTGAGAATCAATTGGTAGATATCTTTATAAAACCCCCTACTTATGACACCTTTAGCACCTTGAAGACTAAACTAGGTGTTATAGACATTCATGCTTGATTTAGGATGAATTGAAAATTAAAAACATAAATGTTTCTCTTTTTGTGTTTTTTATGTAATCTATTTTATGATTTTTTATATCTTTTTATTTATGTATGTGACATGTTTTGTATGAAATTATTTTTATGAAGATTTCCTAATCACCAGACACAAATTCAAAAATTACTCACATTGTATTATAAAATCCTATATTGTATTGTATGATATTCACGAAATGTCGCATCGCTACTCACATCACATCCAACAATTTTGATTGATCAATTATTGGTGATCGTATGGTACAAACATACCATTCATACTATATGATACATATGGCACCCATCATTGGATGAATTGAATTTTGCCTGTATGATATTTAATATCGTATCATACTCTACAAACACTTGTTTGTCCTATACGATACGACCAGTCAATGATTATCCAGACTGATGCCTCGGGATGACCGTTTCAATACTCATCGTCCAGTAGGATTTATGATCGTATTGTATAATATGACCAAATTTTTTGACTAATCAGACTAGACAAATTAAATTCCTTAGATTGTACTATACAATCGCACATCATACTGTATGATATGCATGATTTCTATTTAAAGAGAAGAATCACAACTAATTGTACTATACAATACAAATCGTACTGTATGATCAGCTATTTAGAAAATAATTATAACATCTAATTGGCATAATTAAAGCTATTTGAACTTATCGTACTACACGATCAAAATAATACAAAATGATCATTTGAAATCAAGATCTCAATCGCCAATTATAATTTAGGCAATATTTTTAAATTCAAAATTTTTACTATTCATACCATACGATACACATTATATAATATAATATAATAAAATCTTGCTAAATTAATCTTATAATTAGGGGATTAAATTTGGATTAACTAATCCAATCAGATCTACATTATACTTGGACCAATTGTCCTGTACGATCTAATCTTTACATGGGATGATATTTATTCACTATAAATTATATAGGAGGATAATCCAGTTTGATTAAACTAATCATATTGGACGATGCACTATATCATGCTGGATAATCACCTCAAATACATGAACTGATCGTACAGTATCTTATTCTTTGTACAGTATTAACATGTCTGTTTGAACTAATTATACTATATGATATGTGATCATAATGTACGGTCATTGCTAACAGAATTGAATTATTAGGGCTTTTTGGGGCACCTTGTATTTAAGCTCTCTTAATAAACTTGTTTCAAGTCTTTGGCTATTGGATTTTTTGGAGAGAGAGCTTTGACAAGCTAGAGATCTTGAAGAGCTTTGGGAAGGAGAAAGGAGAGTTTGGGTGTAAGGGGGGAGTGTGAGGGAGGGGTTTTCACATGGTTGCTCCAACCAAGATTCTACCTTATTTCCTCCGAGTGTCTTACTTATTTTCTTGGGTAGCTTTGAGAAGAAGATTGTCAGCCCAAAGATCGTCAAGATTCTCTACTTGCACCTGGAGGGGGAAAAAGGAATGCTGGGTTCTCTATCTTCACCTGGATTATTAAATAGAGTTCAAGGTTCTTTGTCGCACTAGGTTGGTGAAAAGATTATAAGGGCTTCTCCGCCTAGCTATAGGGGCTAAAGGAGATACACTAAAGTTTTAGCACAATATTTAGAGATGACTCTAGGTAGTAGACGTAGATTGTGGTTTGACCGAATCATTATAAAACTCCTGGGTGTTCATTTTGAGTATTACTTTCTATAATTTACTTTTCTATATTTTAATTTTTTTACAAATTGCATATTAAAAAGTATCTGTTTGATAATATATTGATTGGAGTTACTCATTATCACCAAAGTTATAAATTTTATTTCATTATTTTACTTTCGCATAGGGTAATAATATTGTTTATTTTTTAATTATTAAAAAATCTGCTAAAAAACTTTTTGGTTAAAGAGTTTTTTAAACAATCAATTCACCCCCACTCTTGGTGTGCCTAGGGATAGTTCTCCAAGGCTTAAAATCCTAAATCTAACTTTTAAAAGGCATTTTATTTCTTTTTAAAATATTTCCTACTCTTTGATATTGATCGCATTTCTTAATGTATTCATTTACATCCTTGAATAGCATATGCCAAAAAAATTAAAATTGAAGGATTTTAGAAGAATTTCTAAAACCTTCAAAATGTCCACCATAATGAGAATCTTGGCACTCCTTAATGATTAGCTTTATTTCCACTTCAGGGACACATCTTCTCATAGTTTGATGATTGCATGATTTAAATAAATAATGTTCATCCCAAAAATAAAATTTGGTATCATGCAAAAACTTCCTCTATTGAATTGGAAATAAATCATAAGGAAGTATACCACTACAATGAAATTAATAATGTCAGCATACCAAGGTGATTTGTTTAAATGAAGAGCACATTATTATTCTTAAAAAAAAATTTCATTAATCTCAACCTCATATATTGCATGCTTTTCAATAGAAAGCTAGAAATGATCAATAATTTGATTTTTAGAACCCTTTCTATCAAAAATTTCTACATCAAATTCTTCTAATAAAAGAATCCACCTAACCAAGAGAGATTTAGTATCTTTCTTTGTCATAAGATATTCGATAGCAGAATCATTAGTATACACAATTACTTTGATTCTAATTACATATGATCTAAATGGAAGTTCAAAGGAGGATGTTAAGCCTTATTGAATTATCCCTAAGAACACCAGGGGGGAATTGGTTCTTTAAAAGTTTACCCCTTAACAAAAACTATTTTCTTTAAAAATAATGTCATAAATAAATATAAGCTAAAGCCAATATAAAAAATATTTTTGATCATTTTTACTTTCTGATTTTTTTTTCTTTTCAAGCAATCTTAAGTCAATTTCAAAAAACTCAACATAGATTTCTAGGAAAGTAAATTTGCAAGAAATAAAAATATAGAAAATATGATGCAAAAAATAGAACGAGCACACCAAAATTTTATAGTGGTTTAGTCAACCTTGACCTGTATCCACTCCCTGGAGTCCTCCTTCATGTGTACTGTACTAAATGTTTAGTGTCTCCCCTTTAGCCCCTACAATAAGGTGGAGAAGCCCTTACAAGAATCAATTCCACCAACCCCGTGGGGTAACACTTTTAATCCTCCTTGTGAGGTAGATAACATTGGAAGCTCTTTTCACCCTCTTGGTGAATGCAATAAACTTGGAAGCTTTGTTCACCCTCTTAGTAAAGGAAGAGTACCTCAATCCTTTTTCTCCCTCTTAGTGAAGAAGAGATCCTTGATCTTCAGCCTTGAATCCTTTCTCCCCAGAGTAACCTGAAGAGATCTACTAAGCCACTAGAGGAATCAAGGTTTAAGCCAACTTGAAGCAATCATGTGGAAACCCCTCTCACTCCTTCTCCCTTTCACGCAATCTCACCTTCTCCTTCCCCAATGATATAAGACCTCTCACAAAGCTCTCTCTCAGAATCCCTTCAACAGCCAAAAGATCTTTTTGAGAATTAGTTAAGATTTCTTAAATATAAGTCTTCAAAAAACCTAAAATTTTAATTCAGCTAACTCTGTTCGTATAGTACGAATGATGATCGTACAATATGATTAGTTTAAAAACCAGAGATTCTTCAATATGATAGAACAGTAATGGGACAAACTATTCAATATTTATATATTAATCGTATAGTATAATCTGGAGATCATATGGTATGATTAGTTCAATTATGTTAAGTTTATATAGGATGATCACTAGGACAATTGTAAATCCTCTCTACTAATCGTTCAGTATGATTGACATCGTACTGTATGATTAGCTCAAAAATTAAGGTTTCATCCATGATGATCACTGGGATGAACATTTTTTGTCTCTACCTATCGTACAGTATGATCTATATCATACAGTACGATCTACTATATTAATTAAACCTTGAATTAATTAACTATTCATGGGGATTAAATTAAGTAAGTTTTCAAATATCATACAGTATGAACAACATCGTACAATAAGATTAGTTCAAAAATCAAAAGATTTAAAATACTTAATTTTAATTGGCGGCTTGGGTTTCCTAGTTAAAAAATCACACAGTATAATATGATTTATACAGTACGATAAATTTAAAAAAAAATTAATTACAGAATTAACCCTTTTAAATCATTTTTTGAATAGCTGATCATACTGTATAATTTTGATCATACTGAGTATAAAAAAAAATTAAAATTTATTTTTTCACTCCCCGGTGTGTTTGTGCATGGCCATCAAATTAGCATACACTCTTACATGGCATTGACTCAATAAATATAAAATTAAAGAAATAAAAAATACATACTCTTTCAAAATATATCCTATTTTACCCAATCTTGAGTCTTAAAAATTCTTGAGCGGTGTTTGATGTACTTGAAATGTTAGTATACACAAAAAAATAGATATGTAATATAAATGCTAGGAGAAATATGGGGTCAATCAATAATGTTTGTTATTATTAAAATCATAAGCTTGGGATCTCGGATTGCAATAATCTCCCCCCTTTTTGATGATGGCAAACTTTTTTGATTGAATATCCAAGTTTTTATATTTTCTAATATAATCTCCCTCACTAAGTGAATTATTTTTTTTTTATTTTTTTAATGTGAAATGCAAAGTAGTAATGAGGTTGGTATGCAGGTGCTATAGCTAGTGCTGGTGCTAGTGCAAGAGGTGGAGCTAGAAGGTCTCCCCCTGCCTCGTCAAGATTTGGCTCTTCTTCTCCCTCTTCCCCTTAGTGATGATGAAAGAAAATGTGAAAAGAGTCATCAGAGTAGAAAATAGGGAACGTATCTACAGGTGTAGGATGCATAAACCGATACTTTTGATCTAAAACATAGGCAATTAGGTGACCTAGTACGAGGTTCTACTTACGACGGGTTATTTATGTGTGAAGGTACATGAGGTTTTACATATAACTAATGATTATTTGAGACTCATCAAAAGCTATGCCAGACATAATTAAGTAGGTAACTATAGATAAAAGTTGAGTGATATTTACCCTGTCTCCAGCTTTAGGAAGAATATAAATTAGGAGAATATGTTGGATGATGCAAGCATTTTGATTTAAGGATTGGATAAGGGGCTGGTGTTGGTTTAGAGGAGCATTCCTAATGACTAAATTTATTATGGACCAGTCATAGTCTTCCCTAGAAGATAAGACATGGGGTTGAACCCCTTCTATGGACATGTGTAAGTTCCTATTTAGTAATTTCTACATGTCGTCTACAAACATACGAGGTCATGGTAGAGAAATAAGTCAACACTCGTAGGCTCGCAAAAAATTTATAGAGAAGTTTAGAGTTAAAAGAAAAGGCGAGTGTGAGAAGGAATTGAAGAGTTTAGGTTACAAAAAGGTCCGTTACCTAATAATTGAGAATCGACTGCTCAAGAATGCGAGAGGGTGTAAAGTCAGCTTCCTTGAATCTATGGTAGGAAGAATCACCTTCAATCATTTGGCACCATTCATTAACAGGATGACGAGAGGAACTGCTTTGGAGCAGTTGACGGGCTTGCTTACCATCGGCCATAGGAATCTTAAGAATGAAAATTTAGAAGCGATGAGATGAGAATTAAATTGTGCAAATGAAACCTTAGAATACCTTCTCTTACATAAAATTTTTAGCCTATCGTACAGCATAATCGAGATTCGTATTGGACGATTATAAGGATTTAAGTCATTTGAATTATTTGTCAAAAAAATTGTCAAATTGTTCAGTATGATTATGATCATATTGGATAATATTTGTTAAAAATGATTGTCCCCAGAAGTCATCGATACGATCTTTGACTAAAAGGTTCATACTGTATGAATAGGTATTCATACATTACAATAACATTTCAAATATTATACTGCATGATTTAATTTTTTCAATGGTTACTAACGCGTGTATCATACAATACAAAAGATGAATCATACTATAAGATCAACAATTATTGGTGTGACTGGAGCCATTGATTTCATGAATTGTGTGGATGTGTAATGTTATGTGGATTGTATAGTATGAATTAAGATTGTACAATATGATGTGAACAAATTTTTAAGTTTCAATTTTTTTTTTAATGTGGTTCAATGTGTGTGATGATCAAGGAATATCTACCAACTAGAAGCAAACAAGAATAAATAATACCAATAACAAAATGGTAGACAAACATGAAATATAAAATATAATACATATTTAAGCACACAAAAAAACAACTAATTATAAATGATTGACAATTCACTTTCACTTTTAATCAAGCATGAATGTCAATAACACCTAGTCTAGTCCTCATGGTTCCTCATGGTTCTAAAGATGTCATAATTTAAGGGTTTGGTGAAAATGTCTGCCAATTAATTTTCAGGGGCTATATGATGAATTAGGATTGTACAGTACGAAGGGTGAATCATACTATAAGATCAACAATTATTGGTGAGACTGGAGCCGTTGATTTCATGAATGGTGTGGAGGTGTAGTGTTGTGTGGATCATACAAAATGAATTAGGATAGTACAATATGGTGTGAACAAATTTTTAAGTTTCAAATTTTTTTTTAATGTGGTTCAATGTGTGTGATGATCAACAAATATCTACTAACTAGAAGCAAACAAGAATAAATAATACCAACAATAAAATAACAGACAAACATGAATTATAAAATATAATACATATTTAAGCACACATAAAAACAATTGATTATAAATGATTGATGATTCACTTCACTTTAAATCAAGCATGAATGTCAATAAAACCTAGTATAGTCCTCAAGGTTCTAAAGGTGTCATAATTTAAGGGTTTGGTGAAAATGTCTACCAATTAAATTTCAGCAGCTATATGATTAAATCATCCCCTATGTTCTTTAAAAATAGGGTGGTATCTATGCTACCCTTAATAAAAGATCTATCTAGAAAAAGTGTGCTAAGCCTCTCATGCCAAGCTTTAGGTACTTGGTTCAACCCATAAAATGCCTTTTTTAATTTATAAACATGATTGGGAAAAGTTGAATTTTCAAATCTAAGGAGTTGTCCTACATAAATGTCTTTTTTAATAAACTCATTTAGAAAGGTACTCTTTACTTCCATTTGATACAGCAAGAAATTATTAAAGCAAGCTAAGGCTAAAAACACTGTAATAGCTTCTATCCTAACTATAGTGGCAAAAATCTCCTAAAAAATAATGTCTTGAATCTGATTGTACCCCTTAGCTACTAACCTGGCCTTATTTTTAATCACTACTCCAGTTTCATTCATCTTATTTTTGAACACCCACTTGGTTCCTACAATACTCTTATCCTTAGGTCTAATAACTATGTCCAAAACATTATTCCTAATAAATTGATTAAATTCTTCTTGTATATCTAAGATCGAAAATTTATCAGATAGGGTTTGATCTACACTAGTGGGTTCTACCATAGAGATGAACATAGAATGACTAACCTCCTTCCTAAGTCTATGACTAGTTTTAACTTCTACAAATGGATCTCTTAAGATGAGTTCCCTAGGATGACTAGATGAATATCTTTAATCTCTAGGAAATGACTCCTGAGATTCTACTCTATCTCTGATGTCAATGGATTCCACTCCTTGGGTAACCTCTACCGCTTCTTCTCCTTCTACCTTGTCTCCATAGTTCTATCAGATTCATCAAAAGCAAATATGGTAGGACTCCTCTACCACTAAGGTCCTCTTATTAAAGATTATATAGGCTTTACCTACAAAGAAATGTCTTCAGAAGACTCCTTCATCATATTTTGAATCAAATATTCCTAAAGGACATTATTGATAAGAATGAAACATTGACACCCAAAGATAAGTAAATAAGAAAGATTGGGTGTCCTATCATTAAGCAGCTCATAGAGTGTCTTATTAAGTTTGGACCTAACATTAATCCTATTCAACACATAACAAGAAGTATTCACTGCTTATACCCAAAAATATCTTGGGAGTGAGCATTCAGCTAACATGGACCTAGTAACTTCTACTAAGGTTCTATTCTTCCATTTAGCTATCCCATTTCACTGTGGGGTCCTAGGGCAACAAAGTAATGCTCTTTTCCTATCTCCTTGCAAAAACATTCAAACTTATTATTTTTAAATTCTCCACCATGATCATTATGGATAGTTGAAATTTTATATCCAAATTTCCTTTGAATCTAAGTGGAGAAAGTTCTAAACTACTCAAATGATTCAATTTTAGAAGATAAGAATCTAACTCATGTGAATATAAAATAATCATTAATAATCATATATCCATAAGTTTTCCCTCCTATGCTAGTTGTGCTAACGGGTCCAAACAAGTACATATGAAGCATTTCTAGTGGCCTAGAGGTGATAATGTTCTTAATGGAATGAAATGATGATTTAGCTTATTTTCCTAGTTGGAAGCATCAAAAAGGTGATCTTTAGAGAAATCTAGCATGGCTATGCCTCTAACAAGGTCTTTCTAGGTGATTTTTATAAGGGTTTTCATGCTTACATGATATAGTTGCCTATGCTATAGCCAAAATTCATCAACAATAGATTTAAACACTAAGAATTTGAATAGTCAACACAGTTCAAATCAAGCACATAAATGTTGTTAATTCTTCTACTTCTAAAATGATTTTTTCATTTCAGCTTATTAAATATTTAGTTGATTGAAATTTATTGTTAAAACTTTTATCACACAATTGACTAATACTAAGCAGGTTGTGCTTTAATCCATTTTATAGCAAAACATTTTTAATAATAAAGTTCTTTGAGTTGTTAATCAAACCTGAGCCCACCACTTTCCTAGTGGTATTGTCTCCTAGTGTTACCTTACCTCCTACCTTGGCCTCTAGCATGACAAATTTCTTTAAGTCTCCAGTCATGTGTCTTGAGCATACATTATCCAGGTATCACATGATCTCACTAGGACTTTTGTGAGAGCACCCCTACAAGGTCAATCAAGGTTTAGATTTGGGAACCCAAGTGTGTTTGGGCTCCTCCTTATATTGACTTAAATGAATTACATGCATGTTATGCAGTAATGCACTTAACTTTATCCTCCACACTAAATGTGTTATATGGTGTATAGTGTACATTCAAGTAAGATGTCCTAACATGCTACCAGAGTAACACCTAACACATGGGAATGGGTTTGCTGATTTATGTGGGGGTGTTGTGCCTCTTCTTAGGAGATAAGATGCATGTCGTGTCCTAAGATGGGGGTATGTACGAATAGGCCCATGAGTATTTTGTTGTAGTGCATTGATTTTCTTTAGTAGATATGCATATGCACTTTTTTAACACCTAATTCAACTAGTAATTCATGCTCTTTACTATCCAATTGTGATGCAAGTGTCTCTAACTCCTTAAATTTTTTCTCTAAATCAATATGGTTAGATTTTAAGGATTCATGTACTTGAGTTAAATCAAGAAGCTTCTTGCTTATTACATCAAATTCATTAAATAAAGAGAGGTGCTCCTTATCTAAAGCAATGTGGTCAACCCTAATACTATCATGATCTTTTTGTAAATCAAAAAAATATGAGTTTAAACTAACATACATTTTCTTTAGTTTCCTATATGAGCCATGGATTTTTCCAGAAATAATAAACAGCTCATTATAGGATAGTTAGCATACCTTGTCTTGATCAGAAAGATCAAGATTATTATTAGCTATAAGACACAAGTTTGTTACCTCCTCATCTGCTTTATGTTCTGAAGATTATGAGTCAAAGTCAACCCAAAATTCTTTTCGTGTCTGATGCTTCCCCTTCTTAAAATTGGCCTTCTCTTCACCCCTCTCTTTGGCAGGGTGAGTTTTTAGATTGGAGCAGTTAATTCTCAAGTGCCTTGGTTTACTATACTTAAAGTAAATAGTATCAAATGAGGCCTTAAAATTTCTACTTGGTTTACCTTTGGTTAACTGTTGATGATGCTTTTGCTTTTGTTTCAAAAAGCTTTTGAATTATTGGGTCATCAATGATATGTCATCATCTTTCTCAGTTGCAGAGCTGTCACTTTCAGATTCTTTAGATTTTAGTGCCACTACTTTGTCCTTCTTCTTCTCACCTACGTCAAGCAATCTCTGACTCACACTTTGCTCATAGGCAATGAGCGAGCCAAGCAAATTAAAATTAAAATACACATTCAAATCATTAGATTCATAAATACCAGTTATGTTAGCATCATAATTATTAGGTAGGCAACATAAAATTTTATTGACCTTTTCAGAATTTGATAGTTATCTACCTAGAGCATGTAGGGATATCACTATCTAGGTAAACCTAGTGTACATGACAGATATACTCTCATTAGGTTTCATACAAAAATATTCATAATCATGTAACAAAATATTTAACCTACACTATTTAACAAGACACAATAGAAAAAAAGGATTCAAGTAGCCGACCCGACATAGTAGGATAAAGGATTATTATTGTTATTATTGTACCCTCATAGGTGATGCATAACCTAACCCAAATTTCATTCCTAGTAATATATATATAGAGACTCTCATATAGTCTTCAGATTTTAATGCACAGAATAAATAGTTTAGATATTTAGCATTCAATTGTGCTAAGTCTCTATCACCATTACTCCATTCAATGAAAGGTATTTATACTTAAGTAAATTAACAAAATAAAAAGGTACAGAATAACCCTCTTAGATCATACACCAATGCAAAAATCAATAAATTACAAGAAAATAGACATGCAGATTTTTCAAAAATTAAATGGTATATTATCAAACAAAGGTGGATGAGTTATAGAATAACCCTCCGCAGTTTTACCATTAACAAAATGTACCAGTTAATCTTTTCTGAAGGATTTTTAAATCACAATTCTGAGACCCACTCTAACACCAATTGAAAGTTTAAGGGAGGATGTTAAGCCTTGTTAAACTATCCCTATGCACACCAAGAGGGGGTCTGAATTGGTTCTTTAAAAATTTATCCCTTAACAAAAATTATTTTCTTTAAAAATAATGTTAAAAATAAATATTATCTTAAGAGAATAAAGAAAATATTTTTGATCATTTTTGTTTTCTGATTTTTTTTTCTTTTTAAGAAAGCTTAAGTCAATTTTAACAAACTCAGCACAGATTTATAGGAAAGTAAATTTGTAATAAATAAAAATGCAAGAAATAAGATGCAAAAAATAGAACGAGCACACAAAAATTTTATAGTGGTTTGATCAACCTTGACCTACATCCACTCCTTGGAGTCCTCCTCTTCGAGTATTGCACTAAATCTTTAATGTCTATCTTTTAGCCCCCACAACAAGGTGGAGAAGCCCTTATAAGAATCACTTCCACCAACCCAATGCGATGGAGAACCAAAATCAATTTCACCCTCCTTATGAGGTATAGAATCTTAGAAGCGCTTTTCATCCTCCTGGTGAAGGTAGTGAACCTGGAAGTTTTTTCATCCTCCTTTTGAAGAAAAAGTACATCAATCCTTTTCATCCTCCTAGTGAAGGCACCGAACCTCGATCTTCATCCTTGAAGCCTTTTCCTCAAAGTAACCCCAAGAGACATACTAAGCTACTAGAGGAATTAAGGTACGAGCTTGCTTAGAGCAACCATGTGGAAACCCCTCACACTCCTTCTCCCTCTCACACAACCTCTCCTTCTCCTTCTCCAATACTCTAAGACCTCTCATAAAGCTCTCTCTCAAAAATCCCTTCAATAACCTAAAGATCTTTTTGAGAATTAGTTAAGATTGCTTAAATACAAGGTCGACAAAAACCCTAAAATTTTAATTCATCTGACTCTGGTTGTACAATACGATCATTGATTGTATAGTATGATTAATTTAAAAAAAAGAGATCATTCAGTACAATGGAACATTCATGGGAAGAACTATTCAAGATTAGTATGATCAAGAGATCGTACGGTATGATTAGTTCAATTATCTTAAGTTCATACAGGATGATCACTGGATGATTACAAATGGCCTCTATCCATCGTCCAATACAATTGACATTATACTTTAGGATTAGTTCAAAAATTAAAGTTTCATCCCGGACGATTGTTGGGATGAACACTTTTCGTCTCTGCCTATCATACAGTATGGTCTACATTATATAATATAATCTGCTATATTAATTAAACCTTGATTTAATTGACTAATCACAAGAATTAAATTATATAAATTTTCAAATATCATACAGTATGAATGACATGATACTAAAAAACTAGCTCAAAAATTAAGATTTAAAATCTTACAAATTTTAATTAGAAACAAGGGTTTCTTGGTTAAATGGATTGTACAATATGATATGATTCATACAATATGATTAGTTTAAGAAAATTAATTATAGAATTATCCATTTTAAATCATTTTTCAAATATATGGCCATACAATATGATATGGATTGTACAATATTATTAGTTAAAAAAATTTAAAAATTATTTTCTCACATCCCAGTGTGTGTATGTGCATGGTTGCAAAATCAACATACACCCTTACAGGGTATTGACTCAAGAAATATAAAATTAAAGAAATGAAAAATATAGACTCTTTTAAAATATATTCTCTTCTACCTAATCTTGAGCTCTAAAAATTTTTTAGCGGTATATGTTGTTCCTAAAATGTTAGTATACAAAAAAAAAAGATATGTAATACAAATGCTAAGAGAAATATGGAGTCAATAAATAATGTTTGTTATCATCAAAATCACAAGCTCAGGATCCTGAATTACAACACTAAATTTATCAAAAGGAAAAAATGGCTAGTAATTTTATTTCAATAGTTGTATAATTACATTATGCAAAATTTAAAATTTTGCAAGCATAAAAAATGACATGGAATTTCTTATCTCTCTTTTGTCTAAGAACCGCACCCATAACAATGTTGCTACTATAACACATCACTATAAAAGGTAAAGATAAATTAGGAGAAATAATTAAGTGTTGTTTTAAAGTATTAAAGGCTTCAAAATATGCAGAATTAAACTTAAAAGGAATGTCCTTCTCCAATAATTGACATAATTGTTTTTATCAAAGTCCTTAATAAATCTCCTATAAAATCCTGCATGACCTAAGAAACTCCTAATTCCTTTAATAGAATTGGGAGGAGGTAGTTTTTCTATCACCTAAATTTTTGCAATGTTTACCTCCAATCCTTTCTTAGAAATCTTATGCCCTAAAATAATGCCTTCAATTACCATGAATAGACACTTCTCCCAATTTAACACTAAATTTATTTCTACATATCTTTTCAAAATAGAGGTTAAATTTTTAAGACAAGAATCAAATGTAGAGCCAAATACAGAGAAGTCATCCATAAAAATTTTAATACCCAGCTCAATTAAGTTTGAAATGATTGACATCATACATCTTTAAAAAGTAGTAGGAGCATTTCAAAGATGAAAAGGTATTCTTCTAAAAGAAAAAGTTTCATAAGGACTAATAAAGGTAGTCTTATCTTGATCCCCAAGTGCAATAGAGATTTGATGATATCCAAAATATACATAAAAAAAGTAATAAAATGGATGCCCTGCCAACCTATCTAACATATGATCAAGAAAAGGCAAGGGAAAATGATCTTTTCTAGTGGCTTTATTTAATTTCCTATAATCTATGAAAATTCTCTAACCTATGAAAGTTCTTGGGTATTTGTTCATTTTGTTAATTTATTATGACAATTAATCCTCCTTCTTTTGGAACACAATAAATAGGGATAATCCACGAACAATCAAAAATAGGGTAAATAATCCCATCATCAAGCTATTTGAGAATCTCTTTATTAACAATATCTTTCATGGTAGGGTTAATTCTTCTTTGATGGTCAACTTTTAATATTGATATAGCATCCACTAAAATTCTATGCATGCAAATTGATGGGTTAATCCCCTTAATATCAGCAATTATCCACCTAAAAGCTCTTCTAACTTTATTCAAAATGCTAATCAATTCACTTTCTTGATGTGGTTCTAAATTTGCTGAAATAATTACATGGAGAATAGAGTTATTACCCAAAAAGGCATACTTGAGATGACAAGGTAAACCCTTAAGCTTAAATTTAGAGGCCTATTCAATGGAGGGTTTTAAAAGAAAATTTTAAAAGAGAAGGTTTCTATCAATTCAAAATTTCCATTGATCAAACATTCATTCCCTTCATTTATTACAATAGATTCCCTAACATCTCTTTATTCTTTTCATCTTCTTCATCTTCCAATAATTCTCCTTCTAATAATTCTTCTTTTAAACTCTCTATTACAACATCTTCCAATTCCACCCTAAAATAAACTTTATTCTTCTCTTGAGAGAATTTTATAGATTTAAAAACATCAATTAGAACCTCCTGATCTTGAACCCTCATAGTCAATTCAGCCTTTTGCACATCGATCGAAACTTTTCCCGAAGCTAAGAAAGGCCTTCCTAAAATGAGAGGTTTTTTACCATCTTCTTCCAAATCTAAAATAAAAAAATTAATAGCAAAAATGAATATATCAACTTTAATCAAAATATCTTCTAGTTCCCCTCTTGGATAAGTGAAAGATCTATCAGCTAACTGAATAGTAATAGAAGTTGGTTGAACATCTCCTATATCCAATCTTTTAAAAATAAAAAAATGACATGAGGTTGATACTAGAACCTAAATCACATAATGCTCTCTCACAAAATTTTTCACCAATAGTTAATTGAACGATAAAACTCGCAGGATCTTTATCCTTTCAAAAAATTTCTTTTAAATTATAGCTTTACACTATTCAGTCGATGCTATATATTTACATTCCCCAAGCTTCTCTTTCTTATTTAGAAAAATCCTTCATAAATTTTGTATAACTAGGCATTAATTCTAAAACTTCAGAGAAGGGTTTATGAAAGGTTAATTTTTTAAATATTTTTAAGAACTTTGAGAACTGTTTGTCAAGATTTTGTTCGATTAACCTTTGAGAAAAAGGAGGTGGTGGTCTCTCTATAACCATCTTAATTAAATTTTCAGGTTCTTTTATAGAATCAAGTTGTTCAATTGAAGATTAATTTTCTACTTGTTCATTTTCACCATCATTCTTCTGAGGTAGATCTTTATCTTTATAAAGGTCTCCCAAATCTTTCTCACTTTTGATTTGGATATTACGGCATTGTTCTTCCAAATTTTGATAATTAATCAAACCTAATAAGATATCTTATGTGATCTTTAATTTTTTTAAGTGCATTAGATTGATTATGTAATTGGATTTCTAGTTGCATAATAATATCTTCGAAGGATATCTTCTCATTTTTATTATGTTGGCATTGTTCAAAATCTGAGTAATAATGATACAATGCTACATAATGCGATGCTACGGTGCTTAAAGTTGTAGACCTATATGGATATTATTATACCCATCTGTCCTAGTTTTAACCTTCAAGTTATCTAATTTCCTAAAAATTGTTACAACTTGTGCAGTAAAAATTAACAAAGCATCAATTTGATAAACTCTTGCTACTCTCTTAGGATTTACCCTATCAGCAGGCCAATAGAAATTATTAGCAGTTTTTCCCTCTATGACTTCGTATGCTTTCTCAAATGGCTTAGACATTAATGATCCTCCAGCTGTAGCTTTTATTATTGTAATAAGAGATCCTACTAATCCATTATAAAATGTTTGAATAACCAACCAATCAGGTAAAGCATGGTGAGGGTATTTCCTAAGCATTTCCTTAAATCTCTCCCAACCCTCATAAATTAATTCTCCTTTAAACTAGGTAAAAGAAGTGATATCATTTCTATGTTTAGTAGTCTTTGAAGGTGAAAAATACTTAATAAGAAACTTATGAGCCAACTCAAATCAAGTGGTTATAGAGCCTAGGGGTAAAGAATTGAACAACATCTTAACTTTATCTTTTAGAGAAAACAAGAATAGTCTAAGTTTAATAGCATCATCAATAACACCATTATACTTAAATGTTACATAAATTTCTAAGAAACTAGCTAAGTATAAATTGGGATCTTCAACAGGAGTTCCCCCAAACTAAGAATTTTGAATCTTTTGAATTATGACATGTTTTAATTCAAAATTATTAGCTTAGATTGTAGGTCTATTAATGCTCTGTTGAATTTTGTCTATTAAAGGGTTAATATCCCTCAGAGGTTTAGAATGATCATGGTTTAATAGAGATTTGATGATATCCATTTTTATAATCTTTTTGGTTTTTAAAAATTTGTAAAGGGTTCTTGTAAAGTCCAAGTAGGTTGTAAAACCTAATAAGTTTGTCCCAAGGCTAACCAATAGGGAGTGAACTGATAATTTTAAAATTTCTAGGATTTTAGAAAAATTGATTTTAAAACTTTCTTATCATGATGATAGCTTGTTTTCAAACTAACTTTTCAACCATAGAAAATATAAAATGCAAAAAATAAAAATGCAAAAAAAAAGTAAAAAATAGTGGACACGAGATTTTATAGTGGTTCGATCCAATAAGACCTACATCCATTCCCTGGAGACTCCTTCTCCAGGTATTTCACTAAACACTAGTGACTCTCCTTTAGCTCACACAGCAAGGCAGAGAAGCCCTTACAAAAATCTCTCTTCCACCAACCCGGTGCGGTAGGGAACCATCATCCTTTTTCACCCTCCAAGTGAAGGCTGAGAACCCACCGTCCTTTCTCACCCTCCTAGTGATGGCAAAGTACCAATCATCCTTTCTCACCCTCCTGGTGATGGTAGAGTACCGACATCCTTTCTCACACTTCTGGTGATGGCAGAGTACTGATGTCCTTTCTTACCCTCCTGGTGATAACAGAGTACCGAAATTCTTTATCAGATCTTCTCTCAAGAGTCTTCAAAGAGGTAAGGAAGAGACTTGAAGTACATACAAAGAGATCCTCACCTTTGGACAACCTTGTGAACCTTTCACAATTTCCACTAGTAAGATCTCTCAATTCTCACACCTAAACACTCTCCCTAAACACACTCTCACACACTCTCCAAGAGAAAATTCATAGAAGAAGTCTTAGGCAGTCAATTTTTAGGACCCTCATATACAAAGGATAAGAAAAATCATACAAAAACTAAAAATTTTAAGTTTGACAAACTAACATCGTACAGTATGACGTACGTCGTACGTCGTATGTACGAATAGTTCAAAATTTCATGTACGATCCTGTATGAATATGATTTCATGCTCTGTAAATGGTCTGTACGAAATGACATCGTACTATACAAACTATTTAAAAATGAACTTATTTATCTAGTATGATCTAGTATGAATATGATTCTATACTCTAGAATGGCCTGTACAAACTTATATCATACTGTATGAACTGTTAAAAAATAAGTAGGTTCGTCTAGTACGATCTAGTACGAACATGATTTTGTACTCTGGATTGGCCTGTATGAACTTATTTCATACTGTATAAACTGTTCAAAAATGAATAGGTTCGTCCAGTATGATCCAGTACGAACATGATTTCATACTATATAAATGGCATTCTAGAGAATAAACAAGTTAAATCATCCTATACGATAAATAATCATATAATACGATCAGTTTAAAAATACAAATTTTGTCTATCCCCCAGTGTGTGTGTGCACGGTTACCCAATTACAATCACACTCTCTCAGACTCAAGAAAAATAAAAAATACAGACTTCAATTACAATAAATCCTTATCTAGTTCATCTTGAAGTCTTTGTCAGTCTGGAGTATGATTTCTCTGAATCGTTAGTACACACAAACAACACAGACTAAAAATATCCAATATATGTTAAGAGAAAAATAATAATCAACATAATAATATTTTGATATCATCAAAAACTCATATGATATATAAACATAGATGTGAAATCTAAGATGCAACAATCTCCCCCTTTTTGATGATGGCAAAACACTTATTATTTGAGTTAACACTTAAGCCAACTTTTCTCCTAAGCTCCCCCTAAATAAATGACTAATTTAAAACAAGGGATTCCAATGAAGTTAAAAAACAAGCACTAATTTTTCTCCTAAGCTCCCCCTAAATAAATGACCAATTTCAAACAAGGGATTCCAATGAAGTTCAAAAACAAGCTCAAGTAAAATCGAAAACTACAATAACACATAATAACACACAACACTTAATACCACAACATTAACAAATATAGAAAGAAAAATAATAACAAAACAAAATAACAATAAACAAACAATACCTTATGACTCCCCCTTTTGACAACAGCAAAAAGGGGGAAAACTACTTGAATGAATGAGTGTCAATGAATAAATCAGTCGAGTTGATGAAGAAGAAGATTTTAAAGTGATTACAATGCTCATCATTAATTTCCTAATGCTAAAAAGAAAAAAATTTAAATTTTAAATCAAAGAACAACTTGAACAAGAAAAGTTAAGAAGGTTCACAGTTCATTCTAGACATATCAAATAAAAATAGTTATTACAAAAATGATGAATTTAAAGATTAATTATTTTCAATTCAATAGTAAAAATTATTATCGATTATTTGGATATGTAAGAGAGATAGATGATAACGGAAAGACCAGTATTAGTTGGCGACATTGCGCATCTTTTGAATAGTTTGTGGCATACTTTGTGCATCTTTTTAGTTTGGGCTAATTTTGTGCCTCTTTTGACTTTGGCGTATATTGCACATCTTTTCAAACATGTGGCACATTTTGTGCATCTTTTCAAGTTGAGTACTTTGTGCATATTTTTACATTTTTTTGTCTTTCCAAATATCAATAAATCTAAAATACACATTCCAATAATTAAAATAAATAAATATAATGAAAAGAAAATGAAATAAAAATAAGACATCTATTTTGCAATAATTATCACAAAGAAATATTTGTTTATAGAAACATGAACATGATCTTCGAATCTTTATTCAGTCATACTATAATTTAAAATTTTAAGAGAATAACTTTTTGCAAAAAAATTAATTTGTAGAGCAATAAAATTTAAAATCTCATTCTAAAGATCAAACATACAAGATTTGAATCCATAAACAAATAATTCAAGAAGAAAAAATTCAAACTAGAACAAAACATCATTCCATCTTTTCATTTGAACAAATAGCCACATACAAACATCATTTACCATACTAAAGAAAAAAAAAACAACATCATGCAGAACTAAACACCTAAAATCAATGAAATCATAAAACCACACCCTAACAAAAGAATAACTATTCTCAAACATATCAAGTATAAGTGCATCACAGAAACAAAAACTAAAACATCCAAAGATCACTACTAAAATTCTAAAGGACCCTGGTCAGGAGGTGGCTGAGGGTTGAATGCTGTAAAGTAGCTATTGATGTAGCTATACTTGTGTTAACATAGTCGAACTGGCCATGAATCCAACCCATGTCTTCTTGATATCTTGCATCCTGTTGAGTTAAATGATTCTCAATTTGATCAAATCGTTAATCAAAGTGAGTTTCAACTCTATCAAATCGTTGGACCATTTCTTAATAGTAGTTCTGATCAGGTCCAGGTCTAAGTGTAGGTGTTGGAGCAGGGGCTCCATCTCCCTATGAATCATCTCCCTCTGATCCTTGATCCTAACTAAAAAGTGCTCAAAAAGAGGCCTTAGTAAAATAAATAGAAAGTTCAATGGGGGGATCAGGATGGATTAAGTTGTATTTCTTCTCCAAAATGTAAGTGATTAAATGTCCTAAAGCCACATTCTTCTTTCTTTTATTATGAGGATGTCCAATATCAAAAAGATTGTGAATGTAGTCCATGATAAGTTGGGCTTCATCTAAAGGAGTTTTAGTCATTATCAAGTAAGTGACAATGGACAAAAGAGGAGTCATATTTATGGGATCACCAGCTTTGGGAATGATAGATGTTCTTAAAATATGCTGGATGATCCTGGCATTCTGATTAAGGGTATACACACGAGGTAGGTGACTAACTTGACCAACACCTCTAAGAGTTTGGTTAACTCAGTCTAGTTAAAGTCAGATCTAGAGGTCAACGTGTGTGCCCTAATCCCTTGAGTCCTAAGATGGAGAAAGTTCCCTAAATCTTCCTTAGTAATTTGGACTCTTTGCTTGAAAGAATAGGAAGACAACCTAGTGTGATCATCATTTACTCTCATATTTGCTAAAAATATTTGAAAGGTTTCTTTGTGATAAGCATGGATTAGGGTCAGGATAAAGGAAAATTGAGTTGAGGTGAATAAGGGCATGACAGAAAAGTTGATATCTCCTTGAATGAGAATTCGAGAAGGAGTGATTTTTGCTGTATAATACCTATCATACGCTTCCTCATTTTCCCTAGACAAGAAGTTATCATCCCTATCACCTCAAGAGGAAGGTACCCTAGAAGTTTTTGCGTGTTTGCTAGTACTGGCCATTCTACCATTTAGACTTGGGATGGTTTGAAGATTGAAAGTGATTGTGATTAAAAACCATCAAATATCTAATTATTTAAAGAAAGATTGTTAATCGTATAGTACGATCAAAGTTTCCTACATATGATTTTGAAATTGTACGGGATGAATAATATTTCATACAGACAAAGAAAAATGGCCAAAAATGAAATGGCTTTTCCTAAAATGCCCTTCCCGAGGCATCCTTTCATATAGACTTTTTGACCAGACGATGGTACAGATGAAAACCTGTTCATATGGGACAATCAAAATATTGAAGATCATTTTAATAACAGTTGGGTTCGTCTTTAACCAAACTTGACAACGGGGATCTTACAGATGAAGTATGACTTTGTACGTACAATCTGACAAAATAACTGACATGCCAGAAAAAAACTTCCCCAAATGTATAGATAAAAGTGCACATACCGTACAGTATGATGATGTCATCATACAGTATGAATCCCTATGAAAGCCTAAGTTTTATCACCTCAACTCAGAAAACTATCATGAATATGCTACAGAATATATATAGTATGAAATAATTTCATACAGTATAAAAAGAATACTCAAACCAAAACATGATAAACTAAAAAATTCTTTTCAAAACCAATCTTTTCAAAACAATACCAATGATAAAACACTAACAAGAAAGCAAACAAAAATAAACAAAACAAAACAAAACCATATGATGGGGAAAAAATTGAGTCGCCACGCAGATTTTAGTTTCTTCTATTTTGTAATCAAATACTACATTCAGAATAAAGTACAGTCCCGGAAGACTGACATAATATTCTATAATGGATTCAATATCAAAATAGGGTTTTAAAAAATAATATTTTTGTGATTAAACGTGATTCAAAGAATAACATATCATCTCGAAAGATGAATATGAAATTCTATAGAATGCGTTTAAACATAGAAATAGGGTTTTAAAAATTCATCCATTCTTTTGATTAGATGTAACAGGGAAAATATTATATCATCTCAAAAGACGAATATAACATTCTTCAGGACGTCTAAAAATAAGAATGAGTTTTATAAAATTCATCATTTCTAAGATCGAATATAGTAAGTGAAATGTTATATTATCCAGAAAGATAATAATAACATTTTTTACAAGTATATTAGAAATTAGAAATGAGTTTTCAAAAGACATCTGCATTCCCAAAGATGTTTCTCTTGTCTTATAAGAATAAAACAAGGTTTATTTTAATCTGGAGTTCTCAAATCCCTATAAGGGCAATCCCCTATAATTAATTACATCTTAGGAGGGGTGCTCCTAAGAAAACTCTCGATTAAAGCAGCAATTTCATACCCTTTGATTACAAAGTAAAAGACAAGGAGAGGATGTAGGAAATTTCCAAGGAGAAAGCTCGATGTTGAACAGTTCTTAGTGAGTCAAAGGAGAAAAGTAGGAGGTGTTAGATTTTGAGAAGCTCAGAGGCAACCTCAGTCTATCCTATATTGGGCTTTATATTTTAAGAGAGAATTTTCGTGTTTGAGTTGACATTTTATTAAAAATTTGGGATTATATTCCTGAAGGGTGAGGACTTAAGATTTGAAAATCTACCTCAGAACCTAAATCTAAATTGGGTACTATATAGAAGTGACCCAAACCTAGCTAATGAAGTACAAATCTGGACTTACCCCGGCCTAGATTGGGGAGCCAGCTAACCACCTAGGCATTTTAAAACCATGTGTCCGGTCTCTTTTTGAAAGATGGGTAGGGACGTTATTTAAGTTTTGAGGAATCGGGGCCGACATCTAAGACAAATCCTAATTGTCTCCTTTACTTATGTAGGGTGAATGATACTTGAGAGCGTAATACAATTAAAATTTTAGACTCTTTTAATTTGTATCTAATACAATGCATGCTAATTGACTCGAATGCATAAAATAATTTATGAAGTAGTTTTAAAATCAGGCTTAGAAAATAGATTTTTCCCTAGAGATTACACGACATCTCCTTGATATAACTGCACCCTAATAGGTCAGGTAGTCTTCCAGAACCAACAGGCGGGGAGGTGCCTAACAAGAAAGACAAAGTATTAATATGCATATGCTGACTCTCGGCAATCCCGAGCTTACTTCTTAGTTCGTTAGAGTTACTATATGAGCCTGAAAATTTTATTTAAATTTTAAATAGAAAATATTTTTATCGTGTCCTTACAAAAAAAAACACTCCAGTCGTGTATAGGCTAAAACAAAATACAGCATGTAAGAATCCTAAAAAAAAGACTACTACGCAAACAATATAAGCAATCTAATTAAATTATCCAAAAATATAATGTCCAATATCCATTTTATTTACAACCCAGGGTCTGCTGAAAAAGTAAAGTGGCCGAGTACCACTAACAACAAACCCAGATTCTAATCCTAAGACTGACACAAGTGATTTTGAAATGGGATATACTTTTCTTCTTATCTTCATTTCTTCGCCTTCTTCCTTTCATCTCCTCATTTCTTCTTTTCTTCCTCTACGAGCTCCTTAGATCGGCTACGAGCTCCTTGGTTCCGCTATGAGCTCCTGGGATCGGCTATGAGCTTCTTGAATCGGACAGGCCTGGATACCCAAATGAAAAGAAACTCATCCCCGAAGGGGTATTTTCTTTTCCCTTTGGATTTTAAAATCACCCTAACTTGGCTTTCCAAATAGAAAAGAACATTCCCCTAAGGGATATTCTCTTCTCTTTGGATTTCGAGTTGGGTGTGATATCCCAATTTCAAACCACTTACACTTTACAACTCTTTTCAAATACATTTACATTATACTTCAACTTAAAAGAAAATCTAGATCACCTGCAAGGTTATCCTAAGCAGCTTATAATAAAATCATCCCAAGCAATTATATATTTGCATTCACATTAAATTCATCAGCTATACTTGGCCATGCTCTTTAATTTTAAGGGGGCTTAGCATTTTTTGAAGCACCTGCAGAAAATATTGTTAATTTAAATCTTTAATTTACCTCCTTTAATTTAGTCCTGCATGAGCATGACCACCTGCATTAAATTCTATGAGCATCTAGATCGTTCCAAGCCTAGGGGTAATCTATCACCCATCACATCAATTCTTAGATTTCATGAGTAAATAAATAAACAATCACACCAACCATTACAACCAGCATACAGTGAAAACTACGAGAAAGCCCGTCACACAGCAGTAAAGAAGTAAACACCAGCCTAACCTAAAGCTAGAGTCGGTTGTCCTAACAAAAAAATCTAAGTGTGTGAAGGAGGTTGTGTGGTTTGGATATATCCTAGGCCAGCTATTAATTGAAGTTTTCTAATCATTTAGATTTTGTTCGTTGAAAGGTCAACGAGATTGTTACTAAGTTTTCTATGTTATGTGTTTCTACCCTAAACTGTGTATGCATCATAAGTCTATGTTTTCTAAGACTCAGTCCTTAATTTTTGTCATTAAATGTCACTAATGTTGTATTGGGATGAATAAAATTCATTATCACTAACCCTTAGAACATTACGCACGTGTAAAGGAGTTTAAGGGTCTAAAAATAAGATAAAATAAAAATAATCCTAATATAATTGAAGTTACTACAGGGACCTAAAAGGGAAGGGTTCGCACAAACCACACCAATGGCTTCCTAGGGGCTTTCTAAGTTTTAAGAAAACTTACAACACTAGGGGCTATAACCTGGTGGTTCCGCCCGTAGTACCTCTACTCGGTTGGATAGAGGCAACTGACACCTTTAATATGCTTCCTCTTGTTCACTTGATTGGTACCGTTCCTTGCATTTCATGTAAATAAAGAGAAGAGAGTAAGGAGTAGAAGCACATTTAATAATTAATAATGAAATAATTAAAATTTACTAAAAATAAAAATGTACCTTTCTTCAGGCTTGGACACCGATGCAGTTGTCTACCTTTTAAGCTGTTCCCTTTTAAAAGCATACTATTTATTTTTCCAACATTCACCTCGAGGCAAATGAAGGGGGAAGAAGAAGGAGAGAGAGAGAGGTAAAGAGAGAAAGAGAGCTTTTACTTTTCAATATTTACCCAAATAACTTATTCTACAAAATCCACACACCTCATCTCTCTAAAACACCTCAACCTTCAATAACCACCCACTTCATTTAAGCAAAACAAAGCAAAGTTCACTTTTCCAACCCACACTTTCACTTTTCAAAACACACTCAAGTTTCACTTTTTAATACAAACACATTTTCACCACTATTAGTTTTCCAACATACACCTTATCTCTCACAATCCAACTTTTCTTTTCACCTTTCTCACATTTTTTTTAACCTTTTAAGACATACAAATGTCACTTTCCAAAAATCACACGCACTTTTCACAAATACTTTTCATACACTTTTCAAAACATATGTTTCATGTTTCAATACAGTTCGCTTTCCAAAACCACATGTTTGAAAACATACAAGTTCCACATCACCACTTTCCAAAACACTTAAAATTTCCACTTTTCAACACACACATTTCCCAAAACACTTCATCTCTCAAAACATACACTTTCCACTTTCAATTTTCAAATTTAACCACAAAACTCATTTCATTTTTCTCTTTTCAAAACCACAAAATTCACTTCTCAAACAACACACACACTTCTCAAACTTACACAAAATATTTTTTAATACACCCACAATCCATTTTCTTACACACACATGATTCACTTTTCACAATCATCCATACACTTCAATAATCATACACACACTTCGCCTTTCAGAACGCTTTTGTACATTTCAAATTTTAATGCACCGTTTATGCACTCCATTTTTCAATGCATATAATTCACTTTTTAACACACACACACTTTACTTTCACTTTTAAACATTTATACACTTCACTTTCAAAAACACTCTAAGCAAAGCAAAGTACTCTTCTCCAACCTCTTTTTTTTTTAACATGAAAAGAACACATGCATGTATAGAGTAAAGCACACCTATGCAAACCAATTCTCACCAACCATGTTCCACCATAAGTCCATATATGCCTTCTCTAAGCTTCATCAATGAAACAATTTAACCATAGAGTTGTATGTAAAATTCTCCCAACTAATCATGATTCAAAGAGACCAAATATATATTCAATGCATTATCACAATGAAAGCATTATCATTCTATTTCCTCTTATTGTGGTTGTAGTGTAGCTTTCAATACGTTCGTACACAAGAAAATGATGGAACCCATGCTTGAGATCTCCACATAAAATTTTAGCACATCAATATATCTCTTCTAGTGGCATTTCATCGAACATTTGATATACAATACTTAAAAGATTACATAAAGTAAACTAATATGAAAATCACGCTTTATACTTACACATTATTATGAAAATGCTATACCAACACTATTTGAATATAATCCACTTAAAATCAGCCTTGATTCCAACTTTTTTTTTTCAAGGAACAAACTCGATTGAATAGAGATATTTCTTCAAAGAGAAGCACAATATAAAAAACAAAATAATCGAAATCGCCTCATGCATTTTTGAATCAAGAAATTGGAGTTGCAGGAATTTTTTTTTTATTTACTTATTTGAACAAAAATGAGATGGAGTAATCCCCTTTTCTAATCTCAAGAGATAATGACTGATTTAAGAAGCATAAAGCAAAACAATCTATATTCTTATCTCTACAAGAAATATGAACCAAATGAGATGATTGTTTGAGGAGAATAAGGATATTTGAGAAGAGATTATATGGAGAAGATTGAAGAAGAGAAAGAGAGAAGCTTAACTCCATTCGTTATTCTTTCTTTCTCTCAAAGGAAGAGAAACTTCTTCATCCCATTTATCCAACATGATCGAAAAAGAAATCAAGAATGGGAAAAGTAGAAGATGAAGGTAAAGAAGATGGAATTACCCAAGGTTGAGAAAGGTTACCGGTGGCTAGGGCTCTTTCTTGGTTTGAATCAATGAGAGGCAGAGGCAAGGGCAAGTCAGCGGCTCAGCTAGGGCTTGCGACGGTGAGGGTGGCGTCGGCTAGGGCTGGGTGTCGGACTTCCCTGGGCGGAATGAACTAGAGGTAGGAAGAGAAGGGTTCGGCTTTGGGCTTCTCACGCGAGCAAGAGAGGAGACGGAGGGGCGGGCTGGAGCTTCTTGCGAACTGCTGTGGATGGGAGAGAGGGGGTTGTGCGAATAGAGAGGGAGAGGAGATGTGGGGTACAGTTGGTTGGACCAGCCCTAACTCCTCCTAAAGCCATGTATTATTTTTTTTTAATTTAAATTTTGATTTAATTAGGATAGAAGATTAAAATCACTTTAATTTTTATTTAGATAAATTCAAATGCTAAAATTTTTATTTTAAAATAGATAAAGAATTTATTTTAATGGAATTATTTATGTTAGTTTAAATGAATTTACTTGAAATTTTAATTCAGACGAATTCAAATTTATTTGTTTAATTTAATTAATATCAATTCAATTTTGGTTGGCTCGCAACGAGTTAATTTTAGTTTGATTTATTAAAATTGGGTATGGTTTGGGTCAATTTAGAAAGTCGAGTCGATACTATGTCATTAGGCTTCCTCCTAAGAGAAGTCCTAGAGGAGTGACGTCTACACTATGCTACGAAGACCTAGGTACTAGAGATGGATCTCGGGGAAATTGATCTCAAATAATGAGGTCAACACCATACAAACTATATTAAACTTACACTAAAAATAAACAAACACATGGTCACACAATAAGTCAAGTATGTAGAATTTTAAATCAAGCATTAAGATCAATCACACCTAGCCTTATTCTTAAAATGCTAAATGAGTCAAAAGCTAGTAGTTTTGTGAAAATATCAGTAAGTTGATTTTCAGTAGTAACGTGATGCAATTCAATTTCTCCCTTAGCTACATGATCTCCAATGAAGTGATGCCTTACGTCTATATGCTTGGTTCTAGAATGTTGAATAGGATTCTTTGAAATGCAAATGGAATTAGTATTAACACAAAAAATAGGAATTATGCCAATAGAAAATCCTAAGTCAATTAATTATTATTTTAACCAAAGAACATATGCCACACAATAACCTAAGGAAATGTATTCTACTTCAGTAGTAGAAAGAGCTACTAAATTATGTTTTCTACTAGACCAAACAACTAGAGAATTTCTAATGAATTGATAAGTTCCAGAAGTACTTTTCTGATGTACCCTGCTTTCTGCAAAATCTGAATCAGAATATCTAATTATTTCATAAAAAGAGCTATTCTTAGGATACCAAATACCTAAGTTTTGAGTTCCCAAAAGATATCTCAGTATTTTTTAGTTGTTGTCAAATGTCATTCCTTTGGATAAGATTGAAATCTAGCGCACAAACAAACACTAAACATGATATCTAGTCTACTAGCAGTCAAGTAAAGTAATGATCCAATTATTCCTCTAAATTTCTTTTGATCAACAAATTTTCCCTTAAGGTCTTAATACAACTGTACTAAGGAACTCATTCGTGTAGTTACTGGTTTAGCATTATCCATTTCATAATTTTTGAGGATGTCCTTAATATACTTCGACTAGCTAAGAAATATTTCTTCCTCACTTTGCTTTATGCTAAAATAGAAAAAGTAACTTAAGTCTCCCATCAAACTCATCTTAAATTCATTACTCATTATTTTTAAAAATTTATCACAAAGATTTTTATTTGTAGATCCAAACAAAATCTCACCAACATAGATTTGAACAATGAGTATGTCATGTCCTATCCTTTTCAAAAAGGGAGTGGTGTCAACACTTCCTTTCAAAAAAAAATTTTCTAATAGGAAAGTGCTTAACCTCTCATACCAAGCCCTAGGCCCTATTTCAGTCCATACGTTACCTTTTTCAATTTAAAAACATGATTGGAGAATTTAGAATTTTCAAAACCTCGAGGTTGCTCAACATAAATATTCTATTGTATCACCCCATTCAGAAAGGCACTCTTAACATCCATTTGATACAATTTAAATCCTTTAAAATAGGTAAATGTTAATAAGACCCTAATAGCTTCATGTCTGGCTACAAGGGCAAAAGTTTCTTCAAAATTAATCCCTTCTATTTGATTATATCCCTTGGCCACTAATCTAGCCTTGTTTATAATCACAACTCTTGAATCATTCATTTTATTTTTGAACACCCACTTAGTTCCAACAACACTTTGATCCTTATACCTTTTAATTAATTCCCAAACATCATTTCTTACAAATTGATTCAATTCTTTTTGTATGGCCAAAATCCAAAATTTATATGAAAGTGCTTGATTTATATTAGCGGGTTCAATCATTGATATAAAGACAGAATGATTTACTTCTTTGCTAAGTTCATGCTTAGTCCTAACCCCCTCACTAGGCTCACCTAAAATCAATTCCTTAGGGTGACTCTTAGAAAATTTCCATTCTCTAGGCAAAGGATTTTCTTTTTCAATATTTTCTTCCAACTTTATCTTTTCAATTTCTTGGGAGATATTTTTAATATGATCTTTTTCCAACCTTGGCTCTTCTGAATGCCAGATTTATCAAAAACTACATGTGTGGTCTCCTCAACTACCAAAGTTCTCTTGTTAAATATTCTATAAGATTTTTCAACACTAGAATATCCAAGAAAAATTCCTTTATCTGATTTTGGATCAAATTTTTCTAAAAGAGTTTTACCATTATTATGAATGAACACCTCACACCCAAAAATATGCAAATGTGAAAGATTTGGTGTTCTACCCTTAAGAAGTTTACAGGGTATTCTGTTCAACTTGGATATAATGTTCACCCTATTCAGAATATAATAAGTCATACTAACCACTTCAGCCCAAAAATATTTTAGAAGTAAGTATTCTGCCAACTTGGCTCTAGCGGCTTCTATTAATATTCTATTTTTTTGTTCAACTAACCCATTCTGCTGAGGGGTTCTAGGTGCTGAAAAGTTGTGATCAACTCCTTGTTCTTTACAAAAATCTTTAAATTTTTTATTTTCAAACTCTCCTCCATGATCACTTTGAATTAAAATAATTTCATACCCTAACTTTCTCTTAATCCAAGTATAAAAATTTCTAAACTCATCAAATGATTCATTCTTATGAGATAAGAATTTGACCCAAGTGAATCTTGAAAAGTCATCAACTATCACAAATCCAAACACTTTACCTCCTAGACTTACAGTGCTAACTAGTCTGAAAAAATCCATATGAATAATTTCTAATGGTTTACTTGTTCTAAGATCCTTAATGGAATGAAAGGAGGACTTCACCTATTTTCCTAATTGACATGCATCACACAGGTGATCCTTAGTAAAGTCTAGTTTAGGTATTCCTCTAACCAATTCTTTGTGGGTAATTTTCCTTAAATTTTTCATACTTGCGTGACAAAATCTCCTATGTCATAACCATGATTCATCAGTTATTATTTTGAGACAGAAAGCATTAGAAGATTTCACAAAGTGCAAATTAAGCATGTATACATTATGTACCCTAATTCCATGCAAAACATCAATTCCATTTTGCCTTATTATGCAGCTACAACAACAACAACAACAACATCAAGCCTTTATCCCACTACGTGGGGTCGGCTACATGAATCCTTTTTCTCCATTGTGCCCTATTAAAAGTCAAATTCTCGTTTAAATCTAATAAAGAAAGATCATTTCTAATATTTTCTAACCAAGTCTTTTTAGGTCTACCTCTACCTTTCTTAACATAAGTCAAATCTAAGACCTCTACTTTCCTAACCGGGTCATCGGGAGGCCGCCGTTTTACGCTAGTGGAAAGCTAGTGGAAAAAAAATTTTACACTATACTCCTTATCACACAGCTGATTAATACTTAATAAGTTATGCTTTAAGCCTTCTACCAATAAGACATTTCAATAAAAAAAATTGTTCAAATTTCTAATCTTACATGTACCTACCACTTTCATAGTGGTATTATCTCCCATTGTAACCTTACCTCCATTCCTGGCTTCCAGCATTATAAATTGATTTGCATCTCCAGTCATATACTTTGAACATCCATTATCCAGGTACAAGATACTCTCACAAGATCCTGTATGAGAGCGTCTCTACAAAATGATCAAATGTTAGACTTGGGAACCCAAACTAGTTTGGCTTCTCCTCTTGGCAAAAGTAATCTAGATGCATAGTTAATATGTTGTGAATTATGCATCTTAGGTCTCCACACTAGATGTGTTCTACTATGAATTATGCAAGTGTAAGAAATGTGCCCAATCATTCCACATGAAAAACATTTCACTCCAGGAAAAGGGTTTACTAGTCTATGTGCATTATACTATTTTTTCCTACGTTTTGAACTTATGGGCTTTTGTTTAGACTTATAAAATTGTTCAAGAGTAGGAGATGGTCTATTTTCCATAATAGCCTTCATTCTCAATTCTAGATATGAGTTTCTATTTTTCAACATTAAAATTTCCATTTTTAAATCAATTTTTCTATGTTCCACTTCTTCCAAAAAAACTTTATATTCATTTTCAAGTTCATTGTGTGATGATTTTAAAAGTTCATGCTTTTTGTTTAAATCATCAAATTCATCCAATAAGCTCATGTGGTTGCTATCAATCAATGTGTGATCATTCCTAAGAATTTCATATTCTTTTTATAAATTCAAAAATTTTAGGTTCAACTTAAGATGCAGCTTCTTAAGTTTCTTATATGTAGAATGAATTTTCTCAGAAACATCAAACAATTCATCATAGGTTAAATCTTATACCTCTTCTTGATCTGAGTGATCAAGATTGTCTATCATTAAGCACAATTTAGTGACATCTTCCTTTGCTTCTGTTTCTGAGGTATCTAAAGCTGAGTCCGCCCAGAATGCTTTCTGTAATTTCTTCTTGCCCTTCCTAACATTAATCTTCTCCTCAACCTTCTCCTTGCTAGGGTTAGCTTTGAGATTCAGGTAATCAGACATGATGTGTCTAGGCTTCCTGCATTCTTAGAAAATTACTTCACTAGAAGCCTTAGCATTTTTGTGGAACTTACCTTTATTCCACTACTGACATCTCCTTTGCTTCCTCCTAAGGAAACTTCTGAATTGCTTGTCATTAAGGCAATATCCTCATCATCCTTAGGCTGAGATTGTTCACTATCTGAGTCATCCACTTTCAATGCAATGTTCTTCTTCTTTCGCTTCTCACCTGCATCAATCTATCTTTGAGTCACTCTTTGCTCGTAAGTAATTAGTCATCTAAGAAGATTATCAATAGAATAGACATTTAAGTCCTTTGATTCTATTATAGTAGTTATCTTAGCATCATAAGCAGTAGGCAAGCAACAAAGAATTTTATTAACTTTTATAGCATTCATTAATTCCCTACCTAAAGCATACAATGATGTGACTATCTGTGTAAAGAGAGTATATATGTCACTGATTAACTTGTTAGGTTTCATGTAAAAAAGTTTATAATCGTGTAATAAAATATTCAATCTAGATTATTTCACCTCATTTATTCCTTCATTTATAATACAAAGTCTATCCCATATTTCTTTTTCAGATTTACAGGTTGAAACCTGCATATAGTCCTCAGATTTCAGTGCACAAAAAAGCTATTTCAGCATTTAGCATTTAACTGAGCTAGTTCTTTTTCTTCTACTGTCCACTCATTAAGAGGTGTTTCAACTCTAATACCTTCAACAAGTCTAGTGGGACTAGCGTAACCTTCCTGTGCTAAAATTCACATGCGATAGTCAAGAGATTGAAGAAAAGTAGACATACATATTTTCTAAAAATTGAAAGGGATGTTATCAAACGATGGGGGTTTAGTGATCGAATATCCTTCTGGTGTGTTACGGTTTCCAAATGTAGCCATGATCATTTTCAAAAAATTATTTAAACTTTAATTTTTTAAAGTAGGCTCTGATACCACTTGTAAAGTCTAAGTAGATTGTTAAAACTAATAAGTTTGTCCCATGGCTAACCAGGAGGGGGGGTGAATTGGTAATTTTAAAATTTCTTGGATTTTAAAAAAACCAATTTTAAAACTTTCTTATCACAAGGATAGCTCATTTCTAAAATAACTTTTTAACCACAGAAAATATAAAATGTGGAAAATAAAAATGTGGTAAAAAGTAAAGAACATAGGACACTAGATTTTATAGTGGTTCGATCCAACAAGACCTACATCCACTCCCTGGAGACTCCTTCTTCAGGTATTACACTAAACACTAGTGACTCTCCTTTAGCCCCCAAAATAATATAGAGAAGCCCTTAAAAAAACCTCTCTTCCACTAACCCGGTGTGGCAGAGAACCATCATCCTTTTTCACCCTCCTGGTGAAGGCAGAGAACCCACCATTCTCTCTCACCCTCCTGGTGATGGCAGAGTACCAATCATCCTTTCTCACCCTCCTGGAGATGGCAGAGCACCGATGTCCTTTCTCCCCCTCCTGGTGATGGCAGATTATCGATGTCCTTTCCCACCCTCCTGGTGATGGCAGAGTACCAGAATTCTTCCTCAGATCTTCTCTCAAGAGTCTTCAATGAGGTAGGGAAGAGACTTGAAGTACACATAAAGAGATCCTCACCTTTGGGCAACCTTATGAATCGTTCACAATTTCTACAAGTTAGATCTCTCAATTCTCACTCCCAAACACTCTCCCTAAACACACTCTCACACACTCTCCAAGTGAAAATTCATACAAGAAGTCTTAGGCAGTCAGTTTTTAGGACCCTTATATACAAAGGATAAGAAAAACTATCCAAAAACTTAAAATTTCAAGTTTAACGGACTAACATTGTATAGTACTATCATACTTCGTACGTATGAACAGTTCAAAAGTTCATGTATGATCCTGTGCGAACATGATTTCGTACTATGTAAATGGTATGTACAAAATGACATTGTATTGTATGAATTGTTCAAAAATGAACAGGTTTGTCTGGTATGATCTAGTATGAACATGATTTCATACTCTGGAATGGCTTGTACAAACTTATATCGTACTATATAAACTATTCAAAAATGAATAGGTTCGTCCGGTACGATCCAGTACAAACATGATTTTGTACTCTAGAATGGTCTATACGAACTTATATCGTACTGTACGAACTATTAAAAAATGAACAGGTTCATCCGGTACGATCCAGTACGAACATGATTTCATACTTTGTAAATGGCATTCTAGAGAAATGAACAATTCAAATCATCCTGTACAATAAATGATCGTACAGTACGATCAGTTTAAAAGTATAAATTTTATCTCTCCCCTAGTATGTGTGTGCATGGTTACCCAATTACAATCACACTCTCAGACTCAAGAAAAATAAAAATTATAGACTTCAATTATAATAAATCCTAATCTAGTTCATCTTGAAACCTTTGTCAGTCTGGAGTATGATTTTCTTGAAATATTAGTACACACAAATAACACAGACCAAATATATCCAATATATGTTAAGAAAAAAATAATAATCAACATAATAATATTTTGGTATCATCAAAAACTCATATGATATACAAACATAGATGTGAAATATGAGATGCAATAGTTCTTTTTATTTCAGTGTCAAATAACAAAGGTTCATTTCTATGTCTGTAAAGCATGCAACCATGAGTATATAATTATCATATAAATTAAAACAAAAAGAAAAGATATAAGTAGGTTTAACTATATAATTTAATTCAATAAATAATTAAAATTATAAAAAACAAAATACTTCCCCATCAATGGGGCCAATAACTTGATGGGGGCTATAGAGTGAACTTTGGAATAATACAAAATCTAGAGATCTGTCACCCCTAAATAATGCTTAAGTTTTCTTTGATATATAAAATAAATAACAAAACCCCACTTAATATACGTAAGTATTAGTGTCAAACCAGGTAATAAAGTGATAGAGTAGTGTCGAAGCCATGACGAAGTATCCTACTGAAATACAAATGATAATTTTTGGAGATTCTATCACTGAATAAAATATTAAAAATATTAGATATAATATTTAAGTAAAGTGCTTTGGATTGATGAATTTAAATTACATATTTTTCCTAATGATACTCCACATGGTATTGATGTTAAGATTATATGCATCCTTAGATCTTTGTCGAGCTTATAAGGGTGAAAAGGATATCTTCTAACCTCCTATAGTTATAATATCTTCTTAAGAATCTTGAATATTTTACATCATATGTCTAGTCATGTAAACAACCTATCTGAATACTCCTATTTGTTCTTACATTCCTCCATTGAGGCTATACATTATACTAAATTTTAACTATACATATGGCTATATCTCCTACCATAGATCTATTAATGCTCTTATAAATTTTATTTACAAAAGGGTTAGCATAATCCCTATGAGGACTAGAATGATCTTGATTTAATATAGGTTCTATAATTTTTATAATCTTTTTAGGTTTTTAAAATTTTGAAATGGTTCATTCTATTTCATCATTTCTAAGTCTATAAAGCAAGCAACTATGAGCATGCAATCAATATATAAATTAAAATTAAAAAAGACACTAGAAGGTCAAACTATATAATTTAATTCAATAATATAGTTAAAATTACAAAAAATAAAATACTTCCCCTACAACAGGGCCAAAAATTTAATGAGGGCTATAGAGTTAACTTTTGAATTATATAAAATCAAAGGCTCTATCACCCCTAAACAATGATTAGGTTTTCTTTGATATTTAACATAAATAACAAAATCCCACTTAATATACCCAAGTATATGTGCTGAATCAAGTAATAAAGTGATAGAGTAGTGTGTCAAACCCATAAGGAAGTATGCTTAATTGTAATAATATACTATTGTTTACTCTAATTGCAATAATTATCTTACTGAAATATAAATGATATTTTTTGGAGATTCTACCACTAAATAAAATATTAAAAATATTAAATATAATATTTAATTAAAGTGTTTTGGATTGATGAATTTAAATTGCATATTTTTCCTACTAAGACTCTTCATGGTGATCTGATTAAGAGTATATGCATCCCTAGATCTTTGTCAAGCTTGTAAGGGTGTAAAGAATATCTTCTAACCTCCTACAGTTATAATATCTCCTTAAGAACCTAGAACATTTTACATCCTATATCTAGGCATGCAAACCTCCTATCTCAATACTTCTGGTTGTTCTTGCATTTCTCCGTTGAGGCTATACATAACATTAAATTTTAGCAACGCTTATGGCTAGTATATGTATTAAAAAAAGAGCGAAATAAAATTAAAAGTATCTTTTAACAATTATAGAACAAGAATATTCATTAGTGTTCAACATGCATTTTACATCATTAATCCAAAAATAGAGAATTAGCTAGACATAAGATGAATAACTAGCAAACTCATTTTCATTAAACTCATGAAAGAATAAAATATAAGAGAGAGATATCACCATAAAGGATCAAAGTATCTCCTGAATACTCCTTCTCCCTTAACTTATAGAGTTACTTCAAGAAATACAGGCTAAATACTCCAAATGATTATATCTTTTACTTCCTTAGCCTCATTTAAATTTTGCTCTAAGAGGGAACTAGAGAAGTACACTAAAAAGTACTAAATTTTATTTAAGTGACTGAACTCTCATACAAACATAACATCACAACTATTTATAAAAAATATAAAAAGGCATTCAACATTATGTCGCTTGAAATAATGGCACCGCGGTGGTTTAAAGTGAAT
Source organism: Dendrobium chrysotoxum (assembly GCA_019925795.1). NCBI lineage: Eukaryota > Viridiplantae > Streptophyta > Magnoliopsida > Asparagales > Orchidaceae > Dendrobium > Dendrobium chrysotoxum. Next base: position 41,272,527 of record CM034298.1, on the reverse strand, counting down.
TAGCGCCTTAGTGCTTGAACTTCTGCAACGCTGCGGCACTTGCATATGTGGATCAATTATTTAGTGAACAATTATGTCTTTTTTATTGAGATATCGTGGCCTTAAAAGTTTTAATTATAATGCCACGATGCTATTTACATTCGGGTGCTACGGAGCCCAAGTAGCAAAAATGGTTCGAAGGTGTGAGAAATTGTGGCACTGTGGTGGCATTTAAAAACAAAGAATTCGGTACTTCCAAGCTAACTTCATGATGTTGCAACACTGATAATGTTGTGGCGCTATCTGTGTCACCACCGTAGTGCTTGTAAATAGAGAACTCAGCTCTGTAATTTTAGAATTGGAGTGCCTCAATGATATTAAAGGAAGCACTGTAGTGTTGTTTCTTCAAACATTTTTGTGCTGTTAACTACTTAGAATCTTCTACCATTTTCTATTTTTTCCTGCATAAAAATAACTAAAATAACATATTTTTATTGAAAGTAAATCACATAAAATAATATGTAATTTACACTTATCAGTGAGTTATAAGTATTCTTCAGATAGAACAATTCAAAGCACGACCCTATGAAGCATGACAAGTAGGAAAGCAAACAAAGTCCAAATTCAGTTCAATTAAGAATATAGTCACTACTAGCTATTAGAAATATTTCATATGGATTTATTTGGACCTATTCATATAGTAAGGTAAGGAAGAAAATAAGTTAAACTTGTGATATTTTGATGATTACACTAGGTACATTTAGAAGAAATTTCTTGAAAACAAAAGTGAATCATTTAAAAAGTTAAAATATTTTCAAATTGGAGAACAAAATGATGCTTAATGTTCTATAATTCATAAAGATTACATAGTTAAGGGAATGTAGATCCATTATATGTTGATACTGAAAACTAATGGGTAGATATCTTTATCAGACCCCTAAATTTTGATGCATTCAGTACACTTAGGACTAGACTAGGTGTCATTTACATAAGTGCCTAGAAAAACTAATGTAGGGGTATGTTAAGTTATAATTTTATGTTTATTACATTATTTGTATTTGTTTATATTTATTTTATGTTGGTTATTTATTTTTTTATAAAAAATGTGCATATATAATTGATACTAATCATCACGTACACCAAAATATTTTGACTCACATCGTACTGTACGATTTACATTAGCCAACACATCATCACCATCCATTCTAGCCAATAGACTAGATTAGAACGATTATTTATCTTCATATTATATAAACCCCTATTTATATTGTACGGCACACATGGTAATATTCATTGGGATGATTTAATTTGATCGGTATAATCCAAAATTATTAATCACACTATTTGAATTCCTATTCATATAAGATGATCAATTTAGTCAAAGATCATACATATAACTCCTCAAAACAAATGATTTTGGAAATATAATCCTATAAAATACCCATTCGTAAGGTACGATTTGACCACTTTTAAACTATTAGAACATGACAATTTGGAATCTTCTATTGTTAGGCTTATTTAAGGAGAGGGAAATCTCATATTTTAATTACATAACTTTTATAAACATCTCTTCTTCTAAACTTTGAAGTCCCTATATGTTCTATCCGAGTTATTATGCTGGATGGCGGCAAAAGAGCCTGACTCCTTCAAGGGAGTTCTTCTCATCATCCAATCAATGATATGCTTCAATTAATAGAGGATGGAGCTGCATATCACAAGTATAAGATCTCCATCATCCCCCTCAAGGTCCTAAACTAAGAGATTCTGAATTATCAGGTGCTAGCATTCCTAGACTAATTTGTAGGCACTACATTACAATTTTTGCTCATTTTAGCATTTCCTTTTTCACTCAAATATGTTATATAAATTTTTTTCCAATATTAAAATTAATTTAGAATGCACTGCACTTCAATCTCATGTCTAAAGATGGGTAGTAGATCACTTACAAAGATTTGATGAACTTTTGCACATTTTTATCGCAGGAGTAAAACCCCACACCCTAGTCACTACTGGTAATTATAATTGGACATAGCCAAATCTCACACTTAGAAATGCTCCACTGAATATTCACCTTCCTTTAGTTAGCACATTAGTCCAAAATGCATGTATTATTCAGCACATCCCTGGGAACACCATTATTCCTAAAGCAGGTGATAAGATGAATATTACACCTATCCTATCAATCATCACCTATTTTGTCATGAACAGCACTAAGTTTAATATAGTAGACATGCTTATCTATTATATTCATAACCTGACCAGTATTATAGATCCTAGGACACCTCGTAGGCAAAATCTAGCACCTGGATATATCATAGCTTATATCTTAGATATAAAGCATAACCTCATATACTTTGCACCAGTCAATCACTTCCCAATCTATTATATTACACTGATAGCTCTTTCTACTTACTCTTTAATGGCATATGCTGTGTGGCATAGACTATAGAGAAACATGAGCTAAAGGAGGAAGTGGGAATACAAGTCTCTAAGGCACCAAACATTGTAACACTAGCACCAGCACCAACTTTTTAGCCACCACCTTTTGCATTATGGGTTGAGCACTTTGATTAATTGGAGTTACGATTAATGATCAGCTGCAGCGTATACTAGGATCAGTTGCCGCATCAGTTATAACAGCATCACGAGTTTGATCATGCATAGTTCATCAATTATTTTGCTTCACAGCATAATTAATTATAACCACCACTACCACCACCTGAACAGGGTCCTTTCAATGAGTAATTTGCGACCTTTATCACTTATAGTGTATTTTATTGTACTCTAAATTTTTAATGCTTTCTGTTGCTCTATAGTTTGTCTACAGGTCATCTTTTTGGTGATGTCAAAAGGGAATGTAGTGAGTATGTTGGTTGTATTAATTGTTTTTATTAGTAAAGTTTATAATGTTATTTTTATTCATTATTATTTATGTGTTATACTGTGTTGGTTGTCTAAAATTTATATATATATATATATACATACATACATACATAATTTAAAATTTTAAACATAAAAATTAATAAAAAAAAAAGTTTCTCCTGATTTTTAAAGAAACCACTTAGTGAGGGGGAGGCCATAAAAGAAAATTAAAAATTAACTTGCAATTTAAAATTTCAACTAACAATATTTTTCATCATAAATAATGGAAAGATTATTACAATCCAGGAGCCCGATCATGTGTCTTGATGATTCCAAACATTACTGAATGTTTATTTACTTATCCCTGCTTTTTACATTGCATATTTTTTATGCATTAATAATATTTCAGGTTTAGCATACACCATGCACTATCAATGAATCAGAGCTCACAAAAGTGATGCATTGGTCAATAATTATTTGAAAGAGTCTATATTTTATTTTTCTTGAGTCAATTTCTGTAATAGGTGGATGTTAGCTTAGCATCCACACACACAAGGGAGAGTGTAATTAAATATTTTAATTTTTTATGTTTATATTGGACAATCTTGATCATATTGTATGATCAATATGATCAAAACTAATTAAAAGAGCTATTTAAAAGAGATTAATTTATAGTTGGATATAACTAATCATATTATACGACCACAACATCATATAGGATGATCAGCTATATTTGGTATCCCCACCATCATTTATATTAGGCAGTAATTTGAATTTTGAAAGATTAATCTAACTATTCTGGATGAACTGGTTCATATAGTATAAAGTTTAAATATCTTATCTAATTTAATTCCTATGATTAAGTAATTGAATTAGGATTAATTAAGATTGTTGATTATATGGTATGATTTTGATCAAACTGTACGATCTGTAGAGTGACCTTCTAGATGATGATTAATTATCCCAGGATTCATCTTGTCCTAATTACAATTTGATTGAACTACTCGTATTTAATAATCTTGGATCATACAGGAGAGAAAGAACAAATCATACTATATGATCAAAAGCGGTAGAATTAAAAATACAGATTTTTTTTAATCCCTCTATATAAACTCTTGTTATAACTTTAACAAGTTTTTTTGGGCAGTCACATGTTTTTATTTCTTTTGTGAGAGAGCTTAGAAAGAGAACATTGAGCAAAAAAGAGAGAAGGAGAGGTTATGTGAGAGGGGTTTTCACACAGCTGCTTCGGTTGACCTGCACCTGGGATCCTCCTACTGTGTTGGTGTGTCTCTTAAGAGGAGCGCTATGAATGAAAGACTTTGGAGAAATAGGCCATCGATAACTCCATCAGACTGAGGAGGTGGAAGAACAACATAATGACACTATTGGACCGAGGAAGTGAAAGGAGGACTGACGACTTTGTCGAATCGACAAGGTGAAAGGAGGACATATCAGCTTTGCTAGACCGAGGAGGTGAAAGGAGGAATTCTTCATGTGTAAAGTGTATGTAAAGGAGTATTCTCGACCCAACTGTGGGCTAAAGGAGAGTTATTGTGTTAGTATAATTCCTGAAGAGAGGACCTTCAAGGAGTGGATGTAGGTTAAGTTGATTGAACCACCATAAAAATTTATTTTTATCTTTTTTACTTTACATATTTACTTTCAACACTTTTATTTTCTTATAATTTAATTTTTACCACCCTAATTTATTTTGTTTGCACTTGTGAAAGAAGATTATTGTGATGAATTATGATTCATATTTATTTTTAAAAGAAATAAAAAAATCAAAAAAAGAAAAAGAAAGAAATCTATTGTAATTTCTCTTCCACAAAATTAAAAAACATAAAAATTTGCATTTTCTTTGAATTTTTGTTATTTTGTTTATTCAAATACTTTTATATGAAATCTAAATTTGGTTTTTAATTCAAAAAAAACTTTTTGAAGAAATATTTAAATCACCAATTCACCCCCTTCTTGGTGTGTCATCTTCATGTTTAATTGATTTCATAACCAATTATTAAACTTTCAATTGCTATCAGAGCACTTTCAGTCTCTTAAGATAAACTTAAAATACCTTGAACCATATCTATTTGTATTTTAATGAGAATAACATAAGAGGCATCAACCATATCCTTAATATCAAAATTTTTAGAGAAACTTTATTTCACATCACGTAATAAGACTTTGTCAATAGTTGCAAGTAAAATATCATATATATATATATATATATATATATATATATATATATATATATCTTAAGATTGCACACCAAAAGCTCACCATCACTAAAGTAGAATCCTTCTGGTTATTTCATGAAAATCTCCTCATCTAGTGTTCCATTAAGAAATTTAAACTTTCACATCCATTTGTTAAAGCTCTAAATCAAAATGCAAATAAGTGCCATATAATTCTGAAGCTTACACACCAAATGCTCACCATCACTAGAGGAGTATCCTACTAATTATTTCATGTAAACCTCCTCATCCACTGTTCCATTGAAAAATGTAGTTTTCATATTCATTTGTTGCAGCTCTAAATTAAAATGCCCAACAAGTGCCATGATAATTCTGAAATAATCTTTTTTAGATATAAGAAAAGGGTCTCTTTTTAATCAATTTCTTCTTGTTGAGTAAATCCTTTAGCAACAAGTCTTACTTTATATCTCACTTTGTTGCCTAATGAGTCTCTTTTTTTCTTAAAGACCCATGTACACCATATGGCTTTTGCACCATTAAACAACTTAACAAGATCCCATATATTATTATGTGCAATTGAACTCATCTCATCTTTCATGGCATCAAACCATAAATCAGATTCCTTACAACTTATGGCTTCTAAAAATATTTTAGGTTCATTTTCATCTCCAATATGAAAGTTCGATAGGGATGTTAAGCCCTGATGAACTACTCCTGAGGCTAACTAAGAGGAGGGGTGAATTGATTATTTAAAAATTTGAGAGCAACAGGAAAAATCTTTTCGATGATTTACAGCGGAAATAAGTAAACACATAAATAAAAAGATCAACCATAAATTTCACCCAAGCATTTAATAATAGAAAACTAAAGTGCAGAAAATAATCAGAAAGAACACACTAAATTTTATAGTGTTTCGGTCAACTTGACCTACGTCCACTCCCCGGAGCCTCCCCTCCGGGTATTGCACTAACTCAAAGTGACTCTCCTTCTACTCCCACAGTAAGGCGGAGAAGCGTGTATAAAAACTCCTTTCCACTGACACGGTGAGGCAGAGAACCTAACCTCCTTTCACTTCCTCCTGAAGTAGTCAGAGAACCTCGGACTCCTTTTGCTTCCTCCTGAAGCAGGTAGAGAACCTATGACTCCTTTTGCTTCCTCCTGAAGCAGGCAAAGAACCCGAACTCCTTTTGCTTCCTCCTGAAGCGTGTAGAGAACCCAGATCTTCTTACGAACGATCTTTCCACAGAAAATACGGACAAGATGAGAGACGATGAATGGAGAAGATGACTCTGGTACTTGCTTGGAGCAACCTTTGTGAATCCCTCACAAACTCCTCCTCACAAGATTCTCTCTCTCTCTCCCAAACTCTCTCTCTCTCTCTCTAAGGCTTCTCTAGAAAGGAAAGTGGCAAATGATTTTTCTTGTTAGAAGAAAAAGATCTTTTATAGGAGGGCTCAAAATTTGCCCTAAATCTCAACTGGTCGGCCAATATCATCCAGGACGATCGATAGATCATCCTGTACGATTAGTTCAAAATTACATATTTCAGCTAGGGGAGTCAATTTCGGGTCACGGGTTCGGGTTGAACCCGGAATGACCCATGTTCAAACGGGTCGACCCTAACCCGACCCGGGTAGGAAAATGGGTCAGAAATCCGAACCCAACCCGGCGGGTTGCCGGGTTGACCCGACCCGACACGGGAAGGCGGAGCGGCTGGCTGCAGCGGGCGAGCGGACGCCGGCCGGTGCGTGCGGGGAGGACGCACGGGCGAGCGGGCAGCCGCGCGGGCGAGCAGGCAGCTGCACGGGCGAGAGGGCAGCCGCGCCGGCAAGCGGGCAGCCAGCGGGGCAGCGTGGGCGCGCGGGCGTGGTCGCGCGGGCAACGAGCAGCGCTGATGTGGGCTCTCGGGCAGCGGGCAGCACAAGCGCGGGCAGCGCGGGCGTGGCCGGTGAGAAAATTTGAAATTTTGTTTTTTTTTTAATTAAACGGGTCATTCGGGTGACCTGAAAACCCGTCAGGTCAACCCGAACCCAACCCGTTTTTTAAACGGGTCAATTTTTGTAACCCGAACCTGACCCGTTTGAGAAACGGGTCGGGTCAAACCCGAAAATTCTGGGTCGGGTTCGAGTCGGGTTTTCATGTCGTGTCAGAATTTGACACCCCTAATTTCAGCCTGGACGATATGGCTCTTCTAGACGATTAGTAGAAAAAGTTATTCAGATCGTCCCGTACGATTCTACGCTCATCTGGGATGATTAGTGTAAATTAAGGAATTTTATCCAGAAGACCACTCTGGTCGTCCAGAGAAACTTATGCTGGACGACCTAAAAATGACTTGATCATCCAGGACGATACGGATATCGTTTTGGACGTACAGCTGAAACACACTAGACGATCATGATCATCCCGGATGATCTTGTGATCATCCCAGACGATATGATCGTATCAATTTAAATATTAATTGCTTTCCTTAATCACCAGACTAAATTAGGCATGATTGTATTGGATCGTCCAGGACGATACACATATCGTCCAGGACGATCAGATCAAATCTCTAAAAATAAAACTTGCCTAACTTGATCTGGCGATTGAAAATTTTTGATTTGAGCCTATCATCCCGTATGATGTATGGATCATCCAGGATGATCGACTTAATCAGACAGACTTAACTTGGTCGCCCTAATTAGGGTTTCTATTTTTACTTGATCGTCTAGGACGATGTGAATATCGTCCAGGATGATCTGAATAAAAATTGAACAGAAACTCTAATTTACTAAAGCTCTCCCCCTGAGTGTGTGTGTTCAAGGTTACTTAGTTAGGGGATCAATTACATTACAATTGACTCAAGAAAAGGAAAATAGTACATTTAGACACACTTGGACCCGATCTTGAGTTGGCTTGAGTTGCTTTTGATCTTTTGTACCTGAAATGGATTAGCCAAGTAAAACAAAATACAAATATATTTGTCATCATCAAAATTGTACTTTTTGAAACCAGATTTATAATAATCTCTCCCTTTTTTATGATGGCAAACATTAGTGAAGTAGTTTAAAATAAAAGAACTAGGATTTAACCAACGCACATTGAAAAACAAATTTCTTTCCAAATTTTATTGAATAATTAGAATAGTACAGGAAAATAACTACAAATGAAATAAACAACACAAGACAAGATCAATGAATAAAACAAAAACTACTACAACTAACTCCCCCTTTTGACATCACAAAAAGGAGGAGGAACAGAAACAATAGTACAAACAGAAAAATAGCACAAAACACAACTAAAATGGAGGTGGATCCTGATCAGAAGGAGGAGGTGGTGGTGGCGTGAAGTAATTGTGAATGGCGGCGAAGTGTGCTCCAATCCAGGCAATATCCTAGTCGTGCTGCTGTTGCTGCTGAGCAACATAGTCATTAAAGTATTGCAGATCCTCAATGTGCTGCTGCTCCTGGGCAGCAACATAAGAATCAAATCTAGCCTCCCACTGGTCAAACCGCTGCACCAGATGGTCAAAAAGGGAAGTAATGCAAAGGGGAGCATGTTCATCAGGTGCAGCAGGAACAGGAACAACTTCTTCCTCTTCCTCCTGAACATCCAGGGCGGGCTCCAGATGTAGTCGGGTACTATGGAGAACATGGAATGAATTATTTGTGAAGTATGAAGGAGGGATATTGGGAGGGAATGGATACTGCAGGTCATATTTTGTCTCCAAAGCATATGCAATGATGTGTCCTAAAGCTAGATTTGGACGACGTCTATGGCCAAGATCCCTAATGGTAGTGAGATGCTCGATATATCTGAAAAGAAGGTCAATAGCATTGAAGTCCCAATGTCCCTCCTTCCTTCTTCACAAATAATTCATTCCATGTCCTACACAGTACCCGATTACATCCAGAGCCTGCCCAGGTTGTTGAGGAGGAAGAGGAAGAAGCTGTTCCTGTTCCAGCTATACCAGATGCACATGCTGCCCTTTGCTTTGCTTCTCCTTTTGACCATCTAGTGTAGCAGTTTGATCAGTGGGAGGCCAGATTCGATTCTTATGTTGCTGCCCAGGAGCAGCGGCACGTAGAGGATCTGCAGCATTTTACTGACTATGCTGCTCAGTAGCAACAGCAGCACGACCAGGACATAGCCTGGATTGAAGCACACTTCGTCGCCATCAACAGTTACTTTACACCACCGCAGCCACCTCCTCCTTTTGATCAGGATCCGCCTCCATTTTAGTTTTGTGTTTTCTATTATTTTTCTATTTGCTCTGATTGTTTTTGTTCCTCCTTCTTTTTGTGATATCAAAAGGGGGAGTTGGTTGTAGTAGTTTTGTTTTATGTATTGATCGTGTTTGTGTTATGTTGGTTATTTTATGAAGGATATTATGAAAGTCCTGGGTTGTGAGTTCTACTGGATGTTGATTAATATAGGAGCGGAGGGTGGAGTAGTCAGCGGACATGCGAAGATTTGCGAAGAAGACTTGGAGAAGTTCAAGACTTAATGGGAAGGTGAGGGTGAGGATGAAAGTGAGGGAGGTGTGCGCAAAAAGATTAAGGATAGGGTAGGAAAGGGTGCGGGGGTTTACTATTTTGAACTGTGTGATTCCAACCTCAAGATATCGTTCGAAGGCAGCCTGATCGACTGCATTTGGAAAGCAGGGATCGACATTTCCCCGCGAGGAGCTTGCACCCTTTGCCTAGAACGCTTCCCACCAGCCATTAGAAAACATAAGTGAGAGAGTATGAAAGAAGAGGTGTGAAAAAATTGAAGAGAATGGCTGTTTAAATAGAAATTGGCCGGATCATCCCGTACGATCGAAGTATCATCCAGGATGATATGAGCATTTATAACGGCCAGGATGATTGGTCAAAAAGGTGATCGGATCATCCAGGATGATCAGAGATCGTCCAGGATGATTAGAGACAGGCGATCATCCCGAGGAGTCAAGCTGGACGACTGTTGATGAAAGGTATCATCCAGGATGATTAGGTGGATCGTCCAGGATGATATGCAATAAATATATAGGACGGGCTGAATTTGAATCATCCAACTTCTGACACGTGTTACAAATCTGGTTTTGATGATGAAAAATATGTTTGTATTCTATTCTGCTTGTCTAATCCATTTCAGGTACAAAAGATCAAAAGCAACTCAAGCCAACTCAAGATTGGGTCCAAGTGTGTCTAAATGTACTGTTTTTCCTTTTCTTAAGTCAATTATAATGTAACTGATCCCCTAGCTAAGTAACCTTACACACACACACTCAGGGGGAGAACTTGAGTGAATTAGAGTTTCTGTTCAAGTTTCTTTTGTTCAGTTCATCCTGGATGATATTCACATCGTCCTGGACGATCAGGTGAAATTAGAAACCCTAATTAGGGCGACCAATCTAAGTCTGTCTGATTAAGCCGATTGTCCTAGACGATCCATACATCGTACGGGATGATAGGCTCAAATCAGAAATTCTCAGCCGCTAGATCAAGTTAGGCAAGTTTTTATTTTAAGATATTTGGTCTGATCGTCCCGGATGATACGTGTATCATCCTGGATGATCTAGTACAAACATGCCAAAATTAGTTTAGTAATTAAGGAAAGCAATTAATATTTAATTGATATGATCATATCATCCTGGACGATCGCAGGATCATCCGGGATGATCTTGATCGTCTAGTGTGTTTCAGCTATACGTCCAGAGCGGTCAGCATGACGATTTTGGCACTTTTTGAACTAATCGTACAGGATGATCTCGGTATCGTCCTGGACAATCAAGTCATTTTTGGGTCATCCAGCACAAGTTTCTCTCGACCACCAGAGCAGTCTTCTGGACAAAATTCCTGAATTTACACTAATCGTCCAGGTCGATCGCAGAATCATACGGGACGATCTGAATAACTTTTTCCACTAATCGTCCAGAAGAGCCAGATCATCCAGGCTGAAAGAACTGAATTTGAACTGATCATACAGGATGATCTATCGATCGTCCTAGACGATCTTGGCCGACCAGTTGAGATTTAGGGAAAATTTTAAGCCCTCCTATAAAAGATCTTTTTATTCCAACAAGAAAAATCTTTTGCCACTTTCCTTTACAGAGAAACCCTAGAGAGAGAGAGTTTAGGAGAGAGAGAGGATCTTATAAGGAGGATTTTATGAGGGATTCACGAAGGTTGCTCCAAGCAAGGATCAGAGTCGTCTTCTCTTTTCGTTGTCTCTCGTCTCTTTGGTGTTCTTTGTGAGAGGATCGTTCGCAAGAAGATTCGGGTTCTCTGCCCGTTTCAGGAGAAAGCGAAAGGAGTTCAGGTTCTCTGCCTGCTTGAGGAGGAAGCAAAAGGAGTCCGAGATTCTTTGCCTGCTTTAGGAGGAAGTGAAAGGAGGTTAGGTTCTCTACCTCACCGTGTTGGTAGACAGGAGTTTTTGTACAAGCTTCTCTGCCTTGCTATGGGAGCAGAAGGAGAGTCACTTTGGTTTAGTGCAATACCCGGAGGGGAGGCTCCAGGGAGTGGACGTAAGTCAAGTTGACCGAACCACTATCAAAATCTAGTGTGTTCTTTCTGATTACTTCCTGCACTTTAGTTTTCTGTAATTAACTGCTTGGGTGAAATCGGTGTTTGATCTTATCGTTTATGTGTTTTATTTGTTTCTGCTGCATATCATCGAAAAGATTTTTCACTGTTCCTCTCAAATTTTAAAATAACCAATTCACCCCCCCCCCCTCTCTTGGTTAGCCTCGAGACTAGTTCATCAGGGCTTAACATCCCTATCAAACTTTCAAGTGGTATCAGAGCGGGATTCATAAAACCTAGTTTTGAAAAACTTTTGAATTTGATCCATGGCTAACTTTGGTAATCGTAATACTACTGAAGGTTATTCAATTACACGATCGCCATTATTTGATAATATTCCTTTTGATTTTTGAAAAACTCGCATGTCCACTTTTCTTCAATCAATTAATTATCGTATGTGGATGCTTGTTAACGATGGCTACGAACCACCTTTTACGATGATTAATAATGTTAAAACTGAACTGCCATTTACTGATTGGACCTTTAATGATCGTGACTTAGTACAATTGAATGCTAAATGTTTGAACTATTTTTTGTGCTTTAAAATCTAAAGATTACATGCGTATCTCTACTTGTACAACTGGTAAAGAGATTTGGGATATATTGTGCATCACGTATGAGGGTACAACTGAAGTCAAACAGTCTAGGTTAAATATTTTGCTTCATGACTATTAACTTCTTAATATGAAATCTACTGAATCTATTTCTAAAATGTACACGAGGTTCACTCAAATCGTCACTTCTTTGCATGCCTTAGGTAGAGAACTTACAAACTATGAAAGAGTGAACAAGATTCTTAGATGTTTGCCTCCTTCGTATGAGGCTAAAATAACTATAATCACTGAATCTAAAGATTTGAATACTTACTCTATAGATAGCTTACTTGGATCACTCATTGCTTACGAGCAAGGGGTGAACCAAAGACAGCTTGATGCAGGTTAGAAGAAGAAGGAGAAAACAGTGGCACTGAAGGCCAACGAGAGTGATACTAGTTCTTCTGAGTCTGATAGCGATGATGTTGCCTTGATCACTAGGCAATTCAAAAGCTTTCTAAGAAAGAAACACAAGAACTTTCAGAAGTGGAACAAGGGTAAGTCTAGTAAAAATTTTAAAGGTTCATCTGATACTGTCTATTTTGAATGCAGGAAGCCTGGACACATTAAGGCTGATTGTCCTACACTTAAAGCTCACCCAAGCAAGGAGAAGGGTGAGGAGAAACACAAGTTCATGAAGGACAAGAAGCAGATTCAGAAGGCGTTCTGGGCAGATTTTGCATCCGACTCCTCTGAGACTGAAGCTGAAGAGGAGGAAAGAAATTTATGTCTGATGGCTGATGTTCATCCTGGTCAGTCTGACCACGAAGAGGTATGTGAGCTTACTTATGATCAATTACTAGAAATATCTAAAAAAATTTATGCATCGTATAGGAAGCTTAAGAAAACTCATGCTAACCTGAAACTAGAATTTCTGAATTTACAAAAAGAGCATGATTCTGTAGTTAAAGATCATTCCACACTTGACAGCAATCACATGTCTTTACTTGATGAGTTTGATGAATTGAATAAAAAATATTTTGATTTAGTTACTGAGCATGATTCTTTGAAAACCTCGCATGTTGATTTAGAAAAATCTTTTAAAGAATTAGACAACATGGCATGTGAAGTGGAGAGTAGCAATGGTGCACTGAAATTTGAAATTGCAAGTCTTAACAAAGAAAATGAATTTCTGAAAGTTAAAATCAGTGCTTTTGAGAAAAATCAAATACCTCCTACTTTTACACAGTTTTATGCACCTCCACCTTTTGAAGAATCTATTTTAAAATCATCAAAGCATGTTTCATACAAACCTAGGAAGAGGCACTATCACCCACGTAGATTAGCTAACCCTTTTCCTGGTGTTAGATGTTTTTCATGTGGCATGTTAGGACATATTTCCCACACTTGCACTGTTCACTGTAGTACATATTGAGTGTGGAGGCCCAAACTGCCTGTTTCACAGCACAGCACACATGCATTGCATTCTTCTTTTCATATGAAGGAACCCAAACTTGTTTGGGTTCCTAAATCTGATGTTTGATGATTTAGTAGGTGTGCTCTCACACAAGACCTCATGAGAGCATGTGGTACCTAGACAACGGATGTTCAAGACACATGACTAGAGATATAAATTAGTTCATTTTGCTAGGGCTGGAGGCAATGTTACACTTGGAGATAACACGACCAGAAAGGTAGTAGGTTTAGGTATAGTTTGTGATTCAAAGAATTTTATGATTGATAATGTTTTGCTTGTAGATGGACTGAAATACAACTTACTGAGCATCAATCAACTCTGTGACAAAGGATACAACATTAAATTCTTGCCCACTTGCTACATTTTAAGCTTAAATGATAAAATTATTTTACAAAAATAAAGGATAAATAATGTCTACAAGCTGGATGTAAGTTGCATTAAAGCTGAAAATTCAATTTGCTTAAAAATTGTTGCTGATCAATCTTAGTTGTGGCATAGGAGATTGTGTCATGCCAGTATAAAAACCCTTAGGGGAGTCTCCCAAAAGGACTTAGTTAGAGGTATGCCCAAGCTTAAGTTCACTAAGGACCACCTGTGTGATGCCTGTCAATTAGGGAAGCAAGTCCAGTCCTCCTTTCACTCTGTTAAAGACATTAGCACCTCTAGACCTTTAAAAGTTCTTCACATGGACCTCTTTAGACCCATTCGCACTGCCAGCTTAGGGGGAAAAGTCTATGATTTTGTAATTGTTGATGACTACTTGAGGTTCACTTGGATTAAATTTCTTTCACATAAATCTGAGTCATTTGATGAATTTAAGTCCTTCTCCACTTGGATTCAGAGAAAGTTAGGTTGTGAGATCTTAACTATTCATAGTGATTATGGTGGAGAGTTTGAAAATATGAAATTTGAAAGTTTTTGTGAGGAGCAAGGGATTAGTCACAATTTTTTAGCTCCTAGGACCCCACAGCAGAACAAGGTAGCTGATAGAAACAACAGGACCTTAGTGGAAGCCGCTAGAGCCATGCTTGCTGAGTATTCACTTCCAAAATACTTTTAGGCTGAAGCGGTGAACACTGCCTGTTATGTGCTAAATAGGGTGAATGTAAGATCAAAACTGAACAACACATCTTATGAGATCATTAAGGGTAGAACTCCAAACCTGTCCCACCTCCATGTCTTTGGCTGTAAGGTTTTTATTCTGAATAACGGAAAATCATCCTTAGGAAAGTTTGACCCCAAATCTGATGAAGGAGTGTTCTTAGGCTATTCAAGTGTGGGGAAATCCTTTAGGGTGTTTTATAAGAGGACATTGGTGGTGAAAGAGACAACTCATGTGGTGTTTGATGAATCTGATCCTAAGGTTACTAGAGTTGAGGAAGAAGAAGAGGTAGAAGAGATTACACAAGGGGTTGAAAATGCAAATCTGGAGGAAAGGGTAGATCCTCAAACCACATTGCCTAGAGATTGGAGATATTCTTTGAGTCATCCTAAAGAACTGATCTTAGGAGACCCTTCTGAAGGTGTTAGGACTAGGCATGGACTTAGGAAGGAAGTAAACCACTCTGCCTTTATCTCAATGACTGAACCCACCAACATCAATCAAGCCCTTTCTGATGAGTTTTGGATCTTAGCTATGCAAGAAGAATTGAATCAATTTGTAAGAAATGATATTTGGGAGTTAGTAGAAAGACCTAGAAATTAAAGTATAGTAGGAACCAAGTGGGTCTTTAAGAATAAGATGAATGATTCTAGTGTGGTGGTTAGGAATAAGATAAGATTGGTGGATAAGGGGTATAATCAGATTGAAGGAATTGAATTTGAGGAGACTTTTTCCCCTGTAGCTAGATTGGAAGCCATTAGAGTGCTACTAGCCTTTGCCTGTTATAAGGGGTTTAAGTTGTTTCAAATGGATTTCAAGAGTGCCTTTTTAAATGGGGTAATAAAAGAAGATATTTTTGTAGAATAACCCCCAGGTTTTGAGAGTTCCCAATATCTAAATCATATTTACAAATTAAAAAAGGCCTTATATGGATTGAAACAGGCACCTAGAGCTTGGTATGAGAGACTTAGCACATTCCTGTTAGAAAGAGAGTTTGTTAAGGGGAGCGTAGACACCACCCTTTTTCTGAGGAGAGTAGGGGATGATTTACTCATTGTCCAGATCTATGTTGATGATATAATTTTTGGATCTTCTGATAAACTTTTATGTGATAAGTTTTCTAAAATAATGAGTAAGGAGTTTGAGATGAGTATGATGGGAGAATTGTCCTACTTTTTGGGGTTTAGCATAAGGCAATTGGATGATGGAACATTTCTAAATCAATCTAAATATACTAAGGACATTTTGGAGAAATATGAAATGGACAAAGCTAAGCCAATCAACACTCCCATGACCTCCTCTGTTCAGTTAGATAAGGATTCAAGTGGAAAATATATTGATCAGAAGAAGTATAGAGGAATAATTGGATCACTGCTTTACCTGATTGCTAGCTGACCTGATATCATATTTAGTGTTTGTCTTTGGGCTAGGCTTCAGGCTGATCCTAAAGAGTCCCACCTGATTGCTGTTAAGAGAATTCTTAGATAATTTTTAGGGACCCCAAACCTAGGAATCTGGTACCCTAGGCACAACACCACTTTTGAGATTATTGGATATTCTGATTCTGACTTTGCAGGGTGTAGGGTGGATAGAAAGAGCACTTCTGGAACTTGTCAATTCATAGGACAGTCTTTAGTCTTCTAGTCCAGTAGAAAATAGAACTCAATAGCACTTTCCACTACTGAAGCTGAGTGTGGCCCAAGTTCTTTGGTTGAAGCAACAAGTCTTAGATTTAGGATTACATGTGGGCACAATTTCTGTTCTGTGTGATAATACTAGTGCCATCTGCAACTCTAAGAATCCAATCCAACATTCCAGAACCAAATATATTGATATAAGGCATCACTTCATTGGGGACCATATTACAAAAGGGGACATTGAGCTACATTATATAGCAACTGAAAATCAGCTGGCTGACATATTTACTAAACCACTAGCCTTTGACTCATTCAGCATTTTAAGGACCAGATTAGGAGTGATTGATATAAATACTTGATTCTGATGACTGCTAATTTTTGATTTGTCTATTTCTCATTCTATTTCTAGCTATTTAATTTGATTATCTATTTTCTGTTATTTTTATTTTTCTTCTGATTTCTGTTTTAGCCTTGGTGTTAGTTTGATTTGATTTTTTATTTTGAGCGCAATTTCTTACTTGCTTTTATTTACTAGGTCATATCTTTTGTTTACTATTTTATCTTTTTCAAAATCAGGTCACATCTCACTACTACTGATAAATTGGATTTCTGACTGAGAGTTTTACCTTTATTTTTATTTGGAAGCTAGTAAGTAGTGATTGATTCCACTGGACCTGTTAAAGGGAAGAAACATTGATGATTATTTCTCTTCCTCTAACTCTTTTACTGGTGCATTATTTCTTTTGGATAAAAATCTTCTTCAAAATTAAAATATTAGTTTTTAAAATAGAGATTTATTTTATCTTCCTACAGTAATCTACCTCATATGAATAGTATTTTCAAAGTCTTGAGTCATTATTAAGATTTTCTAAACCAAGTGATTGCACTTATTATACGATGTATGGTTTTTGTTTTGTGAATTACTATTCCTTATTGTGGAGAGCGTCTCCTATGTCTGGAAGGTAATTTTACAGCTGAGATCCTTTAACGATTTTGAGAGGGAGAAAGCTTACAAAAGATGCGCAGTGCGTCAAACAAATTAAAAAAAAGGCATAAAATGAGCCCAAAGCTGAAAAGATACAAAATGTCGCCAAACTAAAAGATACACAAAGTATTTCAAAAATCAAAAGATGCTTAAAGCGCCAAACAAATTAGAAAAAAGGCACAAAATGAGCCCAAATCAAGCTTTCTTCCCTTTCAGATCGCTAAATGTCTTAAAAAAATCCGTGTGCCACTTCATATTTTCAAAAGCTTGTGTTTGAAAATCCTAATTTCTTATTTATTACTTTGCAACACTATTATATCAAATATTTTTCTAGAACGAGGCGTGAAAGGATCTCTTTTCGAATCTAATCTCTTTTCTTCTGAATTGGATTTTTGTCTTGAAAAGGATTTGCATCTATAAGGTGTCCGAGGTGGGAGTTACGAAAGTTGATTTTCTAACTTTTTCTGGATTTCAGTGCTGTCAATCATCTTCTTATTAGTTTTTGGATTTAAAATCAAGGAAAAATTCTGACTTATTGGAGCAGATTGATCCAAAAAAAAATCGTTATTTTTTTGTTCTCATTTCGAGTTTTATTTACTTTGGTTTTCTTTTTAATTTTACTGTTTGTGTTTTTGGGATACCTGACCTTTCATCTCCATCCTCCATCTTTTTCCTGTTTCCTTCACATCGTCCTGGACGATACCCACATCATCCTAGACGATCCATTAATCATCCTAGATGATCCATTCAAATCATCCCCACTCTGATCATGCTGCTGGGATACACCAATTATTGGTGATCGTCCTGGATGATCCTTACATCATCCTGGACAATATGATCCATATCTTCCTGATCTGATCGAACGGTTAAGAATGCGCCAATTATTGTTCATCGTCCTAGATGATCCACCACATCATCCCGGACGATCCACGTGTCAGCAGTTGGACGATTCAAATTCGGCCCGTTCGACTCATTTATTGTATATCGTCCGGGATAATCGACCTAATCATCCTGGACGATACTTTTCATCAAAGGTCATCTGGCTTGACTCCTCTAGAAGATCTCTGATCGTCCTGGACAATCCAACCACCTTTTTGACCAATCATCCTGGCCGTCATAAATGCTCATATTGTTCTGGATGATCCCACAATCGTACGGGACGATCTGACCGAATTCTATTTAAACAGCTGATTTCTTCAGTTTTTCTTCACACCTTTCCTTCCATATTCCTCACTTGTGCTTTCTAATGGCTGGTGAGAAGCGTTCTAGGAAGAAGGGTGCGAGCTCCTCACGGGGGAATATCGATCCCCGCTTTCCCAATGCAGCTGATCAGGCTGCTTTCGAGCGATATCTTGAGGTGGGCATCACTCAATCAAAAATCGTAAACCCCCGCATCCTTACATATCCTGTCCTCGATCTTTTTTCGTACACCTCCCTCACTTTCATCCTTTACCTCACCTTTCCATTTAGCCTTGAACTTCTTCAAGTTTTCTTTCCAATCTTTGCATCTCTGCTGTTTATTCCACCCTCCACTCCTATTTGAATCAACGTCCCGTGGAACTCATAGCCCAAGAATTTCATAATATTCTTCAGCTCTTTGTGACTGGCGACAAAATTCACACTCTTATTACTGATCCTGACTATGATTGGAGTGTCGCCAATCACTTTCTTAGAAATACAAATGCACTGTACCACGAAAATGCTTACACTACCCTCCTTAAGGATGCTCGGACCATTCAGCATGTCCTTCATTCCTCAGTCATCCCAAAGGCTGGGGATCGAATTCACATTACCCTATTACTGTCTCTGACCACCTATTACATCTTAGCCCACCGGGACTTCAATGCCACTGACCTTCTTATCAGATATATTGAGCACCTCACCATGATTAGGGATTCAGGTCATAGACGTCATCCTAATCTAGCTTTAGGACACATCATTGCATATATCTTAGAGACCAAATATGACTTGCAGTATCCAGTCCCTCCCAATATCCCTCCTTCCTTCTTCACAAATAATTCATTCCATGTCCTACACAGTACCCGACTACATCCGGAGCCCGCCCCGGATGTTGAGGAGGAAGAGGAAGAAGCTGTTCCCGTTCCAGCTGCACCAGATGCACCTGCTCCCCTTCGCATTGCTTCTCCTTTTGACCATCTGGTGCAGCGGTACGATCAGTGGGAGGCCAAATTCGATTCTTATGTTGCTTCCCAGGAGCAGCGGCACGTAGATGATCTGCAGCATTTTATTGACTATGTTGCTCAGCAGCAACAGCAACACGACCAGGATATAGCCTGGATTGGAGCACACTTTGCCGCCATCCATAATTACTTTACACCACCACAGCCACCTCCTCCTTCTGATCAGGATCCGACACCATTTTAGTTTTGTGTTTTCTGCTATTTTTCTATTTGTTCTGATTGTTTATGTTCCTCCTCCTTTTTATGATGTCAAAAGGGGGAGTTAGTTGTAGTAGTTTTGTTTTATGTATTGATCGTGTTTGTGTTGTGTTGGTTATTTCATGAAGGATATTATGAAAGTCCTGGGTTGTGAGTTCTACTGGACGTTGATTAATATAGGAGCGGAGGGTGGAGTAGTCAGCAGAGATACTAAGATTTATGAAGAAGACTTGGAGAAGTTCAAGACTAAATGGGAAGGCGAGGGTGAGGATGAAAGTGAGGGAGGTGTGCGCAAAAAGATTAAGGATAAGGTAGGTAAGGGTGCGGGGGTTTACTTTTTTGAACTGTGTGATTCCCACCTCAAGATATCGTTCGAAGGCAGCCTGATCGACTGCATTTAGAAAGTAGGGATCGACATTTCCCCTCGAGGAGCTCGCACCCTTTTACCTAGATCGCTTCCCACCAGCCATTAGAAAACATAAGTGAGAGAGTATGAAAGAAGAGGTGTGAAAAAATTGAAGAGAATGGCTGTTTAAATAGAAATCAGCCGGATCATCCCGTACGATCGAAGTATCATCCAGGATGATATGAGCATTTATAACAGCCAGGACGATTGGTCAAAAAGGAAGTCAGATCATCCAGGATGATCAGAGATCATCCAGGATAATTAGAGACAGGTGATCATCCCGAGGAGTCAAGCTGGACGATTGTTGATGAAAAGTATCGTCCAGGACGATTAGGTGGATCGTCCAGAACGATATGCAATAAATATATAGGACGGGCTGAATTTGAATCATCCAACTGCTGACACGTGTTGCAAATCTGGTTTTGATGATGTCAAACATGTTTGTATTCTATTTTGTTTGGCTAATCCATTTCAGGTGCAAAAGATCAAAAGTAACTCAAGCCAACTCAAGATCGAGTTCAAATGTGTCTAAATATACTGTTTTTGTTTTTCTTGAGTCAATTGTAATATAACTGATCCCCTAGCTAAGTAACCTTGCACACACACACTTAGGGGGAGAGCTTGAGTGAATTAGAGTTTTTGTTCAAGTTTTTTTTGTTCAGATCGTCCTGGATGATATTCATATCATCCTGGACGATCAGGTGAAAATAGAAACCCTAATTAGAATGACCAAGTTAAGTCTGTCTGATTAAACTGATCGTCCTGGATGATCCATACATTGTACGGGATGATAGGCTCAAATCAAAAATTCTCAGCCGCCAAATCAAGTTAGGCAAGTTTTTATTTTAAGATACTTGGTCTGATCGTCCCAGACAATACGTATATCGTCCTGGACGATCCAGTACAATCATGCCTAAATTAGTCTGGTAATTAAGAATAACAATTAATATTTAATTGATACGATCATATCATCCGGGACGATCGCAGGATCGTCCGGGATGATCGCAGGATCGTCCGGGATGATCTTGATCGTCTAGTTTGTTTCAGCTGTACGTCTAGAGCGGTCAGCAGGACGATTTTGGCACTTTTTGAACTAATCATACAGGATGATCTCGGTATCGTCCTGGATGATCAAGTCATTTTTGGGTCGTCCAGCACAAGTTTCTCTGGACGACCAGAGCGGTCTTCTGGACGAAATTCCTGAATTTACACTAATAGTCCAGGACGATCGCAGAATCATATGGGACGAGCTGAATAACTTTTTCCACTGATCGTCTAGAAGAGCTAGATCGTCCAGGCTGAAACAGTTGAATTTGAACTGATCGTATAGTACGATCTATCAATCGTCCTGGATGATCTTGGCCGACTAGTTGAGATTTAGGGCAAATTTTAAGCCCTCTTATAAAAGATCTTTTTCTTCTAACAAGAAAAATCTTTTACCACTTTTCTTTACAGAGAAACTGTAGAGAGCGAGAGAGTTTAGGAGAGAGAGAGGATCTTGTGAAGGGGAGTTTGTGAGGGATTCATGAAGGTTGCTCCAAGTAAGGATCAGAGTCGTCTTCTCTATTCATCGTCTCTCGTCTGTTTGGTATTCTTTGTGAGAGGATCATTCGTAAGAAGATCCGTGTTCTCTGCCCGCTTCAGGAGGAAGCGAAAGGAGTTCAGGTTATCTGCCTGCTTCAGGAGGAAGCAAAAGGAGTCCGAGGTTCTCTACCTGCTTTAGGAGGAAGCGAAAGGAGGTTAGGTTCTCTGCCTCACCGTGTCGGTGGAATAGAGTTTTTATATAGGCTTCTCCACCTTGCTGTGGGAGCAGAAAGAGAGTCACTTTGGTTTAGTGCAATACCCAGAGGGGAGGCTCCGGGGAGTGGACATAGGTCAAGTTGACCGAACCACTATAAAAATCTGGTGTGTTCTTTCTGATTACTTCCTGCACTTTAGTTTTCTGTAATTAACTGCTTGGGTGAAACCTGTGTTTGATCTTATCATTTATGTGTTTTATTTATTTCCGATGTATATCATTGAAAGATTTTTCTCTGTTGCTCTCATGTTTTTAAATAACCAATTCAACCCTCCCCCCTCTTGGTTAGCCTCGGGACTAGTTCATCAGGGCTTAACATCCCTATCAAACTTTCAACATGTGGATCATCCGGGATGATGAGGTGAATCGTCTAGGATGATGAGCAATAATTGGTGCATTCTCGGCCGTTAGATCAGGATCAGGAAGTATGGATCATATTGTCCAGGATGATGTAAGGATCATCCGAGACGATCACCAATAATTGATGCATCTCAGCAGTAGGAGCAGAGTGGGGACAATTTGAAGGGATCGTCCAGGAAGATGAATAGATCGTCCTGGATGAGGAAGATCATCCAGGACGATGTGAAGAAAATAGGAAAAAGATTGAGGATGGAGATGAATGATCAAGGACCCCCAAAAATACATACAGTAAAATAAAAATAAAAGCAGATTAAATAAAACTCGAAACGATAGACACAAAAACAAAGATTTTTTTTTTTTGATTTTTTTTTGAACCGATCTGCTCCAGTAAATCATAATTTCCCTTGATTTTAAATCCAAAAACCAATAAGAAGACGATCAACAGTACTGAAATCTAGAAAAGTTAAAAAATTGACTTTCGAAACTCCCACCTCGGACACCTTATAGATGCAAATCTCTTTCAAAATAAAAATCCAATTTATAAGAAAAGAAATTAGATTCGAAAAGAGATCCTTTCAAGCCTCGTTCTAGAAAAATATCTAATATAATAGTATTACAAAGTAAGAAATCAAAAATCATGGTTTTTATCTCAGGCTTTTGAAAATATTAAGTGGCGCACAAATTTTTCTAAGACATTTAACGATCTGAAAGGGAAGAAAGCTTGATTTGGGCTCATTTTGTGCCTCTTTTTCAATTTGTTTGGTGCTTTGTGCATCTTTTGATTTTTGATACACTTTGTGTATCTTTTAGTTTGGCGACATTTCGCATCTTTTCAGCTTTGGGCTCATTTTGTGCCTCTTTTTTAATTTATTTGGCACACTGCACATCTTTTGTAAGTTTTCTTCTTTTCATAATCGTTAAATAGTCTCAGCTGTGAAATTATCTTCCAGACATAGGAGACGACAAAACTCACTCTTCACAATAAGGAAGAGTAATTCACAAAATAAAAGCCATACATCATATGATAAATGTAATCACTTGGTTCAGGAAATCATAACAATGACTCAAGACTTTGAAAATACTATTCATATGAGGTAGATTACTGTAGGAAGATAAAATAAATCTGTATTTCAAAAACCAATTTTTTAATTTTGAAGAAGATTTTTATCCAAAAGAAATAATACACCAGTAAAGGAGTTAGAGGAAGAAAAATAATCATCAATGTTTCTTCCCTCTAACAGATCCAGTGGAATCAATCACTGCTTACCAGCTTCCAAATAAAAATAAGGCAAAATTCTCAGTCAGAAATCCAGTTTATCAGTAGTAGTGAGCAGTGATTTGATTTTGAAAGAGATAAAACAGTAAATAAAAGAGATGAACCAGTAAATAAAAATAGGTAGAAAATTACATTCAAAATAAATACTCAAATCAAACTAATACTAAGGCTAAAATAGAAATCAATAGAAAAAACAAATATAACAGAAAACAAATAATCAAATCAAACAGCTAACTAATAGAAACAGAATAAAAAATAGACAAATCAGAAATTAGTAGTCATCAGAATCAAGCATTTATGTCAATCACACCTAATCTGGTCCTTAAAATACTGAATGAGTTAAAGGCCAGTGGTTTAGTAAATATGTCAGCCAGCTAATTTTCAGTTGCTATATGATGTAGCTCAATGTCCCCTTTTGTAACATGGTCCCTAATGAATTGATGCCTTATATCAATGTGTTTAGTTCTAGAATATTGGATTGAATTCTTAGAAATACAAATGGTACTAGTATTATCATACAGAACAAAAATTGTTCCCACAGGTAATCCTAAATCCAAGACTTGTTGTTTCAACTAAAAAACTTGGGCCACACAACTTCCTAAGGCAATGTACTCAGCTTCAGCAGTGGAAAGTGCAACTGAGTTCTATTTTCTACTGGACCAGGAGACTAAAGACTGTCCTATGAATTAACAAGTTCCAGAAGTGCTCTTTCTATCCACCCTACACCCTATAAAGTCAGAATCAGAATATCCAATAATCTCAAAAGAGGTGCTGTATCTAGGGTACCAGATTCCTAGGTTTGGGGTCGCTAAAAGATATCTAAGAATTTTCTTAACAGCAGATAGGTGGGACTCTTTAGGATCAGCTTGAAACCTAGCACAAAGACAAACACTAAACATGATATCAAGTCGGCTAGCAGTCAGGTAAAGCAGTAATCCAATTATTCCTTTATACTTCTTCTGATAAACAGATTTTCCACTGGAATCCTTATCTAACTGAACTGAGGAGCTCATGGGAGTGTTGATTGGCTTGGCTTTGTCCATTTTATATTTTTTCAAAATATCCTTAATGTATTTAGATTGATTGAGAAAGGTTCCATCATCCATTTATCTTATGATAAACCCTAAAAAGTAGGACAACTCTCCCATCATACTCATCTCAAAGTCCTTACTCATTATTTTAGAAAACTTATCACATAAATATTTATTAGAAGATTCAAAAATTATATCATCAACTTAGATCTAGGCAATGAGTAAATCATCCCCTACTCTCCTCAGAAAAAGGGTGGTGTCTACGCTCCCCTTAACAAATCTCTTTCTAACAGAAATGTGTTAAGCCTCTCATACCAAGCTCTGGGTGTTGTTTCAATCCATATAAGGACTTTTTTAATTTTAAACATGATTTGGATATTGGGAACTCTCAAAACCTAGGGGTTATTCTATAAAAATATCCTCTTTTATTACCCCATTTAAAAAGGCACTCTTTACATCCATTTGAAACAGCTTAAATCCCTTATAACAGGCAAAGGCTAGTAGCACCCTAATGGCTTCCAATCTAGCTACAGGGGCAAAGGTCTCCTCAAAATCAATTCCTTCAATCTGATTATACCCCTTAGCCACCAATCTTGCCTTATTCCTAACCACCACACAAGAATCATTCATCTTATTCTTAAAGACCCACTTGGTTTCCACTATACTTTGATTCCTAAGTCTTTCTACTAGCTCTCAAATATCGTTCCTTACAAATTGATTCCATTCCTCTTGCATAGCTAAGATCTAAAACTCATCTGAAAGGGCTTAATTGATGTTGGTTGGTTCAGTCATTGAGATAAAGGTAGAGTGGATTACTTCCTTCCTAACTCCATGCCTAGTTCTAACACCTTCAGAAGGGTATCCTAAGATCAGTTCTTTAGGATGAATCAAAGAATATTTCCAATCTCTAGGCAAAGTGGTTTAAGGTTCTACCCTTTCCTCCAGATTTGCATTTGTAACCCCTTGGGTAATCTCCCCTACCTCTTCTTCTTCCTTAACTCTAGTCACCTTAGGATCTGATTCATCAAACACCACATGAGTTATCTCTTCCACCACCAAAGTCCTCTTATTAAACACCCTAAAGGATTTTCCCACACTAGAATAGCCTAAGAACACTCCTTCATCAGATTTGGGGTTAAATTTTTCTAAAGATGATTTCTCGTTGTTCAAAATGAAAACCTTACAGCCAAAGATATAGACGTGGGACAGGTTTGGAGTTCTATCCTTAATGATCTCATAAGGTGTCTTGTTCAGATTGGATCTAATATTCACTCTATTCAGCACATAATAGGCAGTGTTCACTGCTTCAGCCCAAAAGTATTTTGGAAGTGAATACTCAGCAAGCATGGCTCTAGCGGCTTTCACTAAGGTCCTGTTCTTCCTTTCAGCTACCCCGTTCTGCTGAGGGGTCCTAGGAGCTAAAAAATTGTGACTAATCCCTTGCTCCTCACAGAAACCTCCAAACTTCACATTTTCAAACTCTCCACCATGATCACTATGAATAGTCAAGATCTCACAACCTAACTTCCTCTGAATCCAAGTAGAGAAGGACTTAAATTCATCAAATGACTCAGATTTATATGACAGAAATTTAATCCAAGTGAACCTCGAGTAATCATCAACAATCACAAAATCATAGACTTTTCCCCCTAAGCTAGCAGTGCTAATGGGTCCAAAGAGATCCATGTGAAGGACTTCTAAAGGTCTAGAGGTTCTAATGTGCTTAATAGAGTAAAAGGAGGACTGGACATGCTTCCCTAATTAACAGGCATCACACAGGTGATCCTTAGTGAACTTAAGCTTCGGGATACCTCTAACTAGGTCCTTTTGGGTGACTCTCCTAAGGGTTTTCATACTGGCATGACATAATCTCTTGTGCCACAACCAAGACTTATCAGCAGCAGTTTTTAAGCAAATTGAATTATCAGCTTTAATGCAACTTACATCGAGCTTGTAGACATAATTGATCATTTGTCCCTGCAAAACAATTTCGTCATTTAAGCTTAAAATACAGCAAGTGGGCAGGAATTTAATGTTGCATCCTTTGTCACAGAGTTGACTGATGCTCAGCAAGTTATGTTTCAGTCTATCTATAAGAAAAATATTATCAATCATAAAATTCTTTGAATCACCAATTATACCTGAACCTACCACCCTCCTGGTGGTGTTATCTCCAAGTTAACCTTGCCTCCAACCAAAGCCTCCAGCGAAATGAACTGACTTGCATCTCCAGTCATGTGTCTTAAACATCTGCTGTCCAGGTACCACATACTCTCACGAGGTCTTGTTTGAAAGTATACCTATAAAATCATCAAACATAATATTTAAGAACCCAAACAAGTTTGGGTTCCTTCTTATGAAAAGTAGAATGTAATGCATGTGTGTTGTGCTGTGAAATAAGTAATTTGGGCCTCCACACCCAATGTGTACTATGGTGAACAGTGCAGGTGTGAGAAATGTGTCCTAACCTGCCACATGAAAAATATCTAACACTAGGAAAAGGGTTAACTAATCTACATGGGTGATAGTGCCTCTTCCTAGATTTGAATGAAATATGATTTGATGATTTTAAAATAGATTCTTCAAAAGGTGGAGGTGCATAAAACTGTGCAAAAGTAGGATGTGTTTTATTTTTCTCAAAAGTATTAATTTTAACTTTCAGAAATTCATTTCTTTGTTAAGACTTGCAATTTCAAATTTCAGTGCACCATTGCTACTCTCCACTTCACATGCCAGATTATCTAATTCTTTGAAAGCTTTCTCTAAATCAACATGCGAGATTTTTAGTAAATCATGTTAAATAATTAAATCAGAATGCTTTTTGTTCAGTTCATCAAATTCATCAAGTAAAGACATGTGATTACAATCAACAGTAGAATGATCTTTAATCAAAATTTCATGCTCTTTTTGTAAATTTAGATGTTCTAGTTTCAGGCATGCATGAGTTTTCTTGAGCTTCCTATACGATGCATGAATTCTTTCAGACACTTCAAATAATTGATCGTAAGTAAGCTCACATACCTCTTCCTGGTCAGACTGACCAAGATGATCATCAGCCATCAAACACAAATTGATTTCCTCCTCTTTAGCTTCAGTCTCAGAGGAGTCAGATGCAAAATCTGCCTAGAACGTCTTTTGAATCCGCTTCTTATCCTTCCTGAACTTGTGTTTCTCCTCAGCCTTCTCCTTGCTTGGGTGAGCTTTAAGTGTAGGACAATCAGCCTTAATGTGTCCAAGCTTCCTACATTCAAAATAAATAGTATCAGATGAACCTTTAAAATTTTTGCTGGACTTACCCTTGTTTCACTTCTGAAAGTTCTTATGTTTCTTCCTTAGAAAGCTTTTGAATTGCCTAGTGATTAAGGCCACATCATCACTATCAGACCCGAAAATACTAGTATCACTCTCATTGGCCTTCAGTTCCATTATTTTCTCCTTCTTCATCTCACCTGCATCAAGCTATCTTTGGTTCACGCCTTGCTCGTAAGCAATGAGTGATCCAAGTAAGCTATCAATAGAGTAAGTATTCAAATCTTTAAATTCAGTGATTGCAGTTATCTTAGCATCATAAGAAGAAGGTAAACATCTAAGAATTGTATTCACTCTTTCATAGTTTGTAAGTCTTCTTCCTAAGGCATGCAAACAAGTGACAATTTGAGTGAACCTCATACACATTTCAAAAATGGATTCAGTAGGTTTCATGCAAAAAAGTTCATAGTCGTGAAGTAATATGTTTAACCTAGACTGTTTGACTTCAGTTGTGCCTTTATAAGTGATGCACAGTCTATCCCAAATTTCTTTGCCAGTTATACAAGTAGAGACATGCATGCAATCCTTAGATTTTAAAGCACATAAAAAATAGTTCAAATATTTGGCATTCAGTTGGGCTAAGTCACGATCATCAAAAGTCCAATCAGTGAAAGGCAGTTCAATTTTAACATTGTTAATCATTCTAAACGGTTGTTCATAGTCATCCTTAACAAGCATCCACATGTGATAATCAATTGATTAAAGAAAAGTGGACATGCAAGTTTTCCAAAAATCAAAAGATATGTTATCAAACAATGGCGGTCGTGTAATTGAATAACTTCAACAGTATTACGATTTCCAAAGTTAGACATGGATCAAATTCAAAAGTTTTTCAAAACTAAATTTTATGAATCCCTCTCTAATATCACTTGAAAGTTCGATAGGGATGTTAAGCCCTGATGAACTAGTCCCGAGGCTAACCAAGAGGGGGAGTGAATTGGTTATTTAAAAATTTGAGAGCAACAGGAAAAATCTTTTCGATGATTTGCAGTGGAAACAAGTAAACACATAAATGAAAAGATCAACCATAAATTTCACCTAAGCAGTTAATAACAAAAAACTAAAGTACAGAAAATAATCAGAAAGAACACACCAGATTTTATAGTGGTTCGGTCAACTTGACCTACGTCCACTCCCCGGAGCCTCCCCTCCGGGTATTGCACTAACTCAAAGTGACTCTCCTTCTGCTCCCACAGCAAGGTAGAGAAGCCTGTACAAAAACTCCTTTTCACCGACAGAGTGAGGCATAGAACCTAACCTCTTTTCGCTTCCTCCTGAAGCAAGCAGAGAACCTCGGACTCCTTTCACTTCCTCATGAAGCAAGCAGAGAACCTCAGACTCCTTTTGCTTTCTCCTAAAGCAGGCAGAGAACCTGAACTCCTTTCTCTTCCTCCTAAAGCCGGCAGAGAACCCAGATCTTCTTGCGAACGTTCCTCCCACAGAAAACACGGACAAGATGAGAGACGACGAACAGAGAAGATGACTATGATCCTTTCTTGGAGCAACCTTTATGAATCCCTCATAAACTCCCTCTCATAAGATTCTCTCTCTCCCAAACTCTCTCTCTCTCTCTCTCTCTCTCTCTCTCTTTAGGGTTTCTCTGGAAAGGAAAGTGGCAAAAGATTTTTCTTGTTAGAAGAAAAAGATCTTTTATAGGAGGGCTCAAAATTTGCCCTAAATCTCAATTGGTCGGCCAATATCGTCTAGGACGATCGATAGATCATCATGTACGATTAGTTCAAAATTACCTGTTTCAGCCTGGATGATCTGGCTTTCTGGACGATCAGTGGAAAAAGTTGTTCAGATCGTCCCGTACGATTCTACGATTGTCTGGGATGATTAGTGTAAATTCAGGAATTTTGTCCAGAAGATCGCTCTGGTCGTCTAGAGAAAGTTGTGCTGGATGACCTAAATATGACTTGATCGTCCAGGATGATACGGATATCGTCATGTACGATTAGTTCAAAAAGTGCCAAAATCATCCTGATCACCGCTTTGGACGTTCAGCTGAAACACACTAGACGATCATAATTGTCCCGGACGATATGATCATATCAATTTAAATATTAATTACTTTCCTTAATTACCAGACTAAAGTAGGCATGATTGTACTAGATCGTCCAGGACGATACACGTATCGTTCAGGACGATCAGATCAAATCTCTAAAAATAAAACTTACCTAACTTGATCTAGCGGCTGAGAATTTCTGATTTGAGCCTATCATCCCGTACGATATATGGATAGTCCAGGAGGATCGGCTTAATCAGACAGACTTAATTTAGTCGCCCTAATTAGGGTTTCTATTTTTACTTGATCGTCTAGGACGATGTGAATATCATTCAGGACGATCTGAACAAAAATTGAACAGAAACTCTAATTCACTTAAGCTCTCCCCCTGAGTGTGTGTGTGCAAGGTTACTTAGCTAGGGGATCAGTTACATTACAATTGACTCAAGAAAAAGAAAACGATACATTTAGACACACTTGGACCCGATCTTGAGTTAGCTTGAGTTGCTTTTGATCTTTTGTACCTGAAATGGATTAACCAAGCAAAACAGAATACAAACATGTTTGTCATCATCAAAATTGTACTTTTTGAAACCAGATTTGCAACACAATATTATAGTCCAACTCTTCAAGATAAACAATCATATGCATACATATCTCAAACATGATTTTCAACCTTTCCATAACTCAAAATTTTTTTTTTAGAGTAGCCTTAGATGGAACCCTATTCAATATGTACATAACCGTCTTGAGAGCTTCAGTGCACAAAAACTTAGGTAGTTTAGAACTACTAATTATGCTTCTCACCATATCGATCAATGTCCATTCCTTCTATCAGCTACACCATTTTCATTAGGTGAGCCAAATAAAGTATAATTGGTATCAATCCCACTTTCTTGAAGGAACTTTGTAAATGGATCAAACATTTGTCCATCCTCAATTTATATTCCATGATATTCATCACCTCTATCTGATCTCACAATTTTAATTTTTTTTTCATATTATTTCTCTACTTCTACCTTAAAAACCTTAAAGGAATTTAAAGCTTCTTTTTTATTTTGAAGCAAATACAAATACATATATCATGAGTAATCATCAATAAAGGTGATGAAATATTTTGGATCATAAAAATCCATATCCGAGTAATAAATATATGTATGTATGATCTCTAATATGTTTGTACTCTTGGCACCTTTCTTTGACTTAGTAGTTTGCTTTCCCTTAATGCGACCCACAGAAGTATCAAAGTCAGTGAAATCCAAAGTAGTAAGTACTCCTTCATTCATCAATCTTTTATTCCTATTAACGGAGATATGTCCTAATCTCCGGTGCCATAACATAGAGAAATTTTTATTTATAACACATCTTTTAATACTAATTTAAACAAGCATTATATTATGAGTAATACTATTTTGCAAATTAATATAGAAAAGTCCATGAGATGAAATATAATTTCCAACAACTTTAAATTTGTAATATAAATTGATAGAAATTTCTAAAAAGTTAAAAGTCATAACCAAACAATACAAGTTTGGAAATTAAAATTAAATTTCTAAGAACATTAGGAACATAAAAAGTCTTTTCTAATTCTAAAATAAAATCACTACTAAGTCATATTAGATTCATAAGAACCAAATGAGATTATTTTATCTTTCTTGTCAAGCCAATTTTTTAATTTGATGCAATCCTTCTTCAAGTGTCCCTTATTTTTATAAAAAAAAAAAACTTTAATTCCTTATTGATGTTAGCTTAGAGTGGTATATTATCATTTCCTTTATTCTTGTCGTGACCACAGTCCTTTCTATGTGCAGGTAACATTGCATGCTCATCCAATTCCATAACCAACCTTTCCTCCTCTTGAACATGCATGATAAAAAGCTCATTAATTGACCATTTTTATTTATGTGTGTTATAAGATATTTTGAAAGGAAAATACTATTGTTGATGGGGGTTCAAAATATAGTACACCAGAAAAGACTCAGACATATTAACCTCATGTGTCTTAAGTTGAGTTGTAATGTCCCATGTTTTCATTATGTGCGCTATTAACCTCATGTGTCTTAAGTTGAGTTGCAATGCCCCATATTTTCATTATGTGCTCTCGTACACCCTTAATTCCATTTAGCTTCAAGGATGAAGACTTCATAATTAGGGTACTGTCAAGAGAATTTTCTGAAGTGTTAATTATTCGCCAATTTCCATAATTAGCTCTTTGACATTATTATACTGATCAATTGAACTATGAATACTAACAGATATTTTTGTCTTTATGATCATCTAACTGAGCCATTATATCGCTTCCAATATTCATAAAGAGCAATCTCATCAGGAGTGCTAGTATCTTTAACTACAGGTGGTTCATCTTTCCTTATAGTATAATCAATATCCATTCATACTAAATGAAGTAGAATTCTCTTTTTTCATACTTTATTGTTATTACATCTTAATTCAGAAATATCGTACTTAATGTCAGAGATGTTAACTCATTACCTGATTATATAAAAAATATATAAATTAAAACATACTTACTAATTAAATATTGAGGCTAAAAAATATATATCATGCTTTACCAATGTAAATCATGTATTTAAAAATTAATGAATCTAATGACATAAAATTTTCATATATGCTAAAGTTTCAACTCTATTAGATTCACTAAAGTTCTTGTAATAAAATTATCAAATTATATTTATTTTGTACTTCTTGTGGGTAAATTAGAAAATATAATATGATGTTTTATTCTAATTAATTATAAAATATAGCAAAACTATTGTGGGGTAATTTCACAATATTTATATAAATAATTATAATTAGTAACTTTAATTATTTATATGTGATTTGTAATACTTAATTATATAATTTTCATAATTAAGGACGATGTGGCAAATCCCTAATTATTCAAATAATATATAAATCACTTAGACATTAACTTTTGTGCTCAATTTTCTTAGCTTTATCATATGTATAATTAAAAAATTTATGCATATATGACTCAATATAAATAAACATAAATAAATAAATTTAATTGCCTTTAAACTTTTTAATAAAGAATACAAATCTAAAATGAATTTATCTAATATGAAAATTTTTAATTTTTTATCTTTTTGCAATTTTATCAAAATGAGAACATTTCATATCAATAGCAATAGCAGCTGCTTACGAAAAATACTAACATCAGCCAAAAAAATATTTAAATAACTTAGGGCTGAATCCAATTACAACCAAACAAATCTAAAATACCATCATACACTAATCAGATACTTAATTTATATTTTCCTGTAAAAACTCAAATTTGCAAAAGTATTAATAAATAGAATAAAATTGAAATTTTGATTCCAAAATATTGAATCATTTAATATTTGTAAAAGAACAAAAATTATATTTAAAATCACAATTTGAGTTTTAAAACATGAATATGAGATAAATTTAATACAAAAAATTATAGTTTTAACTATGATAAAGGGAATCAATCTTCCATGAAATAAAATTAAGCAAATTAAAATATCAAGGTAAAGGTTTTGAAATGGCTCTCATACCAAATGTTAGAAAATCTTAATGTCGATTCTACAAAAATTTCTCAAATTAAACAACAGATGCAAGATTTAGGATAAGTTTATAAAATATGGAATTGAGTAAACAAAATGCAGAAGCTAATTCATAAATAATTTTAACATATCTTCGGCCAGAAAATTTTGATCATGTTCTTCACTAATTTTGAATTATTCTAAATCTTTTTTTCTCCTAATATGATGGTGTATGTTTCTTCTTCTTAGAAGCATTAGAGAGAAAGATTTAGGTACACAAAATATATAGAATTTTGAAATTAATTATGCCCATTACTACAAAAATTGAAATTTATGTTTTAAAAGATGAATTATAACTGAGAAATGGCCAATTTTAATTCCCGAATGAAAATAGAGTAACGATCAATTTTAAATGGTAAATTAAAATTAAAAATAGTTAGTTTTAATTGCTAACTTAAAAAATATGGTCAATTAATTAAGAATAATTTGAAAAAATAGTAATCGTTATTTTAATAAATATATAATAAGTTAATATAATAAAATATTATAATTATCTAAAATTTTAAATTATAAAATAATTAGAAAGTATATTTAATAAATTTAACAAAATTAATTATTTGTAGACAAATTATTTTGAAATTTTAATTATATCCAAATTTATTAAATTCAAAGTTTTTTAAATTTATTAAATCATACTTTAGTTAAATTCAACTTGCAGCCAAACAGATCCTCGCAATTGAGCAACGGCACATGACGATTCCTCTCTTCATCTATGTCGAGTCTGAAGATGGCGGATAACCTCGACTCTCTCCCATTTGCAAATTATTGCTTTAGCTAGGGTTCTGCTAATTTGCACGAAGAGAATCTCGATGGAGAAGTATACATTCGACAAAAACCCTTAACCCCTAAAGATCAGCATTGGCACAACAGCTCTTGCCTCAGGACAGGGAAACCGTAATCGATGACTTCTAGTCTAACATTTCCTCTCACTACATCCGATGGCTTCCCTTTCCTCTTACTGATCTCTCCCTCAGGTCACTATTCGACAAGGACTTTCCAGTATCCCTCAAACCCCAACTCCTACTCTTCCTCAAAGATTCATTTGACCTCCTCTTCAGGCCGTCTCCTTCTTCTTCTTTCCACCTTCTCCAAGATTCTCTCTGCTCCCTCCTCATCCAATACCCTGTGAATTCTCTCTTAAAGAACAAGCTATATTATCGACTACCTCAATTGCAATCACTGCACTCGACTCCCCCTCCCCTCTTGTCATCGACCCTCTCACTGGAGAAATTATTCTATGTGGAGTCCATATGTAGCTTCTTGTATGAACTCCAATAAAGTTTTTGTACTTATTTTTTTATTTTATTTTTTTATGCAGCTACATGGATTTTTTTATTAATGCATAACCTCGTGACCCAGCCCAACTAATTCAATTGGCACTCATATTTTTGGAAAAACCCGCACTTCATCCCAAAAATTTAGGGTTTTAAGGGAATAAAACCTTTCATACCTACTAAGGAAGAAAAATAAGGAACACGCAAAGAAGATGGAGACTAGTTTGGTGGACTTTGAATTCTCTAGTAAGATGACATGCTCATAACATGTAGAGTCTGAAAACTTAAAGATAAAAAGACTATAGCCAACCATGGAGAGTTTACTGAATAGTGAGGAGATTGCAAGGTTGGATGAAATAGAAGTGAATTTTGTTGGACGAGCTATAGATTTAAACTTATTGGTAAATTTTAAACTCCTTCGAAGTTTTACTAAGCTAACAAAAAATGTATAATTTTTAGGGGTTAAGGTGTATTCTTCAATTATATTCTGCGGTGTCAATTAAACTTTTCAATGTTGCACATGTACACAGTTCGCATTTTAGTGAATTTTTTGGAAATATCATTTGCTCCTTATAATGGTTATGAGTTCATAAATATCTCCTCTAAAAATTGTGATGTTCTCAGCAGTATATATATTGTCTTGCCTTTAATCATAATTAATATGGTTAAAAACTTGGATTCTTGGATTGTACAGACACTGTGTACACCATGTATATAGTGTGTATACTAAATGAATTCACCATGTACACAGTGTGTGTTTCAGGAAAATTCTTGGCTCTTTGTGGATCCCCTTGTACACACACTATACACAAGCTTGTACACATTGACTGGAAGATTGTAGTACACCTTATATATTGTGTGTGTATAAGGAGAATTCCTTGCCCTATGTATATACCCTTAAACACATATTGTGCACAAGCTTGTATACAGACTATGTACAAGTTGTATACATAATGTGTGTACAAGGGGAATTTACCTTGTACACAGTGTGTGCATAAGTGAAATTCCTGACCCTTCATTGATCCCATTGATAAATACCTTATACACAAGCTTGTCACATAGAATAAAAGATTATACACACATAGAACATAACTTGTACACACACTGTGTATAATTATTACATAGTGTGTGTACAAGGGGATTTCACCTTGTACACAGTGTGGGTATAAGGTAATTTTTGCAATTTATGGATATTTCCAACATGTATAAATAGGTTGTGTTAATTTTCTCTTAATAATTTTTACATTGTACACAGTGTGTATATAATTGTGAGAAGGAGGTGTACAAGATATACTTCAGGTATGCACATAATGTTGATATTAATGTTAGCAAGAAACATCATAGTTATTGGCCAAATTCTTGAAAGATAAGATGCAAAGATTTTTGTTTATTTAAAATCTAGTTTCAAGAAGGATCCTAATTTGAATTATCAAATGAAATATAAAAAATTAAACACCAGAATAGGTTGTCCAACTATGATTTTGTATATAGTAGATGAAGATGAAAATTGGAAGGTGAAAAAAATTTTATAGAAATCCATAGTAATTATTTGGCTAGGCTAGAAGACAAATATCTACTAAGATCAGATAGTAACATGAGTGATGAGGAAGCATTAGTTCTTACAACAATGATGGAGGCCGAAATTAAAACCGTTAATGCATTTTCTTACCTCACTGATGAAGTTGGAGGTATCAAGAATGTTGGATTCTCTAAGAGATATGCATATAACTATATTCAAAAAGAGAAAAGAGTAAAGTTTGAATATGGGGACAGTAATTCTTTAATTCAACTATTTAAAGATTGGCAAGTTAATGACCCTATGTTAGTATAGGACATCCAAATTGATGAATTTGATAGATTGTTAATTTTTTTTATGGGTTGATGGGATGGTTAGGATAAATTATGATTATTTTGGAGATATGGAAATTTTTTATACTAGCTATAGGTTTAATAAATATATTAGTCTGTGCATCATTTGTTGAGGTTAATAATAATTGGTAGAATATTTCACTTGGGGTGACTTTTTTATTAGAGGACATATTTGAATCATTTACATGATTATTTAGAATATTTATATGAATAATGGGTAATAAATATCCAATAATAATATTTACTGATCAAGACCAAGTAATGGCTAGGGCCATAGAAGTTATATTACCTTATACACATAACAGACAGTGCCAATGACACATCTCTAAGAAAGTTCCATCTAAAGTATGGTGCTTCAATAATAACAACAAAGCCAGGGGACTCTTTTATAAGTATTTGAGCAAGTGTGACTTTAAGGAGGAGTTTGAGAAAATATGGCCTAAAATGATCACATAAGGGAGCCTCTATAGCAGTAGTTGGTTAGAGAAGCTTTATAAGATAAGAAATAAGTGGTCAACAATATTTAATAAGGATTATTTTAGCATGGGCATTCTATCCATATAGTATAATAATTTGTGTCAAGGTATTTTGAAGCCAATAAGTTCAATAGAGAGTCTAATAAAGGTGATGATCACATGGCGCCAAAATGAGTAGGATGAAGATTATAAGTGTAGCCAGTCTTTAGCAATACCTGTAATAAAAAATAGCTAATATTAAAGCAAGCTACTCGATTTTACTCAAGAAAATATTATTTATTTTTTTAGGAAGATTTTTTATATGGTGTGAGTGGAATGAGTATATAATATGCCTCAAGTGATTCTTCAAAATTCTTCCTCAGGAGCACAGAGAATAAGGACCAGTTGATCCCTTGGGTTATTCATTTTGATGCAAAAGAGGGTAGCATTTAATGCTCTTGAGGGAAGTTTGAGACGATGAGTTTACTATATTCTCATTGTATGAGAGTTTTGAGGCAGCTAGATATTGGAATGAGAAACAACCATAAGTTCTTAAGTAATACAAAGGGTGGGGTTGCAAAATTGAAAGACCCACTAAAGTGTAGGCCTAAAAGGATCCCTAATGTAAGGCTGAAGGGGCATTGGGAAAAGAAAAGAAAGCCTAAAAGTAAGTTGATCTCTAATGTAATTGTGGACCTCCGAAAAGACACAACAAAACAACGCCGCCCCGCGAGGGGAGACAAAATTTGTTGCCAATGGGAGGGCAGATTCGATCACACATATGATTAACCATTGAGGATAGTGGCTCCCACCAGCACACCCCGATGGATAACAATATATGTGACCTTATCATCACAACGGGTTTCCCCACTCGATACATCAGCTCGAGTGGGGTTTATTTGAAAGTGGGATTCAGTTTCCCACGGGCGCAAGCCCATGTGGTTAATTACATCTCAAGCCGGGGCCTGAGAAAACTCTTGATTAAGGATTCTACATTATTCTTCCTAAATTGGGATTGGCACATAGGGCAAAGACTAGGAAATCCTACTCAAAGAGAAAGAAAGGTTCAACTAGGCTTAGTCAGCATACACGGCTCAGATCAACACCCGGAGGGACTAAGGCAGTGAGAAGAAATTGGAGAAAAGAAAGTCATGCACTCGAAGCATACGAGAGAGAAAGATGGAGGTGGCGTCATCCATGTGAAGCAGATAGGCAGGATTTATAGCCCCTGAAAGAAAGGAGACTTACCCACAGATGAGGCATACTACGAGACACCGATAGTAGTAGCCTTGAACCCTAGATCTAGTGGGCTTAGTGTTCTACACAATACTAACACCCGTGTCCTAGCTAATGCATCCTGGACTTATATCCTGCCTGAAAAGGAAGGCCAGCTAACCACCTAGTCGCATAAAATCTATGCTGTCCAAGTCTTTATGAAAGATGGGTGGGTAGTTTGGTTATTGAAAGTAGGGCCGACGTCTAGAGAGTCTCCTAGATGGCCCTGGACTTATGTAGGGTGTATGCTCTTAGAACTAATGTAATTAAAATTTTAATTTAGTTAGTTTCTAATGCAATGCATGCCAGTTAAAGTCTCCAAATCAAGTATGCATAGAATTTAAAAAAAAAGGCTTATAAAAATAATTTTTTAGGAAAGGCTAAACCTCCCCAGATCCAGCACCTCATCCTCATAGGTCGGATTATCTGGACTCTACCCGCAGGCGGAGAAGTGTCTTATAGCAAGGAGAGAGAAGATGCATTAATATGCATGTGACCCCGGACGATTCCGGCTATTCCCTAGGTCATTAAGTTTCTATGTTATTTAATTCTTAGAATTTTAAATATTAATTACGAGTAGAAAAATTTTATTCCTAAAGAGCCTAGCGAAATCAGGCCAAGCACATGCAAGAAAGAAACCTAAAAAAAGCAGGCGATTTCTACTGCGCACACAAAATAAACACATCAATATAAATCCTCATAGCAGAGTAAGAAAGAGTCCACAGTCCACGGCAAGTGTCGTATAAGTACAACCCAGGGTCTGCAGAGAAGTAATGGTGGCCAGGTCCCACCGACAACAACCTAGATTCTAATCCTACAGAATGACGCAAGTTTTAAAATGAGGCATTTTGTATCTTGATCCTCATCCTCTAGTCCTCCTATGGATCGCCTTCTTTTAGTCTTCTCGTAGTACACCGCCAGTAGGATATCCAAATAAGAAGAAATTTCCTGTGAAGGGACTTTCTTTTCCCTTAGGATCCCTAATCCTCTATTAAAATGCCCCATTTTATAAACTTTCACAACTCTTAATATTAAATACATTATATCAGAATTTTAAAAAGAAAAATCTAGACTCTCCTATAAGGTTATCCTAAGCAATCAAAGTCAATCATCCCAAGCAGTTATATATGAAAATAGAAGTTCTCAAACCAGCCACACTTGGCCATGCTCTTATTTATTTGGGGGCTAAGCAGCTAAAGCACCTGTAGCGATAATTTATGATTTAATTATTTTTAGCCCCCTTTTAGCGCTGTATGAGCATGGCCACCTATAAAAAAATATCGTCAGTATCAAAATCATCCCTAACCTATGGGTAATCTATCACCCATCACACCACAGGTAAAGTACAGTACAATAATAAAATAAACAAACACTTCAAGTCAAAACAAACAGCACACGTGCCACATGCAAGAGCATCACATCACAGAAAAAAGAAAAGTAAAACATCGACCTAACTTAGAACTAGAAGTGGTGCCCTAACAAATAATTCTACGGGTGTGTAGTGGGCTCATGTGGCTTTGGATAGGTCCTATATTGGGTAGTTAATTCAAGTTACTTTAAGTTAATATTTGTTGAAAGTTTGAAAAGGAGGATTTGGTTAAAGTTCAAATATTAGTAAATTAGGGTCCATTTTTAGTTAGTTTGGTTGGTTAATTCATTTTAATCCTAAGGATAGTAATATTTAAAGTTTAAGTTGTATTAGCAGATTTTAGAAGATCCGGGGTCTGCCTATCCGCTAGGTTAAGAGGGTCCAAAAAAGTCATTATTAGAAACAGGCTGGGTGTAGGGGAGTTAGTATTTTTATTAAATACTAGACCTTACCAAGAGTAATTAAACTTTTAGTTTGCTGGATTTAAAGTTTTCTAGGCAAAGTTATGATTTTAGGAGTTTCGGGCCCTAGTTATTGAACTACAGTTGACCGGAGAGTTGACTTTTCAAATTAGGTTGATTTTTGGAAAATTAATATTTTTTATTGAATAGTAGATTTTAATTAGAGTTGTGTGCTTTTTGATTTACTGATTTAGATTTTTCTGTAATTAGTTACAAATTTTTAAAGTTTGGGTATTATGAGTCTTTTAGGTTCGAGTTAGATTTACTTTCCAATTTTATAACTCTTTTGAATTTAAGTTTGTTTTAATGATTTTTATCTAGTTAATATTTAATTAAAGGATGATAAATAAATTAGTGAGATTTAATTCAAATTCATGTTCAAGTCTTACCTCCTAGGGATTTCGTATGCTGGTTATAGTTTGATTGAGAGTCAAGGATTTGAATCTTTTAATTCAGATTATAATTAGTTTTATTGCTTAATTATTAATGAATTAAAGCAAACTAATCTTAGGATAATATGTCACTAAGTTTTTATGTTTTATGTCTCTATCCTAAAGGAGCATGCATCCTAAGTCTAAGTTCTCTAAGACTCAATCCTTAATTTTTGTCCTTAGGTGTCACTAGTGTTGTAGGAGATGAATAAATGTTTTATTTCTAACCCCTTAGACATTCGCATATGTGTAAATGGGTTTAGGGCTCTATATAATAAAATAAAAGAAGAAAATTACCTAAGAATTGAAGTTTCTACAGGGCCCTAAAGGTAGGGGAACATACACACAGATGGGCTCCCTAGAGGCTATCTAAGTTTTAAGAAAACTCACAACACCGGGGGCTATGACCCGGTGGTATCGCCCGTAGCACCCCCACCAGAATGAATGGGGGCGACTGATGCTCGGATCTGATTGTCCAAGCTCCTTCGTCTAGTACTCCTAAGAAGCTCCTTCTTTGCTTCCCTACATGTACCTCGCAAAAGCACAAAGAAAAGAACAAAGATTGGATGAGAGCATGATCATGTTCAATATGCGAATAATCAAAATAAAATGCAATTAAATAAAAAAAACATACCTTTTCTTTCGTCTGGATGTTAGCTCGGCTGTTTTATCTCTAGGACCGTCCAAATTTTAAGGACTCCCCACATTGTTATAAAAACGGTCTTTATTTATTATTTTTATGGAATGTTAGCATCTCATTGATAGGCATACCCTGTCAAAGTCAGGCATGCCTTTAACCCACCCTTGGTTCCAATTCAGCATTTGAGCCAAATGCAAACAAGAGGAGATTTTGATGCTGTTTACTGTTCCCACGTTTTAAGAAAACACTCGAAAGACTTGACACAATTATCCAAATCAAACCCATATAAAACTCAAAGCAGTAGAGAAGAAAACCAGTCTTGAGACCGAAACCCAAGTAAAGTTTTCAACTCACATTCTTGTTGAAACTCACCTTTGAAACCAAAAGAAAATAAGAGAAGGAAAATTAATCCATAAAAAGAGAACTGAAAGAGTCATCTAACTCAAGCTTCTCAAACATAAAATTGCTCATAAAGCCCTCAATCTCCAAAACGATCCAAAGAACCTTTCAATTAAAGCAACACGCAAAACCCTCAAATAAAGCAATCCATAAAACTTCCCAAATATAAAATCCACAATAGCTTCTTTCGAAGCAAAACAAATAATATGTTTCTTTAACGTGGGGTAGATTCATGAAAATTCTCTAATAAGAAAGTTTTATGAAGCTTTTATTATAAAACATTCACAAAGCATTTCTAAGAAATATAACTCATCTCGGAATCAATTTAGAGTATAGGACCAATGAAAATACGTTTCTAACTCATCTCCAAATCAATTTGGAGTATAAAACCCATGGAAATCTACATATAGCTCATCTCCAAAATAGTTTGGAACCAAAAAGTGAGTAAAAATCTGCATCCACTTACCTCTAAAATAATTTGGAACATGAAAACAGTGAAAAATTCGCACACAACTCTTCTCCAAAGTAATTTGGAGCACAAAACACATGAAAATCTGCATATGGCTTCATTCTCAAAATAGTTTAGAGCATTAAAACAGGGAAAATCCGCACATAACCCATTTGGGCATCGAAACTCAACTAAGATACAACAATAAGAAAGAAGTCATATGATTGCTCTCCAACATAAAACATCTCAACAATAAACCTTGACTCAAATGTAGTGACGATTGTGACATACAAACCAATATAATAGCAACCTTTCATATATAAGAGGTAGTAATTTCACTTCCATGAATATTGCCATCACTCTTCTCTAAGTAAGAAGAATAAACTCCAGATTTCAATTTCCCCTTTCATAAAGAACTTAGGCACATACGCATACAACTATATGAGAGGGCGCATCACTTTCAATTCTTAGATTGAGACAAAAGCTTAGCCACCCAGTTTTCCATAACATTGAAAAGACTATGTCACTTCTCATACGTTTGCTCGACCTCTTCAACATCAATTCGAAAATCAACTAGCAATGATATCACCACTCAATAGGAATATTGAAGTCCATTAAAATGCTAACGGAAGAAAACCACTTGCGATAACATGATATAGGCTCCAACAAAAATGTGTACATCATTATTACTAAACACATATGTAATATTGAGACATACTCATGAGTTCAAACCTCTCTAAATATAATAACAACTAAGTATCCACACAACATCTAGAGAACAAATATGGTTATGGATAACAAAGAGACATATGCCTATGTGAGAGGAATTAAGGCAATCATAATCATAAAAATCTCCATTTATTAGATCAAGAAAGACATGCAAACCTTAGAGAACTTTATAAATTTTATTTACCAAAATCTTGGGATAGAAGGGAATGACCACACCAATTACAACATGCAATCTAATCCATGAAACTCACTTATGCTCTATGTCTGAATAAAATTCACCACTTTATTTAGTGCATTTTCAATGAAAGCAAAGATGAATGCCATGATACCTCATTAATTTCATGAGAGCAATAGTAAACCAAACAAGTTATTCACGAATGACTACCAAAATTCGTTAAGAGAGTTGTAAAATTCATACAACTACTTAAACACAAGTTGTCATGTGAAATTACCAACATCCCACCAAACGCCATAAAACACAAATCCTTCCCCAACATAAAGCAAGCCAAGGTTCTTCACCACAAAAAGGCCACATATGTTCATGACAAAATTCTACAAAAAGCTCTAAAATCACCCCAAGGAAGAAGACTCTGTAAAATATAAAGTAATAAGAATACTTCCCAACCACCCATATTGACACAGTTTTCACATAGGATGCAAACAAGTAAGAAAACAAAACAGTTTTAAGGAAGCTTTCAACCCAACTTTACAAAATTGCTCTCATGCAAAGTGTACAACACTTGCCAAAGTTTGTGACTCACAGTACATTTCAACGATAATATAAAGGCATTACAACCTTAGCCAAGAATACAAATTAGAAGAAGACAATGAGAGTGACGTTTTCACTTGCTTTAGAGAACAGTACATCCTGTTATCATTTCTGTAAGTAAAAGAGAATCAAAATAGCACAAGACTTCTTGGTTTAAAGAAATGAGTTTATAGGTGATGACTTCATATTCCTTGAGAAGAAAGAATACCTCATCATCTCCAACAACTCATGCATTTTTAAATACAATCATCAAGGAAACCTTTGTCAAGTGCATGGATACAGATTCGAGACATGAAATGTACGCGTGTATACATCCCAACAAACTCTTTCTTAGCATTGAATGTAATTTAAACATGGATGCAATCTTCCCAACCAAACCCATGAGATTCATGGAAGGGTCAACAACGATTAGTTTTCCTAACCAATAGAATGATGTATGTGAGTTTCAATCCAAAGGTCTCTTCCAAGTGATTCAATACTAGATTGGAACCACACAATATATACCAACAACACCACCAACTTAACTAGCACTAGCACAAACACCTTGTGTAACTACAAGATCTATGAGTTATGATCAAAGTAAAGCTTCAACTTGAACCAAAACATCACAATTCTCCTCTAATGGCATTTCAACAAACACTTGATGTGCATATTTTTGATAAGGAATAAACATAGTTTCTCATGATTTTCCACCGTTTACACCTAGAGCCTTAGGTTATATGACATAACTCATGCTAATTGTTTATCCTCAAACAACACAAGTCAATGGATATCATGAGTAAGCATGCTCTCCTACAGATTTTATACATAGCTAATGGCCTCAACAATCATAGACTTCACTATGGGATATATCTGTACTTCACAAAATCATCCATCTCAAGTTTCCCAAACGAAGTACTCACAACATGGTAAGTTTTCAATCACAAAGCTGCAGGAAATGAACTAGAATGGCAATGAAATAAATCATAAACAACCCCATACGATGGGTGTTGTCATCTTTGATGCCTCATTGCTAGAGTGGGATAAGAATAAAATATAGCCAAATTGACAATGGTTAACAATAATTGTTGCAGCCTCTCCAATAGAAATCCATCATCTAATAGCTAGAGAAACATAGCAAAGCTAAGCGGCAAGAATTGATGATGGAT
Source organism: Dendrobium chrysotoxum (assembly GCA_019925795.1). Classification (NCBI taxonomy): domain Eukaryota; kingdom Viridiplantae; phylum Streptophyta; class Magnoliopsida; order Asparagales; family Orchidaceae; genus Dendrobium; species Dendrobium chrysotoxum. Next base: position 41,227,768 of record CM034298.1, on the reverse strand, counting down.
ATACTATCCAAGCCACGACAAAAAAAAAAATTTCTGAAGATCATTTCATCAGTGCTATTTCTGTGGAAAGATACTTTCCAAATTCAACCAACCAAATGATCCTCATAAAGACATGCAGCAAATACCAGAAGTTGGCCAAAGAGAAAGCTACCTTCAACTAATGGGATCACTAGATAAGAAAAGGTAAATTCTGAAGCTTATCAGGCACTACTATTATGGAAGGGCTCGGCTAGGGCAAGGTACCCGTCAGCGTCGACCTAGACCCACGCGGAGCTGCAGGACGAGAAGGAGGGAGCGGCGTCGGTCCTGGGTTCGGTCAGGCAAGAGACGAGCGGGGAGCTGGGGTGTTCGGACCTGGGGAGGAGAGCGACCGGCTACTAGGAGGCGGAGGAGTTCCTCCTGGCTTGGATTCGCGAACAGCAGCGACGGATCTCAGATGGGGGTCTTCCGCCTGGGACTTGCGAACTAGAAGGAGTCGAGAGGGAGCCGGACCGCTTTGGGCACCTGGAGTTCCCGAACTAGACCCTTGGCAGCGAGAGTGGGAGATCGAGCGCTTTTCCCCAATCGTCCTAGCGCCAATTTCTCCTCTGGCTTTAATGCGTGTCGAAAACGAGAGAGGAGATCCCGTGATTCCGGATGCTAAAACGGTAAGATCAAATCTTCGACAAAATCGAGACCATCGAATCTGATTTTTAAATTAGGGAATAATTTCAAATCTGATGAGAGATCAATTAAATTTAATTGGAGTTAATTTAATCAAATTGAATTAAAAAAAACAAGTCCAGATCCGGCGTGGTTCGACTCGCCTCAACCAAATCAACAAAATCAAACCTAGCTTAATGCTGATTTTAGTAAAATCGACCTCGACGCGGCCAAAATGAGCAGATCTAATTTAAGCGAATGCAATCGGGTCTAATTTAACCCAGTTTTGAGTCGGTTCGAGTTCGATTGGATTTTTATCAAGTTAATTTAGTGGGATCGAACTTGAACCAACACAATCGGATTTGAATCGACGTTGAACAGAATTAAATTAGGCTCGACGAGGCTCTACTAGCCCGATCGAACAAGCTCGAGGGTAAAGCGAGATAAAATAGAGGTCAACAGTAATATACAATATTTGTACTATCTTCTTATCAGTGTCTACAAGCTTGTGCGTGGTGTGTGTACAAGGGAATCCACAAAGGACCAAGAATTCCCCTTATACACACATTGTGTATAAGATAAATTCCCATCATACACACATAGTATACATGGTATACACTGTGTGCGTACAATCTTGCAATCAGTGTTTACAAGCTTATGCATAATGTGTGTACAAGCAAATCCACAAAGGGCCATGAATTCCCCTTGTGTACACACTGTGTATAAGGTGAATTCCCCTTATACACACACTGTATAAATGATGTACAAGTGTGTGTACATTCTTACAATTTGTGTCTAAAAGATTGTGCATAGTGTGTGTACAAAGAAATCCATAGTGTATGTACAAATTTGTAATCGGTATATATAAGCTTGTGCATAGGTTATGCACAAATGGAGAATTTAACATGTATTTGTTAACATAGAAGAAAATTACTGTAGAGGCAACTGCAAGGAAATAATGTTCACCTTTAAATCCTATCCCAGAGACAGCTGCATCGGGACAGTGTTCACCTTTAAAGAAAATCAAGTTCTCTAATTTACCTACGCTTCGCCGAGGAATTCATAGATGGGTAGTAGTCAGCCGATAACTGAGTACATGAGGATGATGATGGATATTATTAAGTCAGAGAAACATTGGCTTTAAATTCGTCAATATGATAATTTCTTGTAAAAATGATGATTCATTATATTAAGTGATTCATTATAAAAAATTGATGGTTTGTTGTAATCTTCTAATGATGTATAAATGTAATAATTGATTATTCATTATAATAATTAATGCTTCAATCATCATTCATTATAATATTTATGGTTCACTCACGATTCATTGTTAAACAAAAAATCAGTGTGTAAAAGTTATACACAATATGTGTAAAAGTTAATTAATGAAAACCATTCGTAAGTATATATTTGATGATATATTACCACAACACCTATTTAACCATGCATTATTAATAAAAGATGTTGTTTATTATACACTGAACATGGGAATTAATAAAAAACCTATATAAATGCATTTATTAATAAAATTCATTGTGTAAAAAATGAAGATTATTTTTTATGCTCGAACATAATAAGGCATACACCAGTTCCACTCTAAATTTTGACATTTTTTCAAGGCAATCTTGATATTTAACCCAGTTGACATTTTTATGCTTGACAATAGCTTCCATATACTTATAGATGAACATACCGCAATCAATGCTATTCGACTAGGTTGGCACACCGCTGACACTCTAAACAGACCAATTTCATATATCTGACTCAAATGCTACCTTGAGATCCTTATGCAATTTTCTTACATTTACAGAATAATGAGCTCTTATTAATTGTTGCCCAAAAAAATCATATTCAAAAAAATTATTTCTGAAAAACTATAAAGCAAATTTGGTCTCACTCACGATGTTAGGAAGGATAGCCCTATATGTGGCCTTAGGCAAATAATCGAAGAAACACCAAACCTTTTTCCTTAAGGACTCCTATAAGAAGAGTCTAGTGCTACTCATGACACAGTGCTAGCAATTTTAGTTTAGATTCTTGAACTGAAAGTTGGTTAATATGCTTAATGTACAGATTGCTTACGACCATATAATTAGCTTTTGCGTAATTCTAACATAAATTAAACAACTTGGTTGAATCTTGAGGAAAAGAAAAATAATGTAGAAATCATTTAATACATGAATGCTTACATAATACAAAGAGGAGATATATAGAAATGGTTGGAATAGGCTAGACAATAGCCTATTCTTTTTAGCTAATATGGAGGCGAAAGCATCCACGTATGTGTCACTCAGATATTAGTTTGTTATAAGTTCATCAATTTCTCCTCTAGAAACTGTGATATTCCCAATAATGTATATATTATTTTGCCTATAACCAATATTAATAAGGTTTAAACAATTGGTGTACAACTTGTATAGCCCCAAGAATTCTCCTTGTGCATGCACTGTGCACAAGCTTATATATGCATTGTGTACAAGTTGTACACACATTGTATACACATTGTACAAAGTATGTGTATAAGGGGAATTCTTAACCATTTGTGGATCCCTTATACACATTGTACACAAACTTGTACACATACTGTGTACACCATGGATATAGTGTGTGTACATGGGAGAATTAGTCATGTACACAATGGGTGTACAAGAGGATATCCTTATCCTTTGTGAATTACCTTGTACACAATGTATATAAGTTATACACACACTGTGTACACCTTATACATAGTATTTGTACAAGGGGAATTCCTGACCATTTGTGAATACATTATACACATTACCCACAATCTTGTATACATATTATATACATTATAATACACAATATGTGTAGAAGGGAGAATTCACCATATACATAGTGTGTGTACAAGGGGAATTCCAGTTGAAACTTACTTGTCAGAGTATTCTGCAAAACAAAAATTCATAAAATTGTGCATCTCCTCAGTGATAAGTACACTTCCCTTTAAATCCTTTATTGTGCTTATAGGGACAACAACGTCAAGTGCATCAACAATCAAAAGATGCACAAAGTGCATCAAATAATTGAAAAAGAGGCACAAAATGAGCCCACAAAGAAATAAGCTTCCTCCTCTTTCAGATCTTTAAAAAATCCTAGAAGAATTCATGTGCCACTTAATATATTCAAATGCTTGAGAGAGAAAATCATGATTTCTGATTCTCTTATTTGTAATACTAATTTATTAGATATTTTTCTGGAATGACGTATGAAAGGATCATGTTTCTTATCTAACTTCTTCTCTTTTGAATAAAATTTTTTTAAAGGAATTTGAACCTGTAAGATAAGGGAGGTAGGAGTTATGAAAAAATTCTGATTTACTGGAGCATATCGATTAAAAAAAAAAGATTTTGTTGTTTTTTCCTCATTTTACCTCTTTTGTTTTTTTTCTATCTTTGCTTTGAATTTGAGTTTTTTGTTATTTTTTTGGGTCCCCTGATCATTCCTCTCTATCCTTCAAGCCACCACCTCCACCTGATCAGGATCCTCCTTTCCGCAGTTTGCGTAGTGTGATGCTTGTACTGTTGTTTTCATTGCGTTGCTTTATTTAGTTTTTCTTCTTCCTTTTTGTGATTTCAAAAGGGGGAGTTGATTGTGTTGGTACTATCTTGTGTTATTTGTGTTTAAGTATCATTTACGTTTACTGTCAATGTACTATTTGCCTGTATTAGTAGAATTTACATTGCTTAGCTTTACTTGCACTATATTTTATTTATTTTATTTGCCTACTTAAAAATTAAGCAAACAATATTTGCCATCATTGAAAAGGGGGAGATTATTACAAATTTGGATTCAAGGATTATGATTTTGATGATAATAAATATTTCTATTTCTGTTTGATTGCTTAGCCTTTCAGGTCTACAAGATCAAGTGCAATTCAAGCTAGCTCAAGATCAGGTGTGTCTGTGTTCAAATGTATTCTTTTTCTCTTTCTTGTGTCAAAAGTAATGTAATAGATCCCCAAGCTAAGTAACCTTACACATACACACTCAGGGGGAGAATTTTAGTGAGTTAGAGTTTCTATTCTGTTTTAATCATATTGTCCTAGATGATAATAATATCGTCCTAGATGATCCATTAAAAATAGAAACCATAATTAGGGCAGTCATATTTAGTCTTTCTGATTACGCAGATCATCCTAAACGATATGCCCATCGTACAGGATAATATGCTCAAATCAAAACATATCTGCCACTAGACAAATTTTGGCATGTTTTTATTTTTAGTATTTTGGTCTAATCATCACGGACGATTCATTATAATCATGCCTAAATTAGCTAGGTGATTAAGGAAAGTAATTGAGGATTAATTGATCGATCACATCGTCCTAGACGATCGAAAGATCATCCTGGATGATCAATTATAAATCCTCATCGTCTAGTATATCTCACCTGGATGACCCGAACTGTGTGTCGTACGATATTGCCATTTTGAATCAATCATACAAGATGATAGCTTTATCTTCCTGAATGATCAGTTATTTTGAAATTGTCTAGCATAGTTATTCCAGATGACCCGAACTATGTATTAAACGATATTGGGCATTTTTGAACTAATCGTACAAGATGATATAGATATCATCCTAGATGATCAAGTCACTTTCTTTAGATCATCTAGACTTTTCTCCTGGATGTCCCAAACTATGTGCTGGACGATATTCCTAATTTTGAACTAATCATCCAGGATGATCGCAGGATCGTCCCGAACGATCAGAACAATCAGAATAAATCTTATCTTCTAATCATCTAGAAGAACCAGATCATTCAGGCTAATATGTGTGTTTTTATACTGATCGTACAGGACGATCGACAGATCATCCTGGACGATCTTTGATGGCAAGTTGAAATTTAGGGCAATTTTTGAGCCCTTCTATTTAAGATCTCTTTTTTGCTACTATTGAGATCTTTTGCCACTGTCCTCACCTGAGAGAGTCTTGAGAGGGAGAGGAAGAGCTTGGGAGAGAGAGAGAGAGAGAGAGAGAGAGAGAGAGAGAGAGAGAATCTTGTGAGGGGGAGTTTGTGAGGTGTTCATAAAGCTTACTCCAAGCAAGGATTCAAGTCATCTTCTCCAGTCATCGTCCCTTATCCTTTGGTGGCTCTATGGAAAGAATCATCAGCAAGAAGATCAAGGTTATCTGCCTGCTTCAGGAGAAAGAGAAAGGAGGTAAGATTCTCTACCTGCTTAAGGATGAAGCAAAAGGAGTTTGGGTTCTCTGCTTGCTTCAGGAGGAAGCAAAAGGAGTTTGGGTTCTCTGCCTCACCAGGGTTGGTGAAAGGAGTTTTTGTAAAGGCTTCTCCACCTTGCTGTGGGAGCAGAATGAGAGTCACTGAGTTTTAGTGAAATTCCTAGAGGGGAGGCTCCAAGGAGTGGATGTAGGTCAAGTTGATCGAACCACTATAAAATCTGATATATTCGTTCTTTTACTATTCTACTTTTAATTTCTCCACTTTACTTTTTTGTGGATGATTGTGATCATGTGATTAAAGTTATTATTTTGGTTGATTAATCATCTCCACATCAACATACTATTACAACTATTTTAAAACATTCAAAAAGGTTTTCAAAATTATTTTTGCTTAAGAATTTTTAAAACTACCAATCCACCCCCCCCCCCCCCCCCGCCCCTCTCTTGGTTAGCCTCGGGCTAGTTCATAAGGGCTTAACATCCCTAACAAACTTTTAAGTGGTATCAGAGTGGGATTCAAAAATTAGGTTTTAGAAAATTTTTGAACTTTGATCCATGGCTAACTTTGGTAACTGGAACACTATAGAAGGGTATTCCATTACTTGACCACCCTTGTTTGATAACATACCTTTTGATTTCTGAAAAACTCGTATGTCCACTTTTTTACAATCGAGTGATTATCGCATGTGGATGCTCGTTAAAGATGATTATAATGCACCTTTTAGACTTGTTAATGGTGTTAAAACTGAACTTCCTTTTACTAAATGGATTCATGATGATAGGGACTTAGCATAACTTAATACAAAATATTTAAATTACTTTTTCTGTACACTAAAATATGAAGATTACATGCGTGTGTCAACTTGTACAACTGGTAAAGAAATCTGGGATAAATTGTGTATCACTTATGTGGGCACAACTGAAGTTAAGCAATCTAGGTTGAACATCTTGCTTCATAATTGTGAACTCTTTCGCATGAAACCTAGTGAGTCGATATCTAAAATATATACTAGGTTCACATAAATTGTCACCTCCTTACATGCCTTAGGAAGAGAACTCACTAACTATGAAAAAGTTAACAAAATCTTAAGATGTTTGCCTTTTTCCTATGATACCAAAATAACTACAATCATTGAATCTAAGGACTTGAACACTTATTCTATTGATAACTTACTTGGATCACTCATTGCTTATGAGCAAGGAGTGAACCAAAGACAACTTGATGCAGGTGAGAAAAAGAAGGAGAAAATTATGGAGTTGAAGGCTAATGATACGGAGACTGATTCTTCTGGGTTTGAAAGTGATGATGTTGCCTTAATACTAGGCAATTCAAAAGTTTTCTAAGGAAGAGATCAAAACACCATCAGAAATAGAATAAAGGTAAGAATAGTAAAAATTTTGAAGGTTCTTCTGATATGGTTTGCTTTAAATGCAGGAAGTCAGGACATATGAAAGCTGATTATCCTACACTTAAGGCTCACCCAAGCAAGGAGAAGGGTGAGGAGAAACCCATGTTTATGAAGGATAAGAAGCGGATTCAAAAGGCTTTTTGGGCAGATTCTGAATCTGACTCCTTTGAGATTGAAGTTGAAAAGAAGACTACAAACTTATGTTTGATGGCGGATGAACATCTTGGTCAGTCTGACCAAGAAGAGGGGTGCTCTCACATAAGATCTCATTAGAGCATATGGTACTTGTATAGCGGATATTCAAGACATATGACTGAAGATACAAATCAATTCATTTTGCTGGAGGCCAGGGTTGGAGGCAAGGTCACTCTTGGAGATAACACCACCAGGAAAGTGGTGGGCTCATGTATAATCAGAAACTCTAAGAATCTTTTAATTGAAAATGTTTTGCTTGTAGATAGATTGAAACACAACTTGCTCAAGATCAGTCAACTATGTGACAAAGGGTTCAATATAAAGTTTCTGGCAAACACTTACATTATTAGCTTAAATAATAACACTATTTTACAAGGTAAGAGGATCAATAATATCCATATGCTTGATTTAAATAACATTGAGTGTGCTGCTTCATTCTACTTAAAAACTACTGCTAGTGAGTTATGGCTGTAGCATAAGAGGTTATGTCATGCCAGCATGAAAATCCTTAGAAGAGTAACCTAAAAGGACCTACTTAGAGGTGTCCCCAAGCCTAAGTTCATTAAAGACCACCTGTGTGATGCCTGTCAACTAGGGAAACAAGTTTAATCCTCTTTTCACTCAATTAAGGACATCAACACCTCTGGACCTTTAGAAGTCTTTTACATGAATCTTTTTGGACCCATTAGCACTGCCAGCTTAGGGGGAAAAGTCTATGGATTTGTGATTATCGATGATTACTCGAGATTTACTTGGATTAAATTTCTGTCACATAAATCTGAGTCATTTGATGAATTAAAATCTTTCTCCACTTGGATTCAGAAGAAGTTAGGTTATGAGATCTTGACCATCCATAGTGATCATGGTGGAGACTTTAAAAATATGAGATTTGGAATCTTTTGTGAGGAGCAAGGGATTAGCCACAACTTTTCAGCTCCTAAGACCCCTCAGCAGAATGGGGTAGCTGAAAAAAAGAACAGGACCTTAGTGGAAGCCACTAGAGCTATGCTTGCTGAGTATTTACCTCTAAAATACTTTTGAGCAGAAGAAGTGAATACAACCTATTATATGCTGAATAGGGTGAATGTTAGATCCAAACTTAATAAGATACCCTATGAGATTATTAAGGGTAGAACTCCAAACTTATCCCACTTCCATGTCTTTGACTGTAAGGTCTTCATTCTTAACAATGGAAAATCATCCTTAGGAAAATTTGACCCTAAATCTGATGAAGGAGTGTTCTTAAGATATTCTAGTGTGGGGAAATTCTTTAGAGTGTTTAACAAGAGGACATTGGTGGTAGATGAGACTACTCATGTAGTATTCGATGAATCTGATCCTAAGGAGTTGAGAGCTACGAAAAAAGAAGAAATAGGAGAGATTACCCAAGGAGTAGAAAATGCAAATCTGGAGGAAAGGGTAGAACCTCAAAATGCTTTGACTAGAGATTGGAGATATTCTTTGAGTCATCCTTAAGAATTGATCTTAGGAGATCCTTCTAGAGGTGTTAGAACTAGGCATAGACTTAGGAAGAAAGTAAACCATTCTGTCTTTATCTCAATGACTGAACCCACCAATATCAACCAAGCCCATTCTGATGAATTTTGGATCTTAGCTATGCAAGAAGAACTTAACTAATTTGTGAGGAATGATGTTTGGGAGTTGGTAAAAGACCTAAGAATTAAAGTGTAGTAGGAATCAAATGAGTCTTTAAGAATAAAATGAATGATTCAGGTGTGGTGGATAAGAATAAGGCAAGATTGGTGGCTAAGAGGTACAACTAAATAGAAGGGATTAATTTTGAGAAGACCTTTGCCTCTGTAGCTAGATTGGAAATCATTAGAGTGCTACTAGCCTTTGCCTTTTATAAGGGATTTAAGCTTTTTCAAATAGATGTCAAGAGTGCCTTTTTAAATGTGATCATAAAGGAAGATATGTTTGTAGAGTAATCCCTAGGTTTTGAGAGTTTTCAATTTTCAAATCATATTTACAAATTAAAAAAGGCCTTGTATGGATTAAAATAGACACTCAGAGCTTGGTATGAGAGGTTTAGCACATTCCTACTAAAAAGGAAGTTTGTAAAGGGGAGCATAGACACCACCCTTTTTTTAAGAAAGTAGGAGATGATTTACCCATTGTCCAGATCTATATTGATGATATACTTTTTGGATCTTCTGATCAAAATTTATGTGATGATTTTTCTAAAATAATGAGTAAAGAGTTTGAAATGAGTATGATGAGAGAATTATCCTACTTTTTAGGATTTAGCATAAGGCAAATGGATGATGAAACTTTTCTCAATCAATCAAAGTACACTAAGAATATCTTAAAGAAATATGAAATGGATAAAGAAAAATCAATAAACACTCTCATAAGCTCCATTATCCAGTTAGATAAGGATTCAAATAGAAAATTTATTGATCAAAAGAAGTACAGAGGAATAAGTGGATTACTGCTTTACTTGACTGCTAGTCGATCTGATATTATGTTTATTGTTTGTCTCTGTACTAGATTTCAAGCTGATCCTAAAAAATCTCACGTGACTGCAGTTAAGAGAATCCTTAGATATCTCTTAGGGACCCCAAACTTAGGAATCTGGTATCCTAGACACAACACTTTTTTTGAAATTATTGGATATTAGGATTCTTATTTTGTAGGATGTAAAGTGGATAGAAAGAGCACTTTTGGAACTTGCCAATTCATAGGATAGTCCTTAGTCTCTTGGTCCAGTAGAAAATAAAACTCTGTTGCACTTTCTACTACTGAAGTTAAGTACATTACCTTAGGAAGTTGTGTGGCCCAAGTCCTTTGGTTGAAGCAACAAATTTTGGATTAGGATTACCTGTTGGCACAATTTTAGGTCTATGTGATAACACAAGTGCCATCTACATCTCTAAGAATCATATCCAACATTCAAGAATAAAAAATATTGACATAAGGCATCACTTTATTAGGGACCATATTACCAAAAGGGATATTGAGTTACACTATGTAGCAACTGAAAATCAACTAGCTGACATCTTTACTAAACCACTGGCCTTTGACACATTTAGCATTTTAAGGACCAGATTGGGTATGATTGACATAAATGCATGAATTTGATGATTCCTGATTTTTGAAGTTTCTGTTTTTCATTTTTCTTTTGTTTTTATTTGATTTGATTATCTGCTTCCTTTTTTATTTTATTCTCTACTAATTTTCTTTTATTATTGTTGTTTACCCAATTTGGTTATTTCTTTTTATGCGCTTTCCTATTATTTTTTATTTACTAATTATTTTCTTTAGAATCAGATCACTGCTCACTACTATTGATATACTGGATCTGTAACTGAGAGTTTTGCCTTATTTTTATTTAGAAGCTTGTAAGCAGTGATTGACTCCTCTGAAACAGTTAAAGGGAAGAAATATTGATGATTATTTCTCTTCCTCTAACTCCTTCAATGGTGTATTTTTCTTTTTCAATAGAAATCTTTTTCAAAATAAAAAAGGCTGGACTTTGAAATAGAGATCTTTTTATCTTCTTACAGTAATCTATCTCATATGAGTAGTGTTCCAAATCATTGAATCACTTTTAGGTTTTCTTTATTAAGTGGTTACTTTTATCATATGAGAATGATTCTATTTTGTAGATTATTGTTCCTTATCTAAGAGCGTAAGACTTCCCCTCTTCTCTTATATATGAAAAATAATCTCACAACTGAGAGTTTTTTAGAGATTTTGAAAGAAAGGAAGCTTGCAAAAGATGCATAAAGTGTGCCAATCAACTAAAAAAAAGAGGCACAAAATGAGCCCAACAAAAGATGCGTAATATTCGCCACATAAATTAAAAAGATACATAAAGTGTATCAACAATCAAAAGATGCGCAAAGTGCACCAAATAATTTAAAAACTGGAACAAAATGAGCCCACAAAGAAATAAGCTTCCTCCTCTTTCAGATCTTTAAAAAATCTTAGAAGAATTCATGTGCCACTTAATATATTCAAATGCTTGAGAGTGAAAATCATGATTTCTGATTCTCTTATTTGCAATACTATTTTATTAGATATTTTTCTAGAACGTCATATGAAAGGATCATGTTTCTTTCTAACTTCTTCTCTTTTGAATTAAATTTTTGTTTTAAAGGAATTTGAACTTGTAAGGTGTATGAGGTAGGAGTTACAAAAAAATTAATTTTCCAACTTTTCTAGATTTCAGCCCATCGATTTCTTCTTATTGTCTTTTGAATTAAAAAATAAGAAAAAATTCTGATTTACTGGAGCAGATCGACTAAAAAAAAGATTTTGTTGTTGTTTCCTCATTTTACCTCTTTTGATTTTTTCTGTATTTGCTTTGATTTTGAGTTTTTTGTTATTTTTTGGGTCCCCTGATCATTTCTCTCCATCCTTCAAGCCACCACCACCTCCTCCACCTGATCAGGATCCTCCTTTCCCCTAGTTTGTGTAGTGTGATGCTTATACTATTATTTTTATTGTGTTGCTTTGTTTAACTTTTCTTCCTCCTTTTTGTGATGTCAAAGGGGAGTTAATTGTGTTGGTACTATTTTATATTATTTGTGTTTAAGTGTCGTTTGTGTTTACTATCGTTGTACTATTTTCCTGTATTAGTAGAATTTGCGTTGCTTAGCTTTACTTACATTGTGTTTTATTTATTTTATTTGCCTACTTAAAAATTAACCAACAAATGTTTGTCATCATAAAAAAAGGGAGAGATTGTTGCAAATTTGGATTCAAGGATTATGATTTTAATGATAACAAATATTTCTGTTTCTATTTGATTGCCAAGCCTTTCAGGTCCATAAGATTAAGTGTAATTCAAGCCAGCTCAAGATTAGGTGAGTCTGTGTTCAAATGTATTCTTTTTCCCTTTCTTGAGTCAAATATAATAAAATGGATCCCCAAGCTAAGTAACCTTGCACACACACACACTCAGGGAGAGAATTTTAGTGAGTTAGAGTTTTTATTCTGTTTTGATCATATCATCATGGATGATAGTAATATCGTCTTGGACGATCCATTAAAAATAGAAACCCTAATTAGGGCAGCCATATTAAGTCTGTCTGATTAAGCAGATCGTCCTGAACGATACTCCCATCTTATAGGACGATATTCTTAAATTAGAAACTCTCTATCGCCAGACTAATTTAGGCATATTTTTATATATAGTATTTTGGTCTAATCATCCTGGATGATTCATTACAATCATGCCTAAATAAGCTAGGTGATTAAGGAATACAATCGAGAATTAATTGATCGATAACATCATCCTGGATGATCGAAAAATCATCTTAAATAATCAATTATAAATCCTCATCGTCCAGTATATCTCACCTGGATGACCTGAACTGTACCCCAAATGATATTATCATTTTAAATCAATCGTATAGGACGATAGCTTTATCATCCTGGATCATCCTGGACGATCAGTTATTTTGAAATTGTCCAACATAGTTATTCCGGATGACCCGAACTATGTGCCAGATGATATTAGGCATTTTTGAACTAATCGTACAGGATGATATAGATATCATCCTCGATGATCAAGTCATTTTCTTTAGATCATCCAGACTTTTCTCCTGGATGTCTCAAACCATGTACTGGACGATATTCTTGATTTAGAACTATTCATCTAGGATGATCATAGAATCGCCCCAAACGATCAGAACAAACCTTATCTTCTAATCATCCAGAAGAACCAGATCGTCCAGGCTGATATGTGTGTTTTTATACTAATCATACAGGATGATCGACAAATCATCCTGGATGATCTTTGACGGCAAGTTAAAATTTAGGGTGATTTTTTAGTCCTTCTATTTAAGATATCTTTCTTACTACTGTTGAGATCTTTTGCCGCTGTCCTCACCTGAGAGAGTCTTGAGAGGGATAGGGAGAGCTTAGGAGAGAGAGAGAGAGAGAGAGAGAGAGAGAGAGAGAGAGAATCTAGTGAGGGAGAGTTTGTGAGGTGTTCATAAAGGTTACTCCAAGCAAGGATTCAAGTCATTATCTCCAGTTGTCATTCCTTATCCTTTGGTGGCTCTATGGGAAGGATCATCAGCAAAAAGATCAAGGTTCTCTGCCTGTTTTAGGAGGAAGCGAAAGGAGGTAAGGTTCTCTGCCAGCTTTAAGAGGAAACAAAAGGAGTTTGGGTTCTCTGCCTACTTCAGGAGGAAGCAAAAGGAGTTTGGGTTCTTTATCTCATCAAGGTTGGTGAAAGGAGTTTTTATAAAGGCTTCTCCGCCTTGCTGTGGGAGCAAAAGGAGAGTCACTGAGTTTTAGTGCAATACCTAGAGGGGAGGCTCTGGGGAGTGGATATAGGTCAAGTTGACCGAACCACTATAAAATCTAGTGTGTTCGTTCCTTTACTATTCTGTTTTTAATTTTTCCACTTTATTTTTTATGGATGATCGTGAGATTAAAGTTATTATTTTGGTTGATTAATCATCTCCACATCAACGTGCTATTGAAACTATTTTTAAACATTCAAAAAAGTTTTTAAAATCATTTTTGCTTAAGAATTTTTAAAATTATCAATTCACCCCCCTCTTGGTTAGCATCGGGCTAGTTCATAAGGGCTTAAAATCCATAATGAACTTTCAACCCACATGCCAATGGCATCCATCTTATTTGAAAGAATATCAATGAAAGTATGAATTCCAATGAGTGTTTACTAAAAGTTATTAGTGTCAGGAGAGTGAGGGAGATAGTTCTCAAGAGGGGAGATAGATGGGGCTTGCTGAGGAGAGTGAGGGAGATTGGTATCATGAGGGGAGATAGTATATGGGGTTGAGAAGGTATATTGTGTTGGAAAGGTCTGTGGGGTTGGCAACACCTCATGTTGTATTATTATTTCCTTATTAGTAACATATTGGAATGAATAAAACATTTATACATAAGTGAGTCCATTATCAGTTGAACACATCAAAATATATATCCTATTATATATTAAAAATCATGTATACCTAGCTATCCCTGAGATCCTTAAATATGCCAGAGACCAAGTTGGCATAAAAAAAGTGTTCCTATCCCAACAAAAAATAGGGTTCTTGAGTTAGCCATTATAGGGGGAATAATGAATGTCTGCTCCAAAAACTAAATTTGTATATAATCAAGATGTATTATTATTAAAGGTAATAATAATTAGAGAAACAAAGATGCTGTGAGGATTCAATATTAACAAAGGAACAAATCTATACAAATAATCGATGGTGACATCACTAGCAAACTTTATGCCTATAAGATCAAATTGATGAACTAAGAAATATGTAATGGTCGATGCCTAATTGAACATTGTGAACTTATATATATTTTGGGCAATAATAATGAGCCTATTTGAGGTTCTGTAGTTATTTGTGGGAAAAATAAAAATACTAACAGAAACTTGATGTACATATTTATAATAACGGTAGGGGGCTTAATCTATCAATCCTCTTCATCTCATTTTTAATGTTGATTCAAGTATATCTGCTTAGTGGCTCAGTTTCCCAGCATATTATTTCCCTCACATTTGGCAAATCGGTGATTAAAGCAACTTCATCTATGATAAATGTTAGTTCATGCCCCTTGATCATGAAGGCTTGCCTAGTCATATCCCATAATGACAGCAATATGTATATCAGGGGTGTATTCTGCTAAAATATAGGAAACTCAAGAAATTGAAATATGTTTAAGTTCTTTAAAGCTTTCTCATCTTCATCATGTAACATCCCAACCACGGAGTCATATAGAGCTCTAAATGTTGAGGCTCTACAATAAAAACTAATCTTTGGTATGTACATCTATAACAAGAAAATGGTAAATATATGTATTAATATGAATTATAAATAACTTGTACACATTATGTGTAAATGCTTATACATAATGTGTGTACAAGATTATACACAGTGTGTATACAAGGGGTGCCAGGAATTCCTCTTGTACACACACTGTGTATATGATATATACAGTGTATATATAAGTTTATGCACAATATATGTATAATCTTGTGCGCAGCGTGTACACAAAGGGGAATCACAAAGGAGTAGGAATTTCTCTTGAATACACACTATGTACTTGGTGTACATAGTGTGTGTACAAGGTTGTGCACAGTGTGTATACAAGGGGAATCACAAAGAGCCATAAATTCCACTTATACTCACATTGTGTAAATGTTGAATTCACCTTGTACACACACAGTGCACATTATGTACACAATATGTATACAAGTTTGTGCACAGTATGTGTATAAGAGGAATCACAAAGGGCCAGGAATTCAACTTGTATACACACTATGTACATGGTGAATTCCCCTTATACACACATTATGTATAAGGTGTACACGGTGTGTATATAATCTTATTATTAGTGCGTAAAAGGTTTATGCCGATTAACAGGGTGTACCTATGTCCCAAATTTGGCTTCAATCTTGGAACTATTGATGGCTTTCTTCAAGCCCATAATTTTTTTTGTTTCCTCCCAGCCAATTGATATTTGAACTTAATTGAGTTAGAAAATTCTCTCTGCATCTTAACAAAAGCTATGATGTTTTTTGCCTTCTGGAAGATTCTTCTTCACATCCTCCCTTTTACAGACTATGTATTAGTTGTACACAGAATCTGTTCAACTTCTACAGTATACAAGTTTACACATTATATAATTTCTACACATGTGAGCATAACTATCTCTGATTTCCCACATTGTACATTCACACATTCTACACTGTGTATATTACACACTCTATACAGGTCAATCAAGAAGAAACTTCCAAAAAGAAGGATCATTAATAGCTTCAAAACAGCCTCTGCAAAGAAGTGTAATAGCCCAGTATGTTGGTGTTGGAATATCATTTAGCAGAGATTTTGTACACTAGCTACAAAAGAAACCAAAACAACAAATGTAGCTTGGCCATTCATGCATTCAAAGTGTTGATATGTAAATAATGGAGAGATACATATGGTACATATAGTTTAAATTTACAAAATATCCATAAAAATCATTAACTTAATTTGTCATTCATACTAAACCCTAAACAGCTATGATGAAGAAAGCGGTAAAAAAAAAAGAAAAAAAAAGCGTTAAAAAAAGAGAAAGTGATGACAGACCGTTCCTTCTTGAAGATAAAGTGCAATAAACGAGACAAGAGCTCTGGATCCAAAATCCTAAAGCTTTTGGCCTTTCACGCGATTTGAAAAGTGAACGGATGCATCAACTTCAATTTTTCAGATCTAGAATCTCTTGATCGGGTTGGGTCATTGGGCTGACAAGAAAAAATTATTAATTAAATAGGCAGGCAGGATCATTGGATCACGCATTAATAAAGATATTTACTGGGGTGCATAAAAAAATAAAAATAAAAAGTACATGTAAAAATCTAATTGACGTTTATTCTGCACATAAAATTCTACTGATTTATTAAAGGGGGATTTACATACATACCACTTTATAACTTGTGTATTACATATTTAACAACTAATACTTAAATATTACACTCCAACCACTTAAACACTATTTTCATAATAAAATTACCACTCAGTTAATAGCCCTACCTCACTCCGTCTCCTCTTCCTTCCTGCGTGGGTTTCCGCGCGAGAATAGGTTTTTTCCTACGTTTGTGCTCTGTTTGCATGTATCATCACGATTTTTTCCAGCTTGAATCCCTCCGGAGCTGCTCTTCCATGCGAGCTGCCTTTCCTTCCCGATTTGCTTTACCCATGTGAGATATCTCTGCTGCCTTTTACTCCCACGTGAGAGTTTATCTATACCAGATAAAAAATGATTTAAAAAAATAGAATTTTAATACAAAAGAGAAAACACATAGCCATTCATGCATCATAGAATCATCTCATGAGCATAAATGCATTATGATGGTGGGAACTAATCATTACAACAGCTAAAAAAACTGCTTCAGAAAAAGTAATGAAGAGCATAAGCAAACAACTCTTCAACATGCCTGCCAAAAAAAGCCTGCTAAGTACATAACTAATCAAGCGAAGGGAAATCTACAATGACTTCTTTCGGTAAGAAACCGTAGACTTTGCTTGTTTTGAAGGAATTAGAAGAGACCAACACAATGGTTAGAAAAATCCTAATTAACTCAGACAAACACTCATACAGATACAGATAAACACCACCAAATTTAGTCAAAATTAACTTAGAAATTGCACCAAAAATAACAGATCGAATTCAACTTCAAAAAAACACAGATATGTCAAAGCAGAGATAAAAAAAGTTGCAAACTGCAGGAAAACAACTATGCTCACTAACGAAAATCCATCAACCCGTGTCCAGAGTATACTTTTCCTTCGAAAATTATTTGTTAAAGCTAAAGCAAATTTTAAAAAACTTTCCATAATTTTGAATTCACATCTGCAGAGGTAGCCATACAAGTAACAACTTCTCGTTCAGCTATGCAGAGCAGATTCATTATTTTTTGGCTCATAGAACAGCTTTACATTATTTTAGAATTTTGTTTCCATTAACAGTCATAAATTATTCAAAAATGAAACATATTTGTTATTCTTTTATATTTTAGAATTTTGGCACCAATTAACGATTTGGTGTTTGATTTGTCATCATATTTCAGCTTGAAGTTAAGGAAAAATGACAACCTCGTGGTATAATTTGGTAATGCAGGATTGTGGTAACGAAGTAATAGGTGGTTTATGTGGAGATAAAAAAGAGCATATGTTTATTGCATTTAAGTTTGGAGGAATTTGGGTTGACATAAAGGACCAATCCAGAAAGAGGTATACCGGCGACAAACAAAGGACTGTGAAACTTGAGAAAGGATATATAAATATTTTCAAGATTAGAGCTGAGATTGCTAGAATATGTCCTTGGCTGAAAGGACATAAATATAACATGCATTATCACATTAACGGAACATCACCCAAGGAGTACAAAGTAATCAATTACGATGCTGACGTGAGCCTGTTGGTAAACCAATCAAATGAAAATTTACGTGCCGAAATAGTTATCTCACTACATGAAGTAGATGAAGATCAATCAAACTCACAAATTATGGGGGTTGAGAGTATTGAACAAATTATAGAATGTTCCATTTCTTAGAACGATGGTGCTTTAAGATTTAAAAAAATAAGTGTTACAGATATCACTATTGGTACCTTTTTTAATGATGCTACATGTTTCAAGAATGCTCTCCGATCATGTTTTTGTAACTTTTGTTTTCTTTCATTCTCTAATGACGTTGAGCAGCAATTTCATTCTCTAATGATGTTGAGCTGCAGGAGTTCGTTGGGCTGCACTTTCATTCTGTTTGTCTTTTTCAGTTAACTGAAACAACAATTCATATTTTGTTACTTTTGTTATGCCTTTGTTTACCGAAACTTCCCAGGTAATCACAAAGCTATGCAGGATGTATGAAATATTCCAAGGAGCACTTTCCCAAGTTGTGTTGTTAACCGAAAAAGACACATTTAAATTTGCGGTTTCCCAAATTCTGCTTTCAAATATTTAAGCTTGGAGCAGTGGTTATGAAATAACTAAATAATGTAAAATAACAATATACATTGATGTAAATTTTTTTCACTAATTTCACTAATTTAGATAACCGAATAAGGTACAACATACTTGATCAACACATCAATACAAAGTTGCGAAATTGAAAGTTCAACCAAAAAACAAATAACATTGACGACTAAACAAAACAAAAGAAGACGTGTTGATCTTCGTAATACTACTTAGTATTCAACCCATTTCGACACAACACGTTATAGACCAAAACAAAGATGGATGGTTATGTCAAGAAGAACAGTTGCAATGAAGACTTTGATCAAGAAGATGATCCACTCAAGCTTCTTAAAAATCTTGACCTCAAAGCCTTCATATTCATCATATGTACCATAAGATGCTTCTTCTACTTCATCTATCCATTTAAAGTATCTGCAGTCGTCATCAGTTCGATTATTTATGCACCTATAAAATTTTCTTCCACTATTAGGTCCGCGGCGGCAAGTAAACAATTCACAATTCAGGTGACAGTGGCAATAAACTCGAGAACGTGTGTGTCTGTTTCTCGTAGCAGACGAATTCATAGAACTCATTTGAAACGTTAAACAATCTGTCAACAAAGAAGAGAAAATTGAGCAAACCAAGTATAAATATATAAGCTATGAAGCATGCAGCTCGTGAGAGCCAGAGATATACATTCTTCTAATACCATTCAGAAGCATTAAAAGACAAATGCAAAAACAGGTTATGCGATTACATACAAAGATTACAAGACAAAAACGTTAAATCAACAATTTCTGTAATAGCTTATGCAACTAATTTCGTTACAATTACATAGATCAGAATGCAAAAAGCAGAGGTAACTTAGAATCAATAATTTCTGTGACTTAGACCACATTCTGCTTGAGATAAACTACAAAACAGTTAAGAGATGTGCATGAAAACAATTTCTATGTGATTAAAATACATTCTGCTTGAGGTTAATTGCAAACCAGTTCAAGCAGAAAGCTAAAGACCGATTTTCTTGAATGGGTGGGTCAAAAAAAAAAAAAAAACCTACAAACCAGTTAAGAGATATACATGAAAACAATGTAGCGAGAAGAGCCAGAGGATTCCGCTTATCAACGCATATCAATAAAGGACAGATTATTAACACAAAAAAATGGAAGATAAAAGACTACCTGCAGCTCGCGAGAGCCAGAGGAATCTGCGAGAAGAGTCGCGAGGAAGATCTGTAGCCCGTGAGAGAAGAGCAGCGAGGAAGATCTGCGAAGATTTGCAGTCCGCGAGAGAAGAGCAGTGAAGAAGAGCTGCAGCTCGCGAGAGAAGCGGATCAAGAGGATTTCACGGGTGGTTAGGGAAAGCAGATGGAAAGAGACGGAGTGATAATTTTGTTGTGAAAATAATATTTAGGTGATAGTAATATAATATTTAAATATTATGTGTTAAATATATAATACATAAATAATAAAAGTGGTATGCATGTAAAACCCCTTAATTAAATCCTACTCGGGTTAGATAACTAGCAGCCAAAAATCCCCGCAGGTGGACAACGGCAGGTGAGAATTCCTCTCTTCGTTCTGCCGGGTCTGAAGATGGAAGGTGGCGGATAACCCCGACTCTCTCCCATTTGCATTTTCTTGCTTTAGCTAGGGTTCTGTTGATTTGCGCGAAGAGAATCCCGATGGAGAAGCAGACATCCGACAAAAGCCCTTACCCCCAGGGCCCAGCGCCGGCACAACAGCTCTCGCCTCAGGATTGGGAAACCCTAATCGATGACTTCCAGTCTGGCATTCCCTCTCGCCGCATGCGATGGCTTCCCTTTCCTCTCCTCGATTTCACCCTCAGCTCCCTGTTCCGCAAGGATATTCCAGTATCCCTCAAAGCCCAACTCCTACTCTTCCTCGAAGATTCATTTGACCTCCTCTTTCGCCCCTCTCCTTCTTCCTCTTTCCACCTTCTCCTAGATTCTCTCCGCTCCCTCCTCATCCAATACCCCGGCGAATTCTCTCTAAAAGAACAAGCTATGATATCGACTACATCGATTGCAATCGCTGCACTCGACTCCCCCTCCCCTCATCTCATCGACCCTCTCACTGAGCTCCTTCTCTCCGTTGCGAACCGCCCAAACCACGGCCCGGACCGCCACATGCGCTCTGTTGCTTGCGAGTGCCTTCGCGAGCTCGAGCTCGCCTACCCACTTCTCCTCTCTGATGCCGTTGGCCATATCTGGTTCCTTGCGCAGACCGAGAGAACCCATGCTGCACAGTCATACGCACTGCTACTAGCTACGGCCGTTGCTTCCATTGCCCGTCATGGGCTCCTATCATCGCCCTCCTCTATTCTTTCCACTTCCGTTACTCTTGTCCCCTTCAACTCATCCAGCGCTGTTATATCTCCCCGCGTCTCCTCTGAACCCACTGATCTCAACCTTCGTGAGCTCCGGCGGATAGTCGCCTTCCTCCTTGAGAGGCCGCAGGCTCTGACCCCATGCGCAACCATGGAACTGGTCTCAGTCCTGGTCAGCATCGTGGGTGCACTTGAGCGCCACATGCCGGCAGTGGCTGCACTTCTGAAGGTGCAGTTCTCTTGCCTGCTTTACTGCTATGACCCCATCCTTTGCCATGTTGTTCTCATGCTGTATTCACGATTCTCAGATGCGTTTTCAGGGGATGACGAGTTGGGCATTTTTACTCGCCTCGCTAATACCCCCAATGAAACGCAACAAACGCTTGTCTTCAGGCTACTCGCCATTCATTGGCTTTTGGGATCATCCCAGCTTGCTCGTGAGAAGGGCTTTCTTTCCTCCTTGGCGCATTGCCTCTATCCATTAGTTTTTGATCCTCTTGCTCTGAAAGCTGCAAAACTAGATGCTCTCGCTGTTGTTGCTGCCCATACTGGTCGTATTCAAAGTGAGAGGGATACACCAAACCATGAGAGGAAGAAAGCGGGGAGTGCCACAGTCGTCAAGCTATTTTATGACGGATTAGTTTGTGTTTCAGCATTCAAATGGCTACCTCCATGGAGTACAGAAACCTCCGTGGCCTTCCGGTCTTTCCATAGGTTTCTAATTGGAGTTGCCCCACACTATGTTAGTGGCCTGCCTGATGATGAGTTACACGCAGTTTTCGATTCTTCCATCTTCCAAAACCTGCAGGTATTTGATGCATATGACCCATATCGGCTTCCATTCTTTTAGCAAGGCCATATGCTTAGACTCTAGGCTTGGCTCTGCTAAATTTCTATTATCTGTAGGATATGCTGGTGGAGCTGGCATCAACACACCGTGGCTTGGTTCCAGTGATCGCCTTTTTTGTTGATCGTCTAATGGGGTGCAATGGACATCAGCTAGTTGGAGAGCGTCTACTTCAGACGCTGGATGAAAAACTGCTTCCAAAGCTTTACAATGGTTTTCTGCTGGGTTCATACTTTCCAATATTTGAAAGGATTGCAAGGAATGATACAATACCGCCTTGTGGTTTATTGCAGCTGCTCACAAAGTATATGCTTTATCTCACTGTTAATCATGGCTCAGAGAGTGGCTTAAGATCATGGTCCCAGGGAAGTAAAGTTTTGGGCATTTGTAGGACAATGTTAGTGCATCATCGCAGCTCACGAGTTTTTCTTAGTTTGTCTCATCTCCTTTCCTCCGCCAGTCAATCCTTTCCCGATCTGGAAGTTCGGGACAGTGCAAGGTAACCCAATTACTGGTGGACAATTAGTTGTAAGTAAATGTTATTCTTATAATTCGTTTCAATTTTTTAGGATCTGCCTGAGGATGCTTTTATGCATCCCGGGAAAAAAGCTCAAGACAATAATAAATTTTGGAGGGCAGCTTCCCGGGGTGTCACCGTCTACTCATCCAGCCTCACTTTTCCAAGTTCCTTTGCCACGATATCCACAGGATGCTAACAAACGGTCTAGTATTTCTGCGTTTATCCATCTTGAAAGGGCAATTTCCCCTCTTGTTAAGCAGTCATGGTCATTAACTCTTCCTAGTATAGAAACCGGGAAAAGTGAGACCAGTTACTCTAAGGAGATCAAAGACGTTTTAACTCCCTCCACTGCACCTGATGGTGAGGCTGATGTATCTATAGATAGGATCAGTTTACAAGAAGAGGCTCTTCGAGTAATAGATTCGAAGGTTGCTGAAACCCTAAGAGTCTTGCGGAGGCATTTTGCTTGCATTCCAGATTATCGCTGCATGCCTGGGACTAAGATTGGTATACCATGTTTATTGAGGTTTGAGGCAGGGTTGTTTAATCAGGTTTCGGGATTTGATTCACCCACAATGAGCTCAAATTTGGTGGACAACCTACCAGCTCTATATGCAATTGTTATTACTTTTAAGTCTACTGCAAAATATGGCTCTATTCCAGCTTGTCATGTCCCCTTTCTTCTTGGCGAACCTTCAAAAACAGGGCTTGATGTTATTCCGATCGAGTGTGAAGTCCAGGAAAATTCATGTTTTCGAGCATCAATTGTGGTTGAACTAGAACCTAGAGAACCCATGCCTGGACTTATTGATGCTGAACTAACGGCAAATATTGAGAATGGTCAAATTATATCTGGCTTGCTTCAAAGTATTACTGTAGGAATTGAGGACATGTTTTTAAAGGCTGGTTTACCTTCTGATGTTGCTGATGACAAGGTTCCACAGTACTACCTTGACCTTTTTCATGCTTTATGGGAAGCTTGTGGAAGTTCTGCCAACACCGAGCGGGAAACTTTTCCATTGCATGGAGGTAAAGGTGCTGTGGCAATCTATGGAACACGATCAGTGAAGCTTCTTGATGTTTCTCCGAATTCTCTCATAAGTGCAACAGAACAATATTTGGCACCATTTGTTGTCAGTGTTGCTGGTCAGCCACTGGTGAATATTGTAGGGAGTAATGGGGTTATCAAAAATGTTATATGGGAAGATGATTCTGCTGTTTTTCCTGTAAAGGAGAGTAAAGCTTTGGTACAATTCTTAGAAAGTGAGCCCCTTCAGCTTGAATATACGCAAGATGAAATTGCATTATGGTATCCTCCTGAGACCTGTAAAAGAAATCTTGGTACGTTTCTTGTTTTAATATTCCTGCCACCTAGGTTTCATCTACTTTTCCAAATGGAGGTAGGTAATATTTCAACATTAGTTAGGATCAGGACTGATCATTGGCCATGCCTTGCTTATGTTGATGAGTACTTGGAATCCTTGGTGACATAGATGGATTTTGAGGGAAGCTTGTTTAGTCTTTGCCACACTGTAATCCTAGTGTGGCTTTGCTTCCTGGAAGCTTTTTTCCATCATTTGCAGAATCTATTCTTTTCTCATTTACTTGTGCTTTGAGCAGCTTTTTCATGCTCATCAAAAGCAATAAGATGTGTATAAAGTTAGATGATTTTTTCACATTTAATTTTCATAGTTTAGCAAACTTATTCCTTAACAGGTTTATTTACGTGCTTAATTTTTCCTTCACAAAAATTTTACGGACCTCTTCATTAATAGGCTCCTTCACATGCCCGATTCACTTAATAAAATGGGAGTTTATCATGTTTATTTGCATTAAGCGATGCTTATAATTCCTAAATCATCGTAGTTGTGTTTATTAAGTGCTTATTTGTTTGCTTATAGATAGAAACTTGTTCTATAAAACGCTGAATTTGTTCACTTTTTTTTTCTGTGAATGAGAATAAATTATAATCGATTTTTGAGTTAACATGGTATTAGGGTAGGCTCCATGAACTTCATCTATTGATTCTTCTAGTATTGATATCGAAATCTAGTGGCTAGGAAGAAGTGGATGACCCCCAAGACAGACATCTGGGAAAAGATTAGTAAGATACATTGGCCATCCTCAAGGATCTTGCAACACAAATGGCTTGAGTGTTGGCTCAAAATCAGGCTCTGACTTCGACGATGTTGTGTGATGTGGGCCAGCAAAAATCAACATCAAACTCAAAAGTACAGGATAAGCTCTTTCTTCCCAAATTATTAATATGTATATCTTTGGCAAAGACAAGTTAAGGTATATAATATTCATGTAGCACAATTGGAACCACATGACAGCTCATTATGGAGATGGAAGATAGATAACATATGTGTGAGAGAAGGGATCCATTTATTATTAACCACATGACCACCTCAATGGATTTCTCACACATTAGTAATTTTATTTGATCCCCAAACCATCAAAATATTTTTGGGATTCAATCACTAAACCCTACTATGACGGGTTGACAAATCTGAAATTTATGTTCTAACATGACGGTTATGTTGGATGAGAGAAAACATGGAATCCGTTAAGTTATATTATAATGGTATTCAAGGCTTGGGGAGGGAAATCAAATAACGTTGTCCAAATCCTATGGAGTATGTTTGATATATTGATAAGTATAATAGCCTTATTCAAGAGGTCTGGGTCTATACCTTCTTTAATGGGCTTGATGATACTTGACAAGGTTTAAAGTAATGTACTAGAACCACATCAATTTCTAGCCATCAAACAAGCTTATGCATAAGGCAAGAAAGAAGTTATCAGATAAATTGTTTTGCTCACAAACTTTGGAAATGTTATCATTGATGTGATGGCATCAAATGGATTAAAATTGGTTTACAAAAACAATCTAACTTAGATGCTCATGAAAGCCAGAGTAATGGTTTGATTGTAGAGTCAAGTGTAACATATCACATGACATTTTTTCCTAAATGATTTTACTGAGATTATTATACTAAGATGATCAATTATATATAATGTTAATAGAATTTTGTTTATAGTGACAAGTGCTGTAATAATGGAACTTGTTGGATTCATGTTTATTTGCGGGTGACACTCGATATTATTAGTAGGTAAGCTCAGAATAATATGACCTGAGAACCTATGTGAGAATAGAAAAGGAAGGGGGAAAGTTTGTGGAAAAAGTTTTACTAATCAACCGTCTCTTTAGAAAATGCCAAAAAATTCAACATATACCTCTTTATATTTTATTTATAGAGATTTCAGGAGTACATTTAAAAGAGAAAATGTAAAATAATTAATGCCCCTAATATGATACTGCACTTGACATATGTCATTCTCTAGCTAGCCTGATCAATGACTTCTTGTCCTATTTGGTCCACAAGCTCTTAATAATTGTGGAAGTCATCTTGGTGAGTGCCATAGTTTCGATCCACTTGGTGAAGTAGTCTATCCTTTGACCTCATAATGGTGAGAAATGCCCCAAGCGATCCATTCCCCACATGGCAAATGACCATGGGGTGCTTATTGGCAGCTGCATGAGGATGAATTTCTAACATTACGGGCATTTCTTGATAATTCCTCTACATATTTTCTTAATGTTGGCCAGAGGTATCATTGCCTCAAAATTCTATGGGCAAGCATTTTTCCTATTGTATGGCTACTGTGCTCGCTAGAGTGTACTTCCTTGAGCGCCATCTTCTTCTCATGCTCTTTAATTCATCGCAAATTAAGAGAAGTCACCAACATCTTGAGTAACTCTCCACCAATTATCAAGTATCGTACATCTTTACTTTGAATTGCCATAGATTTTATTCTTGTTTTCAATTATTCTAAAAATGGATCTATCCAACTTGCTAGGTAATTGCTCTCTACTTGTATGAATTTCTCTTTTTTAATGGTCAACTTGATTATTTAAAAGATATGTCGCCATTTGGATTGCCTTGTTTTGAGAGCAGGTCGACAAGTTGATTCTGCTCTCGGGATATCTGAGTTATTTTGAAGAAGGTCAACCATCACTTTGAAGAGATACTTCAACAGCATTTATTCTTTTAATTCATATTTGTTATTTATTTGATTTACCATTAGTTGAGAATTTGAATAAACTACTAGTTGTATCGCTCGTATTCCTGCAACGAGTCATAGGCAGACAAGTAAGCCTTCATACTTTACCTAGTTATTAGTTATAAGGAATTCAATTTTTGTTGCCGGAGTGATTATTATTCTAGTTGGGCTCTTAATAATCATTCCCGTCCTTATATCTTGCTCGTCTGAGGCTCTATCTATGTACAAGGTCTAGGGTTGTTGCATCATTGAGCCTTCTTACTCTTCACTTTTTTCTAGAAAGCCTGCTAGTGCTTAGGCCTTGATGGCCATCCTCAATGTATAGGTTACTTGGAACTCGCAATTTTACTTACCATTTTGACAATTTGTCAGAATGGTTTGGCTTGGAGTATAGGACTTTGAGGGGGTGTCTAGTGATAACCTAGATTGAATATACTTGAAATGAAGGTCCAATCTTTGAGTTGAGCTTTTCAATGATTGGATATCTTTGTTCTGCACCCCTTGTTAGTTTGCTAACATTGTAGATTGGCCATTGTTTCTTTATTTCCTCTCGAATGAGTATGGAGCTGATTGCATCCTCTCCCACTCCCAAGTATAGTAATAAGTCTTTGTTTTTTCTTGAGCTTTGAAGTATAGGCGGCAAGGAGAGAAGTAGCTTAAGGTATTGGAAGGGGGACTCATACTCCTCTCTCCAAATAAACTTCTTCGCATTCCTCAACACTTTGAAGAAGAGCGAACACCTTTCACCAAGCCCGGAGATAAAGCGATTGAGCCCTATGCTGGCCTAGTAAGTCATACCTTCTTGGGAGTCCTAGGTGATGACATTTCCAATATTACCTTAATCTTGTCTAGGTTGACCTTTATGCCTTCAAGTGTAAAGAGAAATGCTTGAAACATACTAGAAGCTTGCACCAAAGATATACTTTAATGGATTAAGTTGCATATTATATCTTTATAGGGTGGCAAAATTTATCCTTAAAATTTTGGATGAGTTGCTCGGGCAAATTATTTTTGACCAGTAGGTCGTTCACATACAACTCCATATTTCGTCCCTTTTGCTCCTGGAAGATGCGATCCATCATTCTTTAAGAAGTCACCCCCACATTTTTCATTCAAAACAAAATCACCTTATAGTAGTATATGCCTTCTTCTATGATGAAGGATGTTTTCTCGCACTCGCCCTAGTGCATTATTATTTGATGATAGCCAAAAAATGCATCCAAGAAGCTTGTCATACAGAATCTGACTATTGAGTTGACCAGCGAGTCGATTTTGGGGAGTGGACAATCGTTCTTTGGGCATGTTGAGTTGAGATTTGTAAAGTCAATGCACACCCTCCATTTGTTGGTTGCCCTCTAAACCATCACTAAATTTGAGATCCAGTCAGGATATTGTCCCTCTGATGGAATCTGCATCGAGTAGCTTCACCTGTTGTTTGATTGGCTTGATAGGCATGGCTATTATTTATTTGAATTTTTCGTTTAAGGGATTGGGCATCCTTCTTACATTGATTTTGTGGCAAGCAACTTTTTCATTAATGTCAGGCATCTCGGTTGTTGTCAACGCAAAGACATCGAGGTTATCCTTGAGGGCTTGAAACAAGCTTACCTGGGTGCTTTGAGTTGATGGAGGTGCTTATCCTCGACATTCTCTCGGACTCGCCTTCCATAGCTAGGACTTCCTCCTCTACCTTGTAGTCTCTAGTTCTGGTCCTCACGAAGAACCCAGCTACAACACTTACTCGAGGATGTTGCGAACTTCCCCACTGCCTTTAAGTAACATGTACTGGATTGTGTGAGGTTGCATGTCATGGCGATCTCTCGGTCACATGTATGGAGTTTAACTATCACGTGATAGGTTGAGACGACTACACTGAATGTGTTTAGAAGAGGCCTCGCAAAGATGGTGTTATCCGTAGCTATGGCGTCCCTGATGATAAAGTCTGCAATAGCTATTCACCTTCATATGAAGTTACATGTTGGGCAAGTACTCCTGTTTCTCTATGCTCACTTGAGAAACCATATAAGTGTACTTACCTAACTGCCTTCTCAAGTGTCTTCAAGGTATCGCTTGGGTCATGATGAGGACATCCCTCTCAGAAGCAGATTCCTTAAAGGACTTGTCCGCAACTATTCTAGGAACGCGTCAAAGGAGAGCGTGTCACTCTCCAGCTTGCACCCAATAGCTTGCCCCACGCAAGACAACCCTAAGTTTCCTTGCTAAGTAAACAAATCGTCACTCATCTCAGTCATACTCTTACTCCCTATGCTCACCAAGCTTAACTATGAAAAAGCACCAATCTCAAATAACGCTTACTCATTCAGGCAATAACTTTTTCCATATTCAAAAACTCATAATTCTCGCTGGCATCTCGACTCACCTTCGTCCGCAGGGTGACACCAAGTCTTCTACTTTACTCAACAACTATGGGCCTGCCTCTTCTCAAGACTCGCCCTACACGAACTAGCACCCTATCTTGAGCTCGCCCAATGATAGCCAGCTTGCCAGACTGTTGACTTAACACTTTTGCAGCTAATCAAGAGGCACTGCTTATTCTAAATTAGCGTGTACACTGTGTGGGTATTCGTTGTGTAGCTATGTTCTAGTTCTCTGTGTGACATTTCATGTAGCTTTCAAAACTCGATAGTTAAAGGGTGATGAGGAATAGTTGAAGGGACCTTTTGAAGAATATTTTTGGGTTCTTTTGAACTTGAGCTTACTCTTGTATTTTTGATTGAGATTGTGAAGTTTTTTCTAGCCCATTCTCCTCTATTATTCATTCTCACTAACAGTTCTTAAGCTTATAAGACTGATCTACTAGTAAAGCTGGGTATCATCTATCGAACAAATTTGGATCCAACATCCTCTTAGGTGTGGTGAGTGGGGATTGATGCCAAGGAAATAGCTTTGACTTGATAAGCGACCTTCACATGAACCCTTCGTAAATGTGGAGAACGCCGAATTAACTACTCGTCGTGATCTGTTAGAGATGGAAGAACGACTCATGAAGATGATTTCAGATGCTCTAAATGGCTTTTTATGGCAAGCGCGGGCCAATAGTACGCCCGAGAGATCCTCTGACTCAGTAGCTAGCCATAGGCGTTTAAAAAGAGCACTCGCCTCTACACCCCATCCTGATTACGCTTGCACCTGGATGAGTGATGAAGACTACAATCCGTTGGCTAGGCGAGACAGAAGGGAACCAAAGCTAACCAACACCTTCTCTAGAGCAATTACCAAGGCCAAGCTGCCTCCCAATTTAAGGTGCCTCATTTGGAGTCATACCGAGGCAAGTCCGACCCCACAAATCACATGGAAAATTTTGAGTCCATGACCTCCTTGCTGGACATAGATGACGCCCTCAAGTATCGTCTCTTATTCATTGCTTAAAGAGTTGGCGCTGAGGTTATGCACTCGTTTACCCTTGGGAGTGATCACCTCCTTTTCTGATTTCAAGCGAGTGTTCGTCACATAATTCGCTAGCGCCTAGAAAGCCCAAAGGAGCTTGCAAGCCTTGCTGAAGATGAGGCAGGAGCTTGGAGAATCACTGAGTTTATATTGATATTCTAGAAGTAAATGCTGGAAGTGAAAAACTTGGAGCTTTCGGTCACTGAGATTGCCCTACACAAGTATTAAGTGAAGGTCCTTTTGGATTCACACTTTGCCTGTGGTTGTTGAGGACATTGGCTGAATTGTTGATGATGGATAACAATCTTGTAAATGTCGACGAGTAAAATTAGCATTCGAGTCCTCATTAGCCACCCGTCGTTAACAAGTCACCCCACGAAGAGATCCACGCTAAGGAAAAGAGTGAGAAAGAATGTCCCAAGGATAGGAGGGACAAGAGACTAAACCTGCATCGTGGTCACTGACGCCTTGAACATCATAGGTTTCCCTATCCAACTAGTCCCAGGGATAGTGCAGATCCCTTATGTTACTCGCCCTTACCATGAGGTTGCCCACCTACCTTAAACCTATCCTACCTACACTTTGATGAGAGTGTCAATAGATGAGCTTGTAGAGAACATTCAGAATAAGTAGTTTTTTCATTCGTCCGCTGCTTATAAAAGGCATCGACTCTCACGATACCTTGAGGTATTGTGCCTTCCATAAGGACCAGGACCATGACACGGAGGAGTGGTGTCACCTCTTGGGCCTAGTTAAGGAACTCATTAAGGGGAGGAAGCTAATGAATTTCATGCTCGTCGATTAGGAACGACGACAAGGGAAGAGCCCAATAGAAGGATGCGCCAATGAACTCGTGCCTGCTCATTCAGTATACATTTCGGGAGTGGTTCCTGCCATTATGGGCAACCAATGACAGATGCACCAGCAAGCGCAAAATGAATGGTGGTAGAGGTCAATTCGGCGTCCACCTCGTTGTGGACAACTTCAACGTTCAAAATACAAATGTCACACAAGATTTGCTTTAAATTTATATTTTTGGTTGTCTTTAATCAAATATGTATAGATTGAAATTATACCATCCCTAATGATAGACTAATATTTATCTGTCAATTTGAGAAAAGAAACTTTTCATTCATGATTGAACACTGCATAGGGACTATTTAATTAACCCCAAAGGATAAAAGAAACATTCATCTATCATTTTAATTATGAAATTAATTCAATAATTAAAGCTTAGGTTTGCGTTCCACAAATCTTTCCCATATCTTAGAAAGAAATTAAGATAGGGTTTATTTTATTCTGTGTTGTAGACTTCCTATCGGGGCAAGCTCCTATAGTTAATTAAATCTTATAAAAGAATACTCTCGATTAAAGTGAAGGCTAAATATTTTCAAAGACATATGTATCTCAAGAAATATTTGGGCTAATAAGCTTTAATGTATAAGCTTTAGATTATAAATTATCTAGTTGTGCTCAAAATTTAGATTTAGACTTTTTGAATTTTAAAAGAATTGATTAGAATGTGCAAAGACTGAAGATGTATTTATAATATGGAATTATACTTTCTTGGAGTGAGTTGTCAGCTAGCAATCTTAATGCACAATTAATTGCCTTAGATGCAATGCATGATAGATTAAGCTCTATCTTAAGAGATCAAATGATGAATCAGACTATAAAATTTATGACTCATAATGAGTAAATTTAATTTTAAGTCAAATAACACTAGCGAGAAGACTTACTAAGAACTCTAAATTTTATCTTATTTAATTTACCTAAATAAATTTTCTAACTCCCTTTCGGCAGCATAACGACCCTATACCTAAAGAAAAGCATAGCATCCTCTGAGCGTAATGAGGATCTCACTATCTTTCCCGTGTTAGGCATAAGTGTTTGGCTTGACGTACGTTGCAGAAATAAACATACATGCATGTATGC
This sequence comes from Dendrobium chrysotoxum, assembly GCA_019925795.1. NCBI lineage: Eukaryota > Viridiplantae > Streptophyta > Magnoliopsida > Asparagales > Orchidaceae > Dendrobium > Dendrobium chrysotoxum. The sequence continues at coordinate 41,195,753 of CM034298.1, read as the reverse complement.
ATGAATAGGCAAAGGGGTTGGTGTATATGGTATTCAATATCGTATCATTTTAGAACTAGCATGCATGTTCCTACAAAGTCCGGAACATATACAACGAAAGAAACTTAGGAAAATTTCTACCCATTAATGTAAATTACCACCCATATGAATGTAATGCATGAAACAGTGCAATAAATGAAGGACCGAATATGAAATTTAATTTATTTATTCATTGATTTGATAATTTACAACAGACTCAAAATTTATAGAAAAAAAAAGGTGGCCAGGCTCCACCACAACAAATTTGGAATTATAATCCTACCCCCCCCCCACATATATATATATAAATTTTTATTTTAATGTTTACATTTTGTCAAATTCCTTCATGACGTTGTCATAACGAGCATAAGGATCAGGGTCTCTTTAGGACACGTAGCCCTGCAGCTCGATGTAGTCCAGCCTAAAAATTTCAATAAAAAGAATGTTGCTTATTTATTTAATGTTTGTTTGTTGATTTAATTTCATTGGATTGATGATTTATTGATTTTTCATATTTTAATACTTTAAATGTGCGTTCCATTTCTTGACTTTTTAATTTATATAATTTTTTGGAATTTTATATTTTTCATAAATACTAGACGTAGAGATGAGCCCAATGCATTTGAGTTTACTGAATTTGGAATTTTTTGAAATTAGTTATCGATTTTACAAGTTTAGTTTATTTTATTTATTAAGTTTGACCAAAATATTAACTTTTTGATTTACAGTGAATTCTGAATGTTTTATATTATTCATAAATATTAGACCCAGAGATAAGCCCAATGCCTTTGAGTTTGACTAATTTGGAGTTTTCTGTAATTAGTTATGAATTATTGAAATTTGATGATTTAATGAATTTATTTAATTTTTTAATTATAGGTATTTTTTTATTTTTGTACCAAATCAGCTTCAAACCTCTTGAAAATTTTTCCAAATGGCAAAAATGATCTCTGGCGATGATTTCAAATGTTTAAACTTATTTTGGTAATTATATATTTTTTCATTATTTATTTTAATCAAATATTGAATTTCTTTGATTTTTAAATTAATTTTTATTTTGAATGAATTTTAAGGAGGTTTTAATTTTCCTCCGTTAAGCTTTTAATTTTGAGCATTTTAATATATTATATGTAATATTTAGAGTTTAAATTGATTTATTATGAATTTTCAAAGATCCTAGGTCAATTATGTACATAAATCTTGGGTTTATTAAATGACAGACTAAATGACCTTCAAATGCAGTGAAGTTTGAAATATAAGTATATGAATACATGTGCTTCAAACTCATTGAATTTGATCTCATCAAAGCCTCCCTTTGTTAAAAAATCAATCACCAAAGTTAATTATATCTATAGCTTTGGTGATTTGTTTTAGGAGACTAAATGACCTTCAAATGCAGTGAAGTTTGAAGTATAAGCATATGAATACATGTGCTTCAAACCCATTGAATTTGAGCTCATCAAAGCCTCCCTTTGTTAAAAAATCAATCACCAAAGTTAATTATATCTATAGCTTTGGTGATTTGTTTTAGGAGCTGCACTTACTGGAATTTAGTGAAATCAGTGGCAAACTAACCCTGACATACATATAAACACACCACAAAGAAATGAAAAAGTAATTCTTAGTGCATGGATGGTTATGAATTTTCAAAGTTATGGGTCCAAAATGGACCCGTGAGTTTGAAAATTCAAATCATTGAAAATTCGGTCAGATCAAAATCCAAGAAAATTAGGGTAGCCCAAGGATGCACCCTAATATATATCATCAAAATTTGAAGTCTATTTGACTATTGCATCTTGAGAAATTCAAGAAAATTGGAAAACAAACATCTCTGATTTTCTCAAAATATATTGGTCAAATACTCCTGAATTATTTTTAAAATAAAGTAGAGGTCAAGAGATTTCCAACAAACCCAAAAACATTCAATTTGGATTTAAAATGATTTTTCTTTGATTTATTGAAGTTTTGGGCAATTAAATGAATTATTTAATTCATTTTATTAGATTTTTTTAGCAGTGCGTAATCATTACTGATCATTGGCAATGATTGGCATAGCGGCGACGGTCTTCAGACGCGCGGCGTGCATTCTGTGGATAACTCATCCACGTCAGATCTGGGATCTAACTGAACGGAACGCTGGGATTTGGCCATGTCACCCCGCATGGTTTCAAAACCGACCCATGTTCGAATCCAGAGATCTTCACCCACGCGGTTTCTGATCTGGGCAGTTTGATCAGCCGATCAGACATCTCAGATTGAATCAACCTATTTAGTTCAAAATGAACTAAATATTCAAATGCCCATAACTTTTGATCTAACCCTTCAAATTTGATAAAATTTGAAACAGAGGATCATGATCATTAAATCTTTCAATTCCTAGAGTTTCAAGACTCAATGTCTTGAGATTTAGGAGAGATTTCAATTTGAATGTAAAACTTCAAGAGGGGATATCTTGCTAACCTATGGATGGATTTTGATGATCTTAGACTATATGGAAAGCTTGAGAGATCCTCTTCAACTTCCTTGAAGGCCTCTTGAGTTGATTCTGGCTGGATCAAAAGTTGGATATCAATTATCCTCTCTACTTTTCTCTCTCTCTTGATGGTTTGGGAGCTTCTTGAACTAAGGAAGGCCAAGAATGAGTGGGAGGGAGCTGCGGAGGTTCTTAGGGAGCTGGGGAATCTGATTGATCAACACCTTCTTCAAGGGAAGAGGGGGATTTTATAGGGGAGATAAAATAGAATAGAGGGTCTAGATTTTGCCACCTAAGCCAAGGCTAGCAGCCATTTCGGTTAGGGACTGACCAATAGGATCCAAAGGAAGATTTTGGAAAGTTTGAAAGCACATGGGTTGTTATGGGGGAAGTTATAGTTAAACCAATCATTGGAGAGAGGTTGTTTTGGGAAATCTTGCCACCTCAGCTACTTAGGTGGTAAGGGCTTAACATGGATTGTTGTAGGAATGTTTTAGAGTCTTTTCAAGCCATTGGTTGGGTTCCAAATTGGGCTGGGTTGGTCTAGAGTCAAAAAATATGGGTTTTGGAGATCTTGGTTCAACCCATCCTTTTAACCAGGTCAAATCATGGGTTCAAACTCTTGTGGTGTGTACATGGGGTTAATACACACCTGCTACAACAATTTTTAGAGTTTATTTTGATAGGGGCAGTGATTTAGATCAAGAAAATCCCATTTTTAGCCCTTGGTGCAACTCCATTGGCCAAATCATGTGGGCTCAAGGACTGAAATATTTTTAAGAGACTAATGTTGATCTCTTGAGCATTCCTTATGAGTTTGATTCAATGATATGGCAAAAATCTTGAGAAATAAATTTTTGAAGTGTGTATGGCATGTTTTGGTCAATTATGGTTGACTTGATCAACCAGGTTTGATCAAGGGTCAAGTGTGGGTCCAACTCATTCCAAATAATATTTTGGACATGTTGGAAGTTGTCCCAAGGCTTGGTGGGGTCAATTAGTTCAAAATGCATGTTTAAGGGTTAAAAGGGCCCTTTGGTCAACCTAGGTTGACTTGGTCAATATGGTTGGCGAAAAGTTGAAACTTGGTTCAATGAATTCCAAATGATATTTAGGATTTGTTGGAGGTGGTCCAAAGGTTTGGTTGGGTCTCTATGTATATAATATTGTTTAAAGGGGTAAAAGGGCAATTTGGTCAACCTAGGTTGATTTGGTCAACCAGGGTTGACTAGGGTTTGAGATTTGGTTTAATGCACTCTAAATTATATTCCGGATATATTTGGAGAATGTTGCATAGCTTGGTATGATTAAGCTATGTGAGGTTTAAGAAAAAATTAGTTTTACTAGTTTAGGGTTTAATGTTTTGTGGTCAATCATGGGAAACAAAGGTTCAATGTTGGTATAATGCATTATGATAAGGATTATGATCATGATTAATAAGTTTGGAGAAGCCTCCAAGGTCAAAATCACATGATGCCATGCTCAATGGCATAGGCTGTAAATATCTAAAGGTTTTGTAGCCTATGAAAATGCTTTGTGTTTTAGGGGTTAGGGATCTTGAAATGCCTTTAAACTGATGTGGTTGATTTTAGGGGCATGCCTAATTAATATGTAAGTGTAGATTAGGAATCCATGGTCATTTGGTCAGATTCCAAGGAAATGGAAATTTCTCCAAAAAACTGTTTATTAATCAATGGGTTTTAGGTTTGGTTCTGACACTGGATTTTGAAGCTTTGAATTGATCAAATGGATTTAGTCACTGGATTTGATTTAGATTTGATTTAGACAATGATTTGTGGGAGAGTTTGATTTTGAAATGCTCAAATCACTAACAATCAATGATGATTGTGAGCGATTGAACATGAGATCAGGTGATAATCAAAAGTGATTGTCTACTGATGAATTTGGATGTTTGATTTTTGGTTTGATTTGAATATGATCATTGAATGTCAATGATTGAGGGGAGATTTGATTTTGCAATGATCATGTCACTGACAATCATTTGGTGATTGTCAAGTGATTGATCAGGTGATCAAATAGTAGTCAAGAGTGACTATTAAGTGATGGTTTTAGTGTTAATGATCAAGGTACTATGACAATGCATAGTATAGAGTTTGATTTTGAGTTTGGAGTGTAGCTTAATGATTTATGCTTGGAGATTGGTTTTGATATAAGGAAATTGATCTCATTCAAAAATGAGGTCAATACTCGCGAGCGCTAGCAATGGATTTTGCCCTTGTTATCTTAAGCGAAGAAGATGGCTAGCTGGAGGAAATCCGCCCAACAATGTCGTGGTAGTCATAGCCTTGGTTGCCAACTATTAGATTGGCAACATTCTGATAGATACGAGAAGTTTTGTAAATATTATTTTTAGATCCGTCTTTTATAGGATTAACTTGCTTGCTTTCCAACTCATCCCCATTGTAGGAATGCTCTGTGGTTTCTTGGGCGAGCGTTGAGGCACAGAGGAAATTCTTGCCTTACCTCTTACCTGGGAAAGGGCAATTTTTAGTACACAGAGATGGTAGACCTCATCATCCTCGATACCCCAACAACTTACGATGCAATATTTGGCAGACCCTTGCTCAATACCTTTAGGGCCATAGTGTCCACCTTACTTACCACATCGTGATCAAGTTCCCGACAAAGGGAACTGAGATCAAGGTGAGGAGTGACAATACTTATTGTCATGCACCTGTTACTTGCGGGCGGTCGGTGAGGTGGCGACTGTTGCAGAAGAAGTCTTCAAATTAGATATGGAGCAAGGTCCATGCTTGGAAACAATGAAGTCGTTGAGGAAGTACTTGTAATTGAAGGTGAGCAAGGAAGAGCCCTCAGAACCATTACTTTTTTTTAGTCAGGAGTAAAGAGACCAGTTCATCCAAACTCTCAGGGGCAACATAGATGTCTTTGCATGGACAACTATCGCGATGCCGGTCATCAGTAAGTCACTTGTCATCAACTGTAGTAAGGAGGGAAGCTTGTCCAATCAAACAGAAGATTCGAATGATAGCCGCCCTACTCGTCGAGCCAACCTGGGAAGAAGTAGAGAAACTCTTAACTACTGATCTTATCAAAGAGGTTTAGTATCCAGACTGGATCTTTAATGTGGTAATGATACAAAGGGTGATAGGTGAGTGGAGGATGTGTGTGGACTTTACCAACTAAAACACAACATATTCAAAGGACGGCTACCTGCTACTAAGGATCGATGCTTGGTCGACTCCAAAGTGGGACTTTACCAACTAAAACACAACATATTCAAAGGACGGCTACCTGCTACTAAGGATCGATGCTTGGTCGACTCCAAAGTGGGCTGCTTGGTGATGAGTTTTCTAGATGCTATATCGGGCTATCACTAGATCAAAATGCATCCAAAAGATTGCGAAAAGATAGCCTTTATCATAGTTGAAGGTCATGCCCTTTGGGTTAAAGAATGCATGGGCGACCTACTAATGGATGATGGATAGGGCCTTCAATGACTAGGAAGGGAGGAACATAGAGGTCTATATTGATAACCTTCTGGTGAAAAGCAAATTGCCCGACCTGTGCATTCAAGACAAAGGAGATGTTCACCACTTTGAAAAAGAACAAAATGCGATTAACCCTTCTAAAGTGTACTTTTGGTATAGGTTCTTAAAAGATCTTAGGCTTCCCTGTCACAGTAGAAGGCATGAAGGTTAATCTTGACAAAGTGAGAGCCATCCTTGAAATGAGATTGCCTAAGATGACCAAGGAGGTGCAATGACTCACCGGACGAGTTGTTGAGCTCAATTGTTTCATCTCTAGATCCAGTGTAAGATGCTCGCCATTTTTCAAAGTTGTAAGAAATGTGAAAAAGTTCTCTTGGTATGAGAAATGCGAGGTTGCATTTCAACAGCTAAGGCTTCCTCTCACCTCGCCACCCCTTCTCCAAAATAGCCAAGTATTTCAACTCCCATATTAGGGAAATAATTTTCTGACTCAACGACCTCGTTCTAAAGAAAGCATGTGCAGCCGCTCGTTAGTTTGTACTCGGCAAACTTGCAAGCATGTAAAGGTCCCTACCTTATTAAGGCACAAGTCAGCGTAGGCACTTATCAGCTACAAATGCACAATAGAAGAGAATTGTAGAGGACATGGAAAGCTGATGACCTCAAAACAATTTATCCATAAAAAGGGAAGCCCCCTAACACTCGTATTTAACATTTATACTTGTATATACTTTTTAAAGAAAACTGATAAAAGACTTTGGTCTAACTCTTTCATTTTCTGCTATAGGATGAGTCCATCACAAGTGAAATAACTACATTAAAGAGAAATATTTCAAGATTGCTCGTAGAACTTGCGATCCCTCGAAACTTAAAAATAAGGAACCCATATAGGATGGTCACCTAAGCACTCGGGGAACTCGGGGCACTGAAGTCAAATGAATGAGCAACCCCCTCTCGGGTGATCTTCTAATAAAACTAATGAGGAATTCAACGATTCTTAGACACAGGATTTCGTAATAGCTGAGCCAGACCGACTGAGGTGGGAACCAGCCGAGTTCTCATCCAAGTTCAAGCATAAACGCAAGCCGAATTGCTCTCTATAGGAGAGCCGCAATCCCTAGGTAGTCATGACCTGTAGGCGAGCCAAAGCCCCCAAGCGAAGGAATGTCACCGCGTACAGCAAGGTCCACCTTTTATTCTCTGCTGAGTAGTTAGGATGATTATAATTTCGATATGAAAAGTTTTATCTTGACAAACTTGTTCAGAAAAAGGAAAGAAACACTCATGTAAAAATGATAACACTAAAACCAAATTATTCAATGGGCACTCACTCGCCTTGCACATGCATTCATAACGCCTAGCTCACCAAAAAGATAGAAAATGTTGTTGCTCAGACAAGCTACCAGCATGCAGACAAACGAGCATTAGCCAAATCGAGCTCAGATGACCAATCCGCAAAGCTTCTAGAGTGGACGGGTTTGTCGAAACCAACATTATTCACATACATAGCGAGGAAGTCCACTCATACACTTCATCAAGTTATGCACATATGAAAACGAAAAGTAAAATAAAAACAAAAAAAATGGTGAAACTCAACCTTCTTTATTTTTATCTTCACTCCCAAAAATTTACACTTACAATAGCCTCTAGGGTATAAGAGGATAGATTGAAATAAAAAAATTACAAGATGGGCGTGTGTGACTCAATCACCTGCCCATCCTTAGGCTTCTCCTCCTGAAAATGCAATTGAAGGCGGAGAGCGCCGAAGGTGTTGGAGCTGCAATAGGAGAATGATCGGAGAAAGACGATCCCCCAAGGGAGCTTATTGTGCTTCATGCTACCATCTCATTAGCACTGGGAGAAGAGAAGTACACTTAAAGGGTCCTCTATGCCTTTAAAATGGGTATTACCCGATGAGTGATTTGAGGAATGACGAGAGAGGCCAATGTCACCCTTAGCCACCTCCTTAAATCTTACCACTCACGGTAAAGGAGGCCACTGTGGAGGCAAAGGGAGAAGGATGCTTGGCACGAGCACCACCAAGGCGTCACATTCGCTAGCCATCTCGCCAGTGGGCCAGACGGCTAGTCCCCTACAGTAAGTATTCCTTCATTCCTTAAAACTGATTTAAAAATGGAAACCATTCTTCCCTCTTTCATTTATCTACTACATGTATAAATTTTCACTATCTTGTCATGGTGGTGGTGACCTAAGAGTCATGTCATCCCCATGGCTCACAACTAGAAAGAATCCTGGGAGAACTTGCTAGAGTCTTATCAATTGAAGTCACAATAGAAGGAGGTGTGAAGGCATCCCAAGAAGGCATCTCCTTATTTATAGAGGAATGTGAACGAGCCTTTGCCTAGTGATGGTACACCACAGTAAAAAGCCGATGATGACCGAATTTGCAAATGCCACATAATCATCTTGGTATTGGAGTAATCGAGCCATTATAGAACACAGTTACTATGGCTACCACGGAAGACAATAATTGACTTGACAATAGCCATATGGTCACTTTGGACAATGATAAAGAAAGCAATAATTGCACATTTACTAGCACGACCGGGTATTTGGTAATAGTGTTTAAAGCTTATTCACTTGCCCATCTCCAATCTTTATTCTCCTCTCACCTTAAATCTTTTTACTAACTTGAATGTGCTATTGTACCCCTGCACAGGCAATTGCTAGATGAGAGATAATTATTCAAAATGAAAAGCATGCCTAGCCACTGCAGGCCGACTCCTCCCTTTGCTACAAGATCAGCATTGAGTACCGCACGAGTCCTCTTTAGATGATAAGTCATATGTATTCCAACATTATAGGCGACAACAAACATCTTTGTGAACAACCCTATAGGCCAACTTCCTTTTATGACAAGATCTGTAATTGAGTAGTGCTTTAGTTTCTTATAGTTAGTTTGCCTTGGTGGTTACCCATGCAAAGACCAAGTGTTTGGTGTAAGGCATGGCCCACCAATAAAGACTTTGCACACAAGCGACGAGCTTACTCTCTAGAGAGTCGTAGCCAACTCGCACATATGAGTAAGCATCAATCAAAAGAAACGAGCTAAAGACTCAACTAAATCACTAGACATGGAAATCTTCATCGCCATTCACCCTAATGCAAATCAACACCAGGGTTTGAACACGGCTCGTTAAGCTCAGGTACATAAGGCTATCCAAATACAAAAATTATCTTCACTTGTTATCCCCTACAAAACAGGTACAATGCAAGTTAATAAGGCAGGGCACACCTTGCCATGCTATGAAAAACTTCACTTAGTTTTATAGTTGAAGGCAAATACCTATGAACATCAACTTACCATTTTAAATATGAGCTCATAAACATTCGAGGGAGTACATACCGATGTGAGTTTAAAACTTTAGCAAAAATTGAAAAATAAAAATAAAACTAGCATGTAAGAGAGAAAAACTATCATTTAATCAGGGTCATGTTCATATTTGGTCACTCAGCCCAAAAACCTCAAATGAAAATTGATGGGCAAGGGTGACTCACTTGCTAGTCACACTTGAACTCGCACCATCACTCTTATTTTTATCGTCAAATTCATGAAAGAAGCACGAATGGTCTGTGTATTAAGGAGCGATCTCGACTTTGGCCATTGCGCAAGCAAAATTCAATCTCGTGGCGAAAGAGCTGGCCTATAGCCTTGCTGAGTGGGCCTCTTTCCATGAACTTGTCAATTTCATTCAGCCTCACAGTTAGCTTGGAGACTCTCGCCTTAGCTTTCCCTTTGGCCTCCAATGTTGACTGTGCATGGATGTTGGTCGAATCCAACTCAAACTTATGCTACTCTTTGACCTTAGTGAGTTCATCCTCCAACTTGTGCTCCCTTTTCTCTACTTCTCGGCTCTCTCTTACTTCATGTGTCTTTGGACTTTCTTATAAATCATTGTCAATGAATCGGCTCTCCTCGCATGATATTATCCGGCGGCAAGCAGGACGAAAATAGTTTGCCAAGCCTACCCTAGTGTATTCATGGCATCTTAAGGATTGAGTCCACTTCCTTGTTGAAAAGGAAATTGCCTTGATCAAATAACCACATGAGCACTTGCCTCTCTTCCTCCTCTTCCTTGTTGCTTATAGGGGGACTCGACCTGCCTTCGCTCGACGAATTGCTTAGGTTTGCGAACGAAGAGGACTCGACAGGCTTCTCACTCTTGCTGACAATAGTGACAACTTTCTTCTTCTCAATCCTTATCGCTGCCATGATTTTATTGATGGTAATCCCCTTCGTTGGGGCTATACATTGCTCCTCGTAAGCTTGTGATACCTTGAACACAGGCTCATTGGAGCATGCTTTGTCCTCTAGAATTTTTTTTATTTTCTTCGGAGGGGGTGCCTCCCCTCTAGTAGGGCAGCTCTTTTCTTCTTTCTGTCGGTCATAACTAAGGCCTTCGAGATCGCTGATATCGGTTCTAAATCCTTGGGAAACTCATACCCCTCTAATTCTTTATTAAAACAAAAAACAATGTAAGTCAAATTCGAGACTTGGAAGTTTTCATATCTAAAACAAAATGAAATAAATTACTACCACATTATTATAAAAATTCTTATGTATATTTTGATACACGATGTGAGGGAGGACAATTATTGGCATGCTTTTAATGGTGACCATCACACGCTCCTCAGTGGACAGGGCATGGACCATCGCTTTCCCTCTCGTGAACATTATCGGATGAGTGGGCATCCTCTAGCTAACCACACTTGAACGACCACAAAGTTTGCCTTATAATCACGAACCTTGTTCGCTAGGCTGACTACCTTCATTGTTTTAGGAAAGAATTGCACACAACTATCTTAGGATGCCTTCGCTGAGAATATATTCCTGAATAGGTTGCAACCATTGAAGATAGTGCTAATTGAGATATGAAGCGAAGGGAATCAATATCGCTACGAAGTTTGGCAGTAATTGAGCAGCAACGACTACGTAATAGTTCAACACCTCCTCAAGCTCTACACACAAAGGAAACCACATCCCAAAATGAAGTAGTCGGTTGGCACTACCAACTCATCTGCGAAGATTGAGCTAATTCGCTTGGTGCTCTTTGTCGACCTCTCAGAGAAATTCTTGTGCGAGAAATAATACGCTTTATACGCGATCTTAGCATGCTCAGCAAGAAATCGAGACATCATCAAATCCCTCTTCTCAACGAACTCGATAGCACATATCCGGATAGCAACCAGTAAAAGAATAGAAGTTGTTAGCGAAGAGGGCTTGAGTAGTCGAGTAGGTACTTGCTGGAAGCTTGAAAATTCCCCAACTTCACCTGCTGAACAACAGAGTTCCCTTCAGCTCTCTTGGGTTTAACTACATCCCTTATCACTGCTATCTATGTTCGAGTAAATGAGACCACTTCCTTCAACACACCCACTTCTTTACGCAACTTAGTGGTTTTCCCGGGAACCGTGTCCTCCCTTATGCACTAGACTTGTCGATGTCGTGGAGATTCGTCATCTTCTCTAGATTCATCATATTAGTAGCAACTTCCTCCAACGAGACTGACTCCGGGGGAGGGAACAAGTCGGCATATTGAAGAGAGAGCAAAGTAATAGGTGTATCCATAGCTTTGCCCCCACTTGGACACTTGACGACACTTAAGTCCGTGCCTCCATCAAGCCCAAAACAGGCGTCAACACCTCCTTGGCAACACCTTGGTCTATGACAACCCCTTCGTCATCGCCTTGCCCCATATTTGACTCCATTAACAGTGCCTAGATCAATGATCATCTGCATTGTTGACGATGACAGGTTCAATCTAGGGGATAGTTGCTGAAGGCTCGGCATCAAGAGATGTCATAACAGACGGCTCAACAGCAGTCGGCTTTCCTATCAACACCGTTAAAAATTCTTTAGAACTTAACTCTAGAACATGCAGGGGAACAAGCAGTTCTTGGTCTCGCAGTATATTCCTACTACGATATTTGAAGGTCATCTACTGTTCTAAAGCATTCATCTCTTGTTCACTCGGTAGACACTGCAACAACTCGCTCGAGGATACACAGACTACTGGCTCTCTCACAGCAGGTACCTTCTTTCCTAACAAAATGATTTTTAAATAACTACAGTTGTCTCTATTGCACTTAATGGGCCGACGGGTTAGATTTGGGGCTGACCTGAAATTGATCTGACCTGAATCTAGTCGACCCGAACCCAACCCGAAAACAGTCAACCCGAACCTAACTAGTTTAATAAACGGGTCAAAACACTGACACAAGCCCGACTCATTAGCTACATCATTGTGCTTGTATCAACTCTTTGATCTCTTAGATTACTTCTCTCTCGCTCCCTTCCACATTATTGACCTCTCTTAATGCGAGCTCTCGTGAGTGAGTGGATGAGGAAGACTTAATCGCTTAATTATATTCTTTTGCTTTAATTTGGTTGTTGGCGAGCTCCAACAACTTGGATGTTGTCCTTAGTTGTTGTAGCCAAGTGCATAATGGTGAACCTTCCCTCAATTCTTGTGTCAAAACCTCCTAGACGATGATAGGCTCTAGGTTATTCTCTTCAAGCATTTTCCTCTTGAACCTCACAATGAAACTTCTTAGCGACTCATCGAGTTCCTGTCGCATCTTAAGGTGGGTTTGCGTGCTCTTTTGGGTCTTCTGAGCATTTGCAAATCGGTTTACAAACATCATTCTAATTTTGCAAAAGAGGTGATTAAACCTACAGGAAAGCAAATTAAACACCCAACTGTTGACTTTTTAAGCGTCATTAGGAATAGTTGGCATTTAATACATCATTGACATCCAACCACAATGTCTTGGACTCAAAGTTAGCAATGTGATTTGCTGGGTTAGTCTTTCCCCTATAAGACTCTAGATGAGGCATCTTGAATTTTGGAGGCAGCTCTCTCTCTTGAAAAAGCATTCATCAAATCATGGTCGACCCTTCTCATGCTTGATGGTGGTGGGTTGTATTTTTCATCACTCTTTATAGTTTGAGCTGGGTTTGAATTGGGTGTCGAAGTCAATGCTGTGCTTTTCGGCCTCCTACAGTGAACAATTGAGATAGAAGATTCCTTTGGGGTGCTCCCCTTTTGTGCAAGCCTTGGTAGCCCTACCATGGCATCTTGGATCATCTTCGCCATCTTTTCCTTCATCACCATTAGATCTTAACGAGTGGTGTAATTTGGGTTTTCCATGTTCACACATGGCTGGTTGGATAGCTTCCTCATCAAGTTACTTTCTTCTAATCAGTGGCATCGATTCACACTCTCTTCACTTTTTAAGATGTTAGATTCAAATTTGTCTGTGGGTGATACCGGACCTTTCTAGCATGCAAACTCCGAAGGTTGGAGCTCAAGACCTATGGTAGAGTATGGAAAGAAGAAGATTTTTTGGGGGCAAGTATTTTACTAGCTCAATAGTATCTTTATAAATTGCTGAAAGATCCAAAGTGGGCATCTGCACCTTTTATTTATAAGGATCTGAAGGCTACTAGAAAGGTTACACTAAAAGGGAAAAAAAAATTATAGTAAATGTGACCCAGTACAGACCACCTTGGACATGTTTCATGCTTTGATAGGCACTAGGAATAGCCAATTTTTTTGGGTCCAACTTTGCCTAGGAGCGAGGCCTCTATTGCTGAGTGCTCACGGGCCAATAGAAAAAAGTTTGCTGGTAATCAAACAGAGAGGACTGTTGCTTACGAGTCCTTTGGCAATGCTAATGACCCTTTGTATGGAGGCTTCGGACTGCCTTGATGCTAGGGGTTAGTTTTTTTTTTTTTTTTGAATTATTGGGGCAGTGGACTCTCTAGTTGGCTGAGTGTTAGGAGGCGAGCTTGGGTCATCTTGTGATGATCTTTCCTTGCAATTAAGTGGATGGAGTCGACTAATGGTTCACCACATGGGATGATAGAGAATTGTTTTGAAAGTGTACTCGTAGGAGGGACGAGTCCTCCTTGGTTGCGGAACCCTATGTGAACCCGTGGTGTTTCCTTGAGAAGGGTCTCCCATTAGATAGCTTTATCTAGTTGGCCATGATTACTGATTAGGCAAGTCTTCATTTTCGAGGTTCACGAGGTTCAAATTCACCCAGTGTAACATGTTACTATTTGTTAAAGATCCGAGAAAATATATGCGAGCATACATTTGAATCTTTTTTTTATTGGATGTCCTTTTTACTATTTATAGTTTGTTGATACCAGTTCATTCAATTTAGCAGTTTTTCTTTGTATGCATGCATTTTTCATGATTTGAGGGCCATCTTTTCAGCCGTACTGATTGTAAAGGATGGGATAAATGGTATAAAGGCATACACTTCATATTTTAGCATATCTCTGTCTTGAATTATTGCCTACAATTAATGCTTATCAGCACCCTTATGCCTTTTTTTGTGTTGGAATGACTTAAACATCACAGCTAGTTGTCTAATTTAAGTTTTGTATGAAAATCCATTATTTTGTTCATCATAAAAAACTGTAACCTATAAATTGCTGTTGCATTCATCTTATTCAGGGCCTGTAAGCAGGTATCCCTTTTTCGGCAGCGGTAAAAACTTTGAGATGTATTCACCTTTGAGATGTAGTTATTCTGATATCCTCTTGCAGATAAGTAGTACATCTGTCATTAGAAAAAAGGCTAGTGATTTGATCTTCCTATATTTTTGAAGTAGATTGCCTTCATGTCCATATCCAACATGATCCCTGCATATGCTCCTTCAACATTTGCGAAATGCTAGAGGAACTCTTATTTTAAGCTATCTTATCTTAAACCCTCAACCTCGCTCTGGTATTATGCTTTTAAGCTATTTCATCAAGTTTTGTATTGCCAAGCTTCTTCCTTAGAATCACTTAAGTTGGCCACCCAGAACCTTACTCCGGCCCTTTTTTTGGTTTGAAAGAATTCTAAGGAAATGAAAGGGAATGCCAACAATGTTGAAAACTTATGTGTTTATTCTCATTGGGAGTATTGCATACAGCAATGATTTGAACCGAATTTATTTGTTTTAATCAATTAATTTTTTTATTTCGTTTGTAATTGCAGTAGTTGATGCATGTTTGTGATGATGATGATCTTAAGAGTGTGTTATTAGCCTTTAAAAAGATTTCAAGATAGGAATGATCTCAATATCATCGGATTTACCACAGGATGTTTTACTGAAAGTTGATCAATGTCAGTGCCTATCGGTTAGATATATAACACCCCATAATATCTCTTAAAAATATTGTAGAGTCACATATAAACATAACGTTTTTCATCATTTTAATATATCCAACAATCTTCCTTTTAATACATAAACAAAAATATTTGATAGAGATCCAATTACATCAAAATAAATACTTCAGAGTACAGAGCCATTAAAGAATCCAAAATATTATATTACTGAATTGTATACATACCTTACATATAAAGTCATAAATAGAGATATACATTAACATATAAAATTGAAATACTTATTATTTAGTCTGCATTGACTTTTTCTTTTCCTTTTCCTATAACAATAGTATGAAATAACTGATGAGCTATGAGGTTTAATAAGTTTTTCAAATATTAATAACAGATTACTTGCATGGTTATAAAATTTCATAACATTGAAAACATAATTTAAAGTTAAATAAATTTGAGAAACATCATAAAATTTCATTTGATATTAACGTTTACTTTTTTTGAAATCTTTATTGAATATCAATTTGTCATTAAAAATTTAACCACCCTTTCATAAAAATATTCAATGTAGCCCAGGTAAATTTGGCATTATCGCCATTGAATTACATAAAGATCTTTTTTGTATCTTTAGGGGTTCTTTTTGTCCCACCTGCTATGCATATATCATATTCTCTTAGGTTTTTTTTGCCCACTTATAATATAATCTCATGCATGTGAACTCTTTTGTCCCACCTACACTTGTAAGTTATACATCATTTATAACCAAATTTTAATTTAAATTGAGATTCAATACACTTCCCATATTCATAATTTTTACTTGCATTGTTGTATGCTTTCATAATAATTTCTGTTGTAATATGTATACAAAGAATATGCATATAATATATAAGGAAATTGATCTCATTTCAAAATATTATCAATTAGAAAAATATTTAGATGAACATACTAAGCCTTATTTTGAACTCACATGATGAAATTATGTTAGCGGTTATTAATACTTGAAAACTTGGATAATAACATCCTTAAGCAAAATAGGTAACTTGTAATATATATTTTCCTTTAATTCAATGAATTACTAGTATACATGTATAAATTAACAAAAATTACCTTTAAAATTTTAATTTGCATTACTTACCTCTTTGTTGAATTGTCCCCTCCAATTCTCTACTTTGCACTCTTCTATGATTGTAAGTCACCTACCTCTCAAATCTTTTAATTACTAAAATTTATTACTCAAATAAATTATATACAAATCAATTCATATATATATATAATCATTTATCTCATAATCTCCTCTGTCCATATAACTAAATGAATTTATGACATAATAAGATACAACATCTTTAAAAACTTTCACTATTAATTGGAAATTCATACTATGCATATATCAAAATTGCTTACCATGATTTCCTCATCCTTAAATTTTCTTCTTCCACTAAACTAATTACACTTCACTTAAGAGTAACCGAACTCGTTCTGCTATAATTCTTCTATTTCAATTTCACACCTTATTACTCACACATCCAACTAATCGTTCTACTCTATTTCTTGCTTTTTCCACCTGAATTCCAATTCCTTTGTCTGATTGCTCACAATAGTATTTTCTCCTAGGATTTTCCTCTTGGTCTCCTGCACTCCGAAATTTCTGCTCTCACTGCAATTTGCCAATTTCTGCTCTAACTGCTGTTGCTCTACAGGAATTCCATGCCTAAAACGAAATCCATAGCCAAACTCTGCTACAGGAATCAGCACTAACGAATTCTTCTACAGGAATCAGCACTACCGAATTCTTCTACAGGAATATCTATACAATTGCTACATGCGAAAATTCCTATAGAGAAAAGCACTGTGCCGCTTCCTCCAGCACTTCCCTGTACTGATTTTTTTCTCTGTTGGCTTGCGTGAGAGAATAACATATATGGATAAGGAGGGCCCATGCTAACTGCTATTCTGCCGAAGATATCATCCATTCAAGAATAACTAATAATTTATTATAATTTAAATCTTATACTAATTCAATTTTAAATCTTTACTCGTAATTAAATATATTAGCAGTAATTTAATATGTTAATATTTATTTAATATTAATTTATCATTAGCTTAAATTAAAATTTACAATAAATTTAATTAATTTAAAATTTTACATACCTGATAATTTTTGGATCTTACAAATCTTTCGTTCTTAATTGAATTTCGGTGATGAAATACAACTTTTCATACTTCTTTAATCAGGTGAGGAAACCTTTGTCGCATATCTGTCTTTCTTTCCCAAGTAGCATGATTTATTGACATGTGCTTCCATTTTAAATCATGAGTTGGATAATTCTTTTCATGAGGCTTCAACTGTTTGGAAGTATAGACAATCACCTTTTTATTTTGCATCAACACAACCAAATTTTTTTAGAGAAGCATTACTGAACAATTGAAATCCCTCAATTCCAGAAGGATTTGTCAACAATGGTGCAATTTTTAAATACTGTTTTAACTCTTAAAAATTTTGTTCACAATCCCCAGTCCATTTAAATTTAATGTCTTTCCTGGTCAACTTAGATAAAGGCAAAACAATTTAAGAAAAGCCTTAACTAATCTTCTATAATATCCTGTTAATCTCAAGAAACTTCTAACCTCTGTCACATTAGTTGGTCTTAGCCATTTTACTACTGTTTTAATCTTTTCTTGATTCACTGATAATCCTTCTCCACTGACAATGTGTCACAGGAATAAAATTTTCTTTAGTCAGAATTCACATTTAGAGTATTTAGCAAACATTGAATGTTTTCTCAATAATTCCAAAATAATTATGAAATGATTTGCATGCTCTTCATCATTCTTAGAATAGATTAAAATGTCATCTATAAAAATAATTACAAATTGATCTAAATAAGACTTGAAAATTTTATTCATTATGTTCATGAACATTGCTGGTGCATTGGTTAGTCCAAAGGGTATAACCAATAATTCATAGTGCTCATACTTGGTACCAGAAGCAGCATCTCAACATCACATTCTTTTACTCTAACCTGATGATACCCTGATCTCAAATCGATTATGGAGAATACAAAAACACCTGTTAATTGATCAAATAGATCATCAATTCTTAGAAAAGGGTACTTGCTTTTAATTATAACCTTATTCAATTCTCTGTAATCAACACAGAGTCGCATTGAACCATCTTTCTTCTTGATAAATAATATAAGTGCACTTCAAGGAGATGTATTGGGTATGATAAAATCTTTTTCAATCAATTTAACCAATTGACTTTTCAATTTTTGCAATTTTTTGGTTGCCATTCTGTAAGATGTTTTTACTATCGGATTTGTTCCAGGTTAAAGATTTATTAAAAATTCAACTTCTCTTTTTGGAGATAAATCATTCCATCCCTCAAAGAAAATATTTACAAATTCATTTACTATAAGAATATAATTTATATCATCACCATTCTCTTACGTTGCTTCTAACTTTGCTTAGATAACTAAGTCACCTGCTCTTGGACTATTATGCACCCGATTAGAAATCAATGATGAAATTACTCCTCTCACATTAAAAATAAAATACTTCTTCCCTAGGCAAATCAATTTTGACCCTTTTCTTCCAGCATTTTATGGTGGCAAAATATTTAACCAATCAATTCATTCCCAAGATTACTTCAAACTCCACAAATGAAAGTACTATCAAGTCTGCTAAAAACTTTCTACCTGCTATCATAAAATTAACTGAACATGATTTACTCGCACTTAAATAATTACCTGTAGGTAATCTAACATTCAATCTAAGAGTAAAAATAATATGTTTCACATGCAATTTCTTATAAAATATCTCAGATATAAAAGAATGAGACACCAGAATCAAATAAAATACTAGTAGGTAAATCTGAGATATTTAAAACACCTGTCACCACCTTCGAAGATTCCTTAGCCTCCTGAGAAATCATGGCAAATACTCGTACTGGTGCTGATCTGACTGCATCACCTGATGCTTCTCCTTTTATTTTCAAAGCTAGTTGATTGAATTGTGACCTAGCACCACCTCTATACTGATTTATCCTTTAAATGCCTTTATACTCACTGCCTCCTTGAACATTCTTCGGACAATTTCTCTTGATATGTCCTGATTCCCCATATAGATAATATTTTCCTGAGTTCATCAGACATCTTCCTGAATGAGACTTTCCATAATTTGCACAAACTGGTGTTGTAGGTATCCTTATAGAATGTTGTTGTTTACTTTGATGGAAATTTTGTCTTTTTGATGATCCCCCCTTATAATCAGTTTGTCTCTTTCTACCATTATTCTTTTATTTTTGCTTCACCACTTCTATATCATTCTCCAATAATCTAGCGCTATCAACCAATTCAGAAAATTCTTTTATATGAAGAGGAATTAAAGGCTGTCTCAATAAATCCCTCAAACCCTTAAAAAATCTACAACATTTCTCATTGAGAGTACTAATAAGCTAGGAGTATATCTTGATAGTGATATAAATTCTGCTTCATACTGAATCACAATCTTTGCTCCTTGCTTTAGATTTACAAAGCTTTCCTGCATTGCCTTTCTTATTGATGGAGGATCATACCATACCCTGAAAGCATGTTTAAATTCTTCCTAAGTAATTTGATCTACTCTACCTTTGAATTGTTCTAATTGTTGTCCCCTGCACCATCTTTCTGTTTCACCTTCTAACATAAAAATTGTCAGGGATTCACGTCGGTTCTCAAGACATCTCATTCCATTTAAAATTTTCTCTATCATGATAATCCAGTTTTCAGCACTTTTGGCATCAACTCCTTCTTTAAACAATGAAGGTTTTAAATTATGGAATAACTTTAAATGCTTATCCACTTTTGTACTAACCAGAACACTTGCCTCTGCATTTGCACTACTACTAGGAGTTGTAGGAGTGATTGGTGTAATTACATGTGGAACACTAGGTGCTGCAGATCCCACAATAGACTATATCTTTTTCATCATCTATATTAATATATTCATCATCTACATTTGCATTAAGTTCCCTGCCATTATATTATTATCATCAGGTCCTACTGATGTATGGTTTATTCTGAGTGTGCTGCCTTATATTGGTACCATATTTTTAGAACCCTCAGAGATCCTAATAGACTGAGATGACTGATCCTCAATCCCTTCAAGTATTCTTTCAACTATCATATCTGCAATACATTACATCAAGATTTATACATTTATATAATCATATACTCATATTTAGATGTTATTTTCATATGCTTACAGACAATCCAAATTGAAGTTAGACATATTTATATACTAGTTAGATGAAGTTAGACTTATTACTAACTTAGAAATACTACTCTCTCCCTGACTCTATAGGAATTCCATCAGATCCTATCTTATTCTCTTAGACAACTCACTTTATTTTTACTTTCATAATTAAATCCTCAGAACTTTAAATCTTTGTTTTGATACCACTTTTGTAACGCCCCATAATACCCCTTAATAGTATTGTAGAGTGGCACATATATAATATTTTTCATCATTTTAATACATCCAACAATCTTACTTTTAATACATAAATGGAAGCATCTAATAAAAATTCAATTACATCAAAACAAATACTTCAAAGTATAGAGCCACTAAAGAATCCAAAATACTACGTTACTGAGCTATCTACATACCTCACATGTAGACTCACAAACAAAGATGCACATTAACATATAAAATTGAAATACTTGCTACTTAGTCTACATCGACTTTTTCTTTTCCTTTTCCTGTAACAACAGCTAGTATAAAATAATTGGTGAGCTATAAGGCTTAATAAAATTTTCAAATATTAATAATAGTTAACTTGTATGATTATAAAATTTCACAACATTGAAAACATAATTAAAAGTTAAATAAACTTGAGACACATTATAAAATCTCATTTAACATTAACCTTTATTTTCTCTGAAATCTTTACTAATTATTAATTTTAGTCATTAAAAAATTTGGCCACCCTTTCATAAAAATATTCAATGGAGCCTAGGTAAACCTAACATTATTGCCATTAAATTACATAGAGATCTCTTTTGTATCTTTAGGGGTTTTTTTTTGCCCTACCTATTATGCAAGTATCATATTCTCTGGGGTCCCTTTTGCCCCACTTACAATATAGTCTCATGCATGTGAACCCTTTTGTCCCACCTATACTTATAAGTTATACATTATTTATAACCAAATTTTACTTTAAATTAATATTCAATACACTTCCCATATTCACAGTTCTTAATTGCATTATTGTATGCTTTCATAATAATTTATGTTGTAATCTGTATAAAAAGAATATGCATATAATTTGTAAGGAAATTGACCTTCTTTCAAAATATTATGAATTAGGAAAATATTTAGATGAAAATACTAAGCCTTATTTTGAACTCACATGCTGAAATTATGTAAGTTGTTATTAATACTTGAAAACTTGGATAAGAACATCATTAAGCAAAATAAGTAACTTGTAATGCATATTTTTCTTTAATTCAATCAATTACTAGTATACAAGTATAAATTAACAAAAATTGTCATTAAAAATTTAATTTGCATTACTTACCTCCTTACTGAGTTGTCCCCTCCAATTCTCTACTTTGCACTCTTCTACGATTGTAAGTCACCTACAATGTATCTCTCATATCTTTTAATTACTAAAATTTATTACTCAAATAAATTATATACAAACCAATTCATATATATATAACCATTTACCTCGTAATATCCTCTTTGCATATAACCAAATGAATCTATGACACAATAAGATATAACATCTTTAAGAACATTCATTATTAATTGGAAATCCATACTATGCATATATCAAAATTGCTTATCTTGTTTTCCTCTTCCTTAAATTTTCTTCTTCCATTGAACTAATTACACTTCACTTAAGAGTAACCGAACTCGTTATGATATAATTCTTCTATTTCAATTTCACACTTTGTTACTCACACATCCAACTAATCCTTCTACTCCATTTCTTGCCTTTTCCACTTCCTGAATTCCAATTCCTTTGTCTGATTGCTCACAATAGTATTTTCTCCTACGATTTTCCTCTTGGTCTCTTGCACTCTTTCAAAATTTCTGCTCTAACTGCTGTTGCTCTACAGGAATTCCATGCCGGAAACGAAATCCATAGCCAAACCCTGCTATAGGAATCAGCACTACCGAATTCTTCTACAGGAATATCTATACAATTGCTGTATGCGAAAATTCCTATAGAGAAAAGCACTGTGCCGCTTCCTCCAGCAATTCCATGTACTGATTTTTTTCTCTGCTGGCTTGCGTGAGATAATAGCATATATGGACAAGGAGGGCCCATGCTAACTGCTATTCTGCCGAAGATAGCATCCATTGAAGAATAACTAATAATTTATTATAATTTAAATCTTATACTAATTCAATTTTAAATCTTTACTTAACTAAATTTACTTATAGTAATTTAATCTGTTAATATTTATTTAACAGTAATTTATCATTAGTTCAAATTAAAATTTACAATAAATTTAATTAATTTAAACTTTTACATACTGATAATTTTGGATCTTACAAGATAGTGGTCAAGAAAGATCTTAGCATGCTCAAAAGTGTTATATCTTTACAACTTTTAACTTAGAGGATTAGCTAATTAAACTCTGTTTATCTAATTAAAACTTCAATTAATAGCAATTCAATCGAATCAAACTCTGCTCAACCTAATGAGTGCCTAAGTTCATGCAAACCCTTTTGTGACTCATGAACAAGTAATAAGTTAGAAGTTTGACCCTACATATTAGGCTACTCAACCAGGGGGGTATTTGGCTCAATCATCTGTGCTCGTCTACTTGTTGATGACAACCCATAATTGATGAAGTTTGTAACTCACGTTCAACCTCTTAGTAGATCACAGCTAAAAAATAGGATATCATAAGCACACTTTATAAAGTGACTGAGAGGAAGAGGAATTATTAGTAGGTTGTTGCTAACTATCATCAATGAATAGTAAATCCCTTTATGGCTTTCGATAAACTAGTGGGATGCCAATTTTACCTCATGTTTCATCGAGCATCATTCACACTAATTTTTGAGTTCTTATGTGGGTCTTATTGGAGAGTGGAGGTGACTTTTAGTACCACATCTCTAAAGCGATAAACCTCTTCCTCCCTCTATAAGTACTAGAATCTCTCTCTCTCTCTCCAAGCCATAATCCCTCCAATTCTATAGCAAAGTCTTGTCCAATAGGTCTACATGAGGCTTTGCATAGAGTGGAGGTGACACCAAAATACTCAAGTGTTAAATAGGGCTACATGTAGAGGGGCTCCTATTGACCCAATCCGAAACTTGACCTAGAAAAATTTAGGTTCGGGTCAACTCGTTTGTCATATTGGTCTGTTTGGGTTTGAGATTTCAACCATTTTATAAAATTAGGTATGGTTCGGGTTGGCTCAGAAACTCAAAATCAACTAGAAATCCCTACAGCGCGATCCTGTGCTCACGCCCTGCCCGCATTCTCACTAGTGCCTTCTCCTGCGCACTTGCGTCTGCACCGCCCGCACTCTGCAGGCCGCACCTTGCCCGCACTGCTTGCGCGTTGCGCCCGAACTACTCGAGTTGCCATGTTGGGAAGAAGAGATTCTGGTTTGCATGTTTGGTCGGGTCAACCTGGCAAACGAATGGATTGTGTTCGGGTTAGAAATTCTGACACGTTTATAAAACTGGGTTAGGTTAGGCTTAACCCGTTTAGACCCGGGTGAATTCCAGGCTCGATCCGAACTCGACCCGAAAACTTATTTTAACACCTACACGTGTATTTGTGAAGTTTTTTTTTCTCCTATTATGCTGTCGAAAGTTTTCATATGATAAATTTATTTAGCTTATAATTCATTAAATCAATCTGATCTTTATATTTAAGTTTATGTAAAGAGACCTTTATAGAATGAAATCTTTTATACAATATCAACACATATAATTCTAAACTAACCTTAATTAATAATTGTCATTAATTATCTAATTAATATAACGCGCTTTAATTTGTAGTAAAAAAGGTAAAAGGAAAGCATGTGCAGGCAATAATTAGATACAATAACCACATAGGATGATAGCTTATAGGAACTAACAAACTAATAGTCATATTTTATAGGGCGAAGCATTAAAAATTATAGTTTTTGTTATATCCAATACCTAATACACAAACAGTAATCCATGTTATGATTTGAGTAAATTTGTTCATTCAAGTAAATTCTAATCCAAGTTATGTTTTGATGATTACAAAAGCTTATTGTTTGTTTTATTCTTCTCCTAATAAATATTTGAGTTGTTGTTGTGTATACTAAAGTATTTTTCAGGAAATTCACACTTCAGATTGCTGAAGACTTCAAGTTCATTTGTTCACTGTAAATAAATTCTGTAAAATTTATTTTTCTTGAGTCTGAGAAAGTGTGATTGTAAGTTGGATAACTGTGCACACACACACAATGGGGGAGCAAAAACTTAATTTTTTAAATTGATAGTACAGTACGATTTATATATCATACGGGACGATCTGTAGTATATGTCCTCCATATCGAACCCATATGACAAGAAATTTTTCTAAGTTAAGTTCGTACAGTACGAATTACTATTCGTACATGAGTTTTTGCTGTACGAATGACTCTGACTTGATCGTCCAAGGGTTCATACGGGATGAATTGATCGTACGAAGCGCTCTGACTTGATCGTCCAAGGGTTCGTCCGAGACGAGATGTTCGTACGAAGCGCTCTGACTTGATCGTCCAAGGGTTCGTCCGGGACGAGATGTTCGTACGAAGCACTCTGACTTGATCGTCCAAGGGTTCGTCCAGGACGAGATGTTCGTACGAAGCGCTCTGACTTGATCGTCCAAGGGTTCGTCCCGGACGAGATGTTCGTACGAAGCGCTCTGACTTGATCGTCCAAGGGTTTGTCCGGGACGAGATGTTCGTACGAAGCGCTCAGACTTGTTCATCAAGAGGTTCGTACGGGATGAAATGTTCGTACGAACGACTCTGGCTTGTTCGTCTCATGGTTCGTACGGGACGGATCGTTCAATGTTTTGAACTATTCGTACAGTATGATAGTCGATCGTACGGGACGATCGACACGGATTAAACTTGAAATTTTTAGTTTTTGGATGGTTTTTCTTGTTCTAAGTATATAATTGACTTAAAACTGACTGTAGGAAAAATCCTTCTGCGAAAATACTTTTGGAGAGTGAAAGGAATAGTGATTGGGAGAGTGTTTGGGAGTGAGTGTTGAGAAATCTTTGAAGAGAGAATTGTGAAGGGATTCACAAGGTTATCCAATTGTGAGAATTTCTTTACTTGTTCTTCTAGCATCTTCCTATCTTCCTTGGATACTTTTGCAAGAGTTTTGTTCGAGAGGATTCCGGTTCTCTACCGTCACTTGGAGGGTGAAAATAGACGACGGTTCTCTGCCACACTTGGAGAGTGTAAAAGGACGTTTGGTTCTCTGCCTTCACCAGGAGGGTGAAAATGGACGACGGTTCTCTGCCGCACCGGGTTGGTGGAAGAGAGTTTGTAAAGGCTTCTCAGCCTTGCTGTGGGGGCTAAAGGAGAGTCACTTGATTTTAGTGCAATACCTAGAGAAGGAGTCTCTAGGGAGTGCATGTAGGTCATGTTTGACCGAACCACTATAAATTCTGGTGTTTTCTGCTCTGACTGTTTACTTTTCCATGTTCTTTCTATGGTTGAATTTCTGTGTTGTGAAGAGAGCAAAAAATTAACTCTGTTCGTACTGTACGAAGTGTGTTCGTACTGTACGATTAGCTTAAGATTTTTCAAAATTCTAAGAGTAATTTTTAAAAGGACCAATTCACCCCCCCTCTTGGTTAGCCTAGGGACGCAAGCAATAGGTCTAACAACCTATTCGCACTTACAATCCAAATGCTGCATAACCAGTCAACAACATGAGCCAACAAAAAATGTTCTGAGGAGAAAATCAAACATCAATCGCTAACATCCAGTTTTTATTATTTTTAGACTGCTACCTCAAATTCACCAAGGGTAGCATAATAAATAAAATTCTATCCTAGTGAAAATAAATGCGTCACTCTATTTTCTTTGATAACTTTCAATAGTGAAAAACTAGTAGGCTACTTGTAAACTTGTAACAAATTTCTTCCTTAAGAATTTAAGGTTTGTTACTTTTGGGTATATTCCATGCTTCCATTTAAAATTGCATGTATAACAGTATAGGTGCATAAAAATTGATTTTTTAAATGGTAAAAGGAACTTCATTAAAAATGCCTAGATTGTCTTAGGAGAGCATAGTATGTAAGAGGTCTTGTAATCTATTCTCATGTGATTGTTTTCTAAGAATGAAATTTATTCATTTTTTATTCTCTCTCTCCCCCCATCCTGTCACTCTCCTATCTTCTCACTGTTATTCTCTATCACTTACGACCATTTTTCTTGCATCTATCTCTACATGCATTTTTCAAAATCATCTTATGCTACGCAGTTTTTTTCTCATGACCAAAATAAATTTCCGATTAGAGCATTAGATCGCAAGATTCAAGAAAATGACAATTAGAGAACTTTTTCAAGAAAATAAAACTTAAATGAAAGAACTAAATGAAAAAAAATGCAACCATTAGTGAATTATTTTTAAAATAATAGAAAAATTTTCCCACCTCTTATCTAAAACTATAATGTGCCTTAAGGATCTTATAGAAGGCAACCATATCATAAGATTGGAGGTAGAAGTGCCAACCATCAAAGGAATATTGATAATTTAAATGTTCCCTTTTAGATAAGAAAATTGAAGAACTTATCTATGAAGGCATCTATGACATTTCTCATTATGTATAACATGTCTCTATCTTTATGTGTGTAGGCTAATTATCAAAAAGAGGATTATAATACATAGAATATTATCCTAATAGAATAATCTATATTTTGAGATGTGTTAATACATAAGGTATATAATGAAACACCATAAACAAGTGAGATGATTATCTTTCTACATAGAAAACCTATGCAATATTAATCATCGTGTCACCAAAGAAATAAAAAGGTGTAAAATGGTCTCAAAGGGGTGATGGGTAGGATAAGAAGTCTAGATAGAAATAACCTTAGTCAAGGAATTATAGGTCTATTATTCCTAGGTTATCAAGCTTGAAATCACGTAGTTAAAGTTTCTCAACCTAATCTAATAATGAGATGCTCTATTAGCAATTACAAGTTACATCTTCTAGAGTTGGCCTCATTATCTCAATCTAATGAAAGAAAACTCAATTTCTAAATATAAGAATTCTAAGAGGTACATGTTGAAAGATATAAGACTTACAATATTTAATAATATAGAGAGTTTCCTAGAGAATGAAAAGAAGAATATTAACAAGACTAATAATCCTGCTTGGGTTAGGATTGTTGCCACCTAGCATATTAAGATGATTGCAAGGCATATTAAAAATTCATGTTTAATTTAAAAGCTCTATCATAAGGATCATTGCATGTATGCAAAGTTATATATCTTTAAGTAAGGAAGACACTTATATTTTCATGCTTAATAGGCTATATCATTAAATTGAACTAGCAAACTCTATCTTGTATCCCATCTAAGCTACATAAATAAAGTAAATGCTATTTAGAAAACAGATTGAGATATCCATAATTTTTATGAAGTGTTTTTTTCTTGAATCGATTTTAAATTTATTTATCAATTTATTAAATTTATTAAAAAAGATTTTATCTTAAGAGCTTATTGCAATATCATTTATAAATCTAATAAACACAATACTGTTAATAAAAAAAAAAAAATCATATCAAAGTATTTTACATAAATAACAAAACTAAATCAAATAATGTGCTATGATGACTATAAAAGAATATGGAATTGGCTAGTGCTAATGGGAAAATAATATATACATATGCAAAAAAAAAAAAAAGCTAATTTAATTATATATATAGATGTCAAAAAAATTTAAGTCATAAAATATGTAAATGACAACAATGTATAAACATTGGTAATCCATCTGCTCTTAGCTCCCATCACGTAAATCAAATTGGTAAATATCATTTATGTATTGAAAAATATTCTCCTATGTGTGTTGACCTCTCCACCAAACTGAACCCTATCTTCCATCCGCTGAAGCTGCAAGCCCTCACATCCTGTAGTCGAAGATCAAATCCCAAGCAACCGAGCCCTCTCTGCCCGCAAGCCCAGTCTCAAGAGAGATTCATACCTAGTTATCTCTCTTCCATTAGTAACCGGCCCACTTGTCCAAACCATCTCAGCCCACAACACTCAAACTAACCAATTTTACCAACTCATTACACCCGAGCCAGGTAAATCTTTCTAGGTAGAATTTTTTTTACTTTAATTTTGTTACCCATTAGTTATTATCAGTTGATTGTTATCTTATTTTTTTAATGATAATTATAGTTATGATTATAATTATAATTATTATTTTATTATTATGATGGTTTTGTAATTATTGATTGTTATTACTAACGTTATTACTAATAGCAATATTATTCTTGATAATATTGTTATTAGTATTTGTGTTAATAATAACAATAATGGTTTTGTTATTATTGTCATTCCAAAAAAAAAAAAAAAGAAAAGAGAAAAAAAAAGAGATTTTGTATACTTTTGTCTTCACCTCATCATCACATCTAACCCAACAAAGGTATAACCCCTCCAACCCTAAAACTTCGAGAACCTATTTTCGAGGCTTACGCCGCTACAAAACAACCACCTATACACGCTTTTGTTAGCGTGGTAGGAGGAAGTTCGTCGCGATGTTTGCAACGAAATGGGTAATCACTCAAAATCCCGTTCCCGACGTTCGTGTCGAGCCGGCAAACCGCCTATACACGCTTAAGCGTGGTGGGAAGGGAACCCGCTGCGACACCTACGGCGAGGCGGGTAGGCCCTATGCAAGCTTTTCTTAGCGTGGTGGGGACAATCCTAAGTACTCGTACACGGCTCTATACCTGCGGGGAAATAACTGCTCTTCTTTTTCAGGTACATTTGAAGACCCATACACGCTTTCTTAAGCGTGGTGGGGATTGAAGACTTTACACGGCCACGGTGTCCTCGAAAGAGGGCACCTACCATACACGCTTTTCTTAGCATGGTGGGAAAGCCCATTTTTTCATAATTTCCCCTAAACAGGGGAGATGCCGGAATGCTGCCGAAATTTCGGGTGAACAGAAGACCACACTTGGACAATATTTGGACAGCACGGGACTTTACTTGAACCTGATTTGAACATCATATGAGCAAGACTTGTACTCAATTCTAAATTGAACTCAAATGATTTAAAGTTGAATATGAATATAATACAAAATGACACATGATTCAAAATGATTAACAAAAAAACAAGGTCTCAAATTTGATTTGAACTTAAACTTCATTTGACTCAAGTGAATTTAGGTATTTGAACTCAAGACATGGATTTGCTCG
This sequence comes from Dendrobium chrysotoxum, assembly GCA_019925795.1. Classification (NCBI taxonomy): domain Eukaryota; kingdom Viridiplantae; phylum Streptophyta; class Magnoliopsida; order Asparagales; family Orchidaceae; genus Dendrobium; species Dendrobium chrysotoxum. The sequence goes on along the minus strand of CM034298.1, from coordinate 41,166,228 downwards.
GACCATGAAGAGTTGTGGTAGAACTTGAACTTACATGTTGAATTCGAGCTGTACAACATCAAGTGGAATTTGAGCTTTGAACTTGCAAGCATTTGACTCGAATCCTAATGAACTCAATGTAACTATATGAGTCATGGAATTTGAACTTGATTTGAATATCAAGTGGACTGAACTTGGATTCAAAATGAATATGACTTGGAATAGTTGGATTCAGACTCAAATGAACAAAGAACTTGAGTCAAACTTGATTTGCCTGATTTGAATACCAACAAAGATTTGAAGAAGATGCACAGGGATATCTTAACAAACCCTATAAATGATATGTCAATGATAGAGGCATCCTTATCAATCTGGCAAGAAGACATGGTAGTCATTTTAAATAATGAGGTCTCTTGTCAACACATTCAATGCAACATGTGCCTTCCCGGTCAAAATGCATGGAGACAGTGATAATAAATACAAGCTTCTGCGAGCTACTGTAGAAGACCCCTATGCATCCAACCTACCATCCACAAAGAAGATGCAATACGATTACGCCAAATACGGATATCTATCAGCAGTGGTAGAATACCCATTATGCACACATGTCATCTACAAAAAGGGTACAAGGAGCCTACAACAAGTGTTAAGATATTTATGCTTCCTGTAATAGGGAGGTGGAAAGTAGATGCACCTGTCCCCCACAATCAAGGGAAGATGATACGTAGTGAAGTGTAAATGTCTACAGGGTTATGGAAGACTTGTTATATGCATTACATCCCACCTGTAAGCAAACACCGAATGATATGCAACAGAAGAAAATATCTATAAGTAATTGTAAGGGGCCCAATGTCTACAAATGCAAGGTAAGAGAACCACAACAAGCACAGTTCACCTGTAGGCAGCAATAGCAAGTGTACTACAAAGGCGAGGGATTCTTTATGGACATGCAACCGGCCATTCCCTAACAAAAATCAAAGACCTTGAGCAAAGCAGGAGATTCGTTAGTGTACTACAATCCATTGCAAAAAGCAACCGGTAGTGCACGACAATCTACCTGTATAAAGCAGCAAACAACTTAGTCCACAAGTCGTTGCAAAACGCCACTGGATCTGCAATACTCGTACAAGCAGACAGAAGGCATGTGTATAAGCTTCCAAGAAGAATGCTGCATTCAAATGGCGGTCACCCCCACAACCAAGCAGTAACAAACATTCTAAAATACCCCCGCACGTGCACTGTAACTTGTATACACGTAGGTACACATAAGGAGATGTATTATATACCCGCATGGGCCCAGACGAGTGTGTTATTGGTACACACATGATGTCTAGGGATACTGCGCGGGTCAATAAATTTGAACCCGATCCTCTTAAAGTAAGTGAATAGGAGTTGACAAGGTTCAATAAATAGTCATAAAATACCCACAAACACCTGCATGGGCCCCGACGAGCGTGTTATTGGTACATATGTGACGTCTAGGATGCTGCGCAGGTCAATAAGTGAATTCCAGTTCGAGCCCGATCCTCCTATACAGGTAGATAGGAATTGAGACGGCTCGAACTATTAAATAAATATGCGGTCGTGAGGTCGACCGGGATATTTATTTTATAGTTCATATTAGGCCTTCAAAGCCTCTGACCAAAGAAATTCACCAATAAAGATACAAAGCCTACGAAACTCGATCCTCTATCGACAGCTCGATAGAGTCGACGAGGTTCAACCCATAAATATAAAGGACCCTAAAGTTACCCCGATGATGGCCGTGTTGAACGTTAATCTCAACCAGAGGGGTTCACAAATGCTTTCAAAATGCCATCCCAAATCTTATGAAAATCCCAAACTCCAAACTCCAAACAATCCCAAAATCCAAAAATATTTGAAATTGAAATTAAACTACTCAACGCTTAAAGCAAAAAATCATTCACTCTCCGCAACAGTTTGCCGAGGTGGACAAATTGAAATTTACTTCAGTTCACAAAGAGCTAATGCCTGGTCGAGAATATCACTAGGATCCATTCTCAAACCATCTCCTGCCAGCAAGGATGTGGTACGAGTCCTCTAACCGGCAGTTTCGCCGCCAAATGGCACTACAGGATAAACGATTATGACTCGGGGCCCTCTGAACAGGTGGTCACCGCCAAATGGCACCATTATATTATGGTTATAGCCAGAGCCCGTATGCTCCCCAATGGCATCAAATCCTTGAGATATGAATCAATAGGATATGATCGATAGGGCACAAAGCCCTCTGTTAGCTAAGGTGGATTCAAATTTGTCCCCTTAGGCAAATATCCACCCTAAGTCTACAAGGTACCCTTGGACGAAGCAACCCATGGTTGCCGACAAGGATCTTTCTATCAGGTTGGGTTGACTACCTCCTCTGACTAAGTAGACCAGGGACCACGATGGCCCAGGATGAGGGAACCATGGGATCTTAATCGGGTCCATCATCCATTCCCCCACCATCCGCTTTAAGTGCAAGATGGTAAAAATTTTATTTTAAATATCAAATCTTCAAATCTCCAAATCCTCCAATCTTCTAAATTCTCAAATTTCTCAAATTTCCAAACTTCAACCCATGCTACTACTATATGCCAGATGCACGTATCTATATGTATCTGATCAACGACTAGCCTTAATCGAAAGTTCTCTCTCATTATAGGGAGAGGTAATTAACTATAGGGGCTTGCGCCTATAGGAAACCAGAACTCAGATTATAAAGTCCTCGCAAAATGAGGGCGAAATCTCTGGGTAGTGTCTTATCTACAAACCCATCTGCCTTCTAAAATTTACCCCGGAACTTAATTCCATTAAAAGTCCTCCCTGAAGAAAGCAAAGAGCGGGCGAAGGCCGGGGCCAAATTTTCGGAGCCCACAGATTTCTGGCGACTCTGCTGGGGATTGGTTTCTCTTTCCATCTTTAGCTAGTCATCTCAGTGCTATAGTAGCAGCTATTTCAACCTGCATTTAAAATTTTGAATCTTCCAAATGATCATTCAGCGGATCAAAATTTTGAATATTCTAAAAATGAGCAACTCAACAAATTTATTAAGATAATGCATTTAGCAGGATTTTTTAATTATTTTATTTGCTTGCTAACGTTAACTATTTTTTTTTGTCTTCAAGTTTCTGTGCAAGTCTCTGCATTTTTGAAAGTGTGGGGTGATGTATCAGATTTTAATCACTAACCCTTACCTTTATTTATGCAGATGGATCTACAGAATACACCGATGATTGTCCAGCTGGGATGCGGAGCTAGCATTCAACTGGCAAACACTGTAATCAATACTGGAAGGTCTGGAGCTACCATCCAGTTTGGTAGCCTGGACTTCCCTGCAGTCGTTGCAAGGGCTGCCGCTGTTCCTGTGAACAACGTTGAGTCTGAAGGGCCTGCTAAGAGGCTACGCTTTACTGAAACTGCTACTCGTTATGCGCATCTGCTAGCGCCACGACCTGCTGTTGAAAATCCTCGTGGGAGGATTTCTATCTTTGAACAGCTGTCACAGCCAGGTGCCCCAACCACCAAGAGGGTTATAGCTGATGGAAGAATCTCTGTGGTGGCTACAAACACCACTGCCTCATCCAGAGAGATTCTTGCACCTGGGAGGAATAATGCTGAAGCTTCCTCATCTGGAGGAAGGCTCATCACGAGGCAGAGAAGAAAGAAAAATACTGAACTTCGAGCTCAGCAATAATTGTCAACCCATCCCTCTAACTTGCCAGCCCAAGAGCCTGAAGTAACCATTCCCACCCAGAATGGGTTCGCAAACCTGAAATGGGGGAAGAGAAACAGCTCAACTGGTGAGCTGAAGAAATCATTCTGGGACCGGCAGCCTGATGTCCCAGCTCCTCAGAAAAGAAAAGAACCTGAAACTCTCTCAGCCCAAGTCTACAGGGTCTTGAAGATTGTAAAGGAGAGAGGATTGAAAAAGAAAAGATACCAGCGGCCACTGATGGTCGAAACAAGAACTCTGCCAAGAGAACGCTTGTCTCTTACTGTAGAGAGAAAGGAAAGAAGATACACCCCACGCGGTGAGCATCAGGGTGTGACACCTGAACCGCATGTTAGGGATCCACCGCCGAAAGGTCCAGGTGGAAGGAAAGAAAATTTGGAGGCCAAGGCCTCGCAGAGAAGAGAAGAATGAAAGTCGAAATACTGATTTGGGCATGACATCCGGTATAGCTTCCCGGAGATCCGTCCCTATCCACAAACAACATCAAAAGTGGGTTTGAAAGAAGGCCCACGATGATGCTCCTTCCGACGGTAGACGCCTTGGAGAATCCTCCAGGGGATCCCGTCCTTCTCTGACCCCTCCCAATAATGAATCTAACTTCGACTGTAGCCCACGGGTTGAAGAGATCTTCCTGCCTAACCAAGAACCGGAGATCTAGTGGTACATCCGCTCGGAGATCCGAGTACTAGAAGAAGGAGAAGAAGATATGGGAGAAGAAAATATTGAAGAATATATGGAGGAAAATCTAGAAGAAGATATGGTAGAAGAAAATTTAGGAGAATATATAGAAGAAAACTTGGAAGATATAAATAACACCTTAGACATGAAAGTAGTCTACATGGTGAGACACATCAATGTCGATGAGGAGGCCTACTATGATGATGGTAAGGACGACGATTATTAGCAACCACCGCCTAGACAAGTATATCGGTGCCACCGCGAAGAGGGATCCGCCACTGACAGAGGTGGCCATTCCCAAGAAGAACGAGAAGAGGCTGAGGAGAATCCCTTTGCTGACGAGAATGTCACGCTCACAGAAATGCAAAGACAAATGAAACGTCAAATGAGGGCCAAGATAGAGAAATCTCTCAATTGCATGAGAAAATAACAGAGATGATGACTCAAATGATGGCAATGATGTAGATTATGCACAGAAATACTGCAGTTGGTTCTATGCCCAATCCTCCCCTTGATCCTCCAAATTTCCAAGTACCGCAAGTCTGAGGAGTACGGGACACTCCTGAAGGTGGTCATGAGGCACATAATACCACTCGCCAACCCACTCCGCAGAATATTGCAAGTACCTCCGAGCCTGTGACTGCTGCGCAGCTTGAAGGGATCATCACCGAGAGGATCAAGGCTATTATAGCTATTGATCAGGCAGAAAAATCTGTAGGAAAAGGTCGGCCATACCCGGCAGAGTATGATCAGGTGCCATACCCGAAGGGATATTCTGTGCCAAAGTTTAACACTTTTGACAGCAACAAAAATCCTAGACAGCACCTGGCGCAGTTTAAAGTCACATGCGGGAACACTAGAGGAAATGATGCTCTACTCTTCCGACAATTCGTTAGCAGTTTGACGGCAGCTGCTTTCGAATGGTACGCTGAATTACCAAATGACTCTGTAAAGACATTTGTAGAGTTAGAAAATATGTTCGTGAAGAGGTTTGCCAGTGCGACCGAGAAAATAACGATCGCTGATCTTACTCTGAGCAAGAGAAAAAGGGAAGAGTCAGTGACCAAATACATCACTCGCTGGCGCAATCTAAGCATGAAATGTGAGCAGCAACTCGAACAAGAGTATGCCGTACAGTTGTTAATGGGAAATATTGACGATAAAATGCAACCATTCCTGTGCATGGCTACAATCACCACATTCCAAGACCTACTGGAAGGTTGGCGAAGTTTGAGAAATTGAACCTGACAAAATCAGAAAATTATTCTGATGAGCCGAAGAAAACTAAAGCCTCAGGTGCTAGAAGAGGTGAGGCTGACTCCATATTTTTCTCCAGAGCTGATAAGGAGAAACAGGTGGCGTATAGTATAGACAAAGGCAAGCAGCCGATGCAATATCAAGAAAAGCCTAAGCAAGTCTACAACCCTAACCCTCAGCTGAAGCTGATACCTGGGGGTAATGATAAACCACAAACTTATCAGGACGGTGGAGAACGCCCGAGGCAAACAACGGCAACTGGTGATCGAACGTTCCCCTCCCTCAAAGATAAAATGAACAAAGAATATTCATTTAAGAGGGAGAGCATCGCCAAATTATTTTGACAGGCATTGAAAGCGGGCTTGGAACTGCCTGAATGCAAGAGGCCCGAGGAGTCGAAGCATAGTGGCGACCCAAACTACTGCCCGTATCATCGGGTAATGAGTCATCTAATCGAAGATTTCTATGTCTTCAAAGATTGGCTTGAAAGAAAATATCAAAGAGGAGAGCTCACATTGTCCTATAATGTGCGGAATCATCCCAGAAAAGAGTCAACTTGGGTAGTTACGACTTCTTCCGTACCCCCGATTGAATAAAGGAGAAAAGGGAAGAAGCCGATTCAAGAAGAATAGTGGGAGACTGTGGTCTCTGAGAAAACTGTGAAAATATTGAAACAGCTTGAAGAAGTTTCATGTGTAAAATAGAAATCTCCCACTGAGCCGGTGATAGACCCCAAGGCTCTGCCCGTGGTGCGAGCTTTTACTCTAAATAATTCTCTAACCAAGTTGACCCTTCAAAGTCTGGAAAGAAAAAGTCCTCCAAGAAGAAGACAAAACTGAAGAAGCCCGAGGAAAAGAAAACAACAACCCTAAGGGTTATAGATAGTCTGGATGAATACTACCAGACCGCGAGGCGTCCTATTAAGCTTGCTGACTTTATGTCAGAGCTCAAGATTGACGAAGCAGAGGAAGCTGATGAGGATCCTCTTCCCACAGAAGTTTGTCGAGTCATTTCAGTAACGCCAATAACTCCGACAAAAGAAAAATATGTCAGAGAGATGATCGTTGAAACCTATCTGGCAACATCGTCAATGGACTACAGCTCAGAGGAGGATCTATATTTTCCAAAGACAGATAGATCAGACCCTGACATAGCGTCGCAGATGGGACATGTGAATCTGGGAGGTGACTCTGAATCAACAGATGAATCCCTAGACGCGATGATGGCCGACTCGAAAGGAAATGCACCGTCAAGCGAGTATGAACAAGAGGAGATCGCTCAGGTACAATTGAGAAGCGGCAAAATACTTTCGTCTCCGCTAAAAAAGGGGATCTCCAATAAAGATAAGGGGAAAGAGATAGTTATCAATGAGGATATTATCCCTTAAAACCCTAAGAAGAAGGATACTCCAGTCAAAGGGATAGATTATAATATCTTATCCCATTTGAGGAAGATCGCTGCCCAGCTCAGCATATACGACGCTCTGGTGATGTCTAAGGATCTTCGGGAGACTTTGATTCAAGCTCTCAAAGACCTCAAAAGATACGAGGCGTATTTCGCTGAACGCAACCTGACTGAGGTCCTGCAAGCTCGTAACTAGTTGTTCATCACTTTCACCGAGGATGACGTGATTCTCGGGACTGCGGACCACAACCGACCTCTGTATGGTACTGCAGAGAGTGATGATTTGGTAATCAGTCGAATTCTGATCGACCCTGGGTCCTCCATCAACCTTATGAGTTTAAAAGCACTAAGGTTGTTGTGCCTGAACGTAGAGCACCTCGGGCCAGATAAGCTTATGGTACATGGCTTTAACGAGAAAGGGCAGAAAACCCTTGGATCATTTATGCTCCCTCTTATATTTGGAGAATTTCACACAGAAGCCAAGTTCCATGTGATTGACATGGACACTTCATTCAAGGCACTATTAGGTCATCCCTGGCTGCATGAATATGGCATTATTCCGTCAACACTGCACCAATGCATGAAATATCTCAAGGAGGGAGAAGAATTCAGGATCTCTGGTGATATTCAGCCTTTCGCAGTCCATGAAGCGACAGTTTATGAAGATGCGTAGTATTCATGCCAAAAAAGCAGAGGCCGTCAAGCTCTCTAAAGGCTCAAGCATCTAACCCAAAGAGTGCAAAGCAACCTGAACAGAAAGGTGAGAAAAGACAAGTGGGGAGAAAGAAGGCAACACCGACTCTTCCCAAAGAAGTTACCACTTCCACTTCTAAAGAAAGAAAATACGTACCTCACCTTGGGAGTGACAGATGAAGAGGATGTCACCCCTACAAAATCACAGAGGGTATGTCATTCGATGGATGAATGGAGTAGGGAGGTCGCATATTCAAATGATGATTATGACTACTACTCTATCTACCTGAACACGATGCAAGATGTATTATTTAGAAGAATAGATAGCTTGTCAATCTCAGACAGCGTACTCGTAGTCACTCGCATTCCCCTACAGTATTTTAAAGAAATAATTTCACGAGATGTGCATAAGGTTGAAGAACTTGTGACCCGTTATCTACCTCCGATCAAAAAGGGGATTGAGTCAGAGAATATATTCTATTCCGTAAGAAAGCTAGAAGAAGTGAATCATGATTGGGGACATGTCTTCATCAATTCTGAGGAATTACTACCTACGAGGCTACCTAGGTTTAATATCAAAGGTATTCAAAGAATGTTACGAAAGCGGATCAATATGCCCACCTCCAAACAATAACTTCATATGTGCCTAAGTCTCTGGTGTGGAAGGAATCCGCGTCCAATGCGGCGAAGGATATGAATGCATATAAAGGTATTGGATTCGTCAGGCGAAAATGCATCCGGAAGGAGACTTGCCGAGCCATCACTTGTAGGGAAGTTGAATCCAATGGCGTTTCTGATGAAGTAGTCTATGAAGATGATGATTATGATGATCAACCTGTAGAGACCAAGCCTGCACCTGAAGAGCTTGAATATGATGGACAGGCAGCCACTATGGACAAACTAAAAGAAGTCAACTTGGGAACCGAGGATGACCCTCGCCCAACCTTCATTAGTTCCCTTCTGCCAGAAGACCAAGTGGAATAGATAAAAGAACTCCTCTGTAAATTTAGGGACTGCTTTGCCTGGATATATGCTGAAATGCCTCGCTTATCCCCTGATGTAGCAGTTCATAGATTAGCAATCAAACCAGATGCGGCACCCGTTAAATAAGCTCCAAGGAGAATGAGATTGGAGATTGAAGAGCAGGTGATCGCAGAGACGAAAAAGATCATAGAAGCGAGCTTCATTCGAGAAGAAAAATACGCTGACCAGATTGCCAATATTGTCCCCGTGAAGAAGAAGAACGATCAGATACGTATCTGTATTAACTTTCAGGACCTCAACAAGGCGTGTCCAAAAGGCGATTTTCTGCTTCCTGTATCCGAACTCCTGGTAGACAACACGTCAAACTATGACATGTTTTCATTTATGGATGGATCATCTGGATACAACCAGATCAAGATGGCTCCTGAGGATGAAAAGCATACATCATTCAAAATGCCCATCGACATTTTCTGCTATACGGTCATGCCCTTCAGCTTGAAGAATGCTGGCGCCACCTACCAGCGGGCGATGACCCATATTTTTGATGAGCTGATACACCAGAAGGTAGAGTGCTATATGGATGACCTTGTTGTCAAGAGCATAGACTGAAAGGATCACTTAAATGACTTGAGGATTATATTTGAAAGAATCAGAAAGTTCGATCTGAAAATGAATCCTCTCAAAAGTACTTTCAGAGTCTCCTCCGGTAAATTTCTTGGCTATGTCGTTCGTCACCGAGGCATAAAAGTTGATCCCAATAAAGTCAAGGCGATTAATGAGATGCCGCCGCATAGAAGCCTCCGTAAACTCCGCTCCTTGCAAGGGAAACTGGCTTTCATTCGATGATTCATATCGAATCTATCGGGTAGGTGCCAGCCATTTGCAAAATTGATGAAGAAGGATGTTCGCTTTAAGTGGGATGAAGAATGCCAGGAAGCGTTTGACAGCATTAAAAGATATATGTTAAATCCGCCCATTCTCGCAGCGCCAATTCCAGGGAAGCCTCTTATATTGTATACGGCAGAACTAGAAGAGTCCCTCGGAGCATTGCTGGCCCAACACAATGAAGAAGGAAAAGAAAATGCACTCTACTACATCAGTCGGAGATTAATCGGAGCAGAAGTGCGATATTCTCCAATCGAGAAACATTGCCTGGCGTTGATTTTTGTAGTCCAGAAACTCCGCCACTATATGCTCTCCCACAAAATCACCTTGATATCAAAGATCGATCTGCTGAAGTTCTTGATGACAAGACCAGCGTTGACAGATTGCTTAGCAAGGTGGGCAGTTTTATTACTGCAATTTGATATAGTGTACATACTACAAAAGGCAGTAAAGGGGCAAGTTTTTACAGATTTTCTCGCTGCACATCCGATTCCTCATGCAGGTCGAGGAAGAGGAGAAACCTCAATTTTGGGAGATATATTTTGATGGGGCATCGTCGATCAAATCTCCCCGACCTCCAAATCTTGCAAAGGCCCAAGCCGGCATCGGTCTTGTCTTCATAGAACCCGAGGGAGGTATAATGAGATTCTCATTCAGTTTAACGGAACCTCAGACTAATAATGAAGCCGAATACGAAGCTCTAATAGCAGGACTGGAGATTGTAATTGGTGTCCAAATCACTGTTCTCCAAATTTTTGGTGATTCTCAACTTGTGATAAATCAAGTCCTGGGCTTTTACAAGATCTGCAAACTTGAATTGGCCGACTACCACCGACGAGCTGTCAAGCTTCTAAAATAAATACCGAATGTCAGGATAACTCAAGTTCCTCGAGGACAGAATGCAAAAGCAGATTATCTAGCCAAACTAGTTAAGGAGCTTGCAAATGAAGATAAGAGGCCACCTATATTCATTGCAATTGAAAATCACCAGATCTTAGAGCCAGCAATATTACAATTCCCACAGGCAGAGGGAATACCAGGTTCAAGCCAGCAGGATGCAACCCCGGTTGATCCTCAACCTCCCCAACAAATGACTACTAAAAATCAACCAGGGGAATGTCGGGTAGTAAAGAGATGAAGAACCGGTAGATCCTCAGAGTCATGGTTGGATTGCTTAGATGTTGAAGTCGAAGACGATTGGAGGCAACCATTCGTCGACTACTTCAAAGAAAGCAAACTCCCAACAGATAAATCTCTGGCTGCACAAATTAGAAAAGAGCATTACGATACGCATTTGTCAATGACACGTTATACCGACGAGCTTTTGATCAAATGTGGCTAAGGTGCCTAGGGACCAAGGAAGATAATAAAGTGGTAGCAGAAGTTCATGAAGGACTCTGCGGAGCACACCAGTCAGGTCCCAAGATGGCTGCTAAAATCAAAAGGATGGGTTATTACTGGCCTACGATGGTGAGAGATTGTATCAACCATGCTAAGAGGTGCCACGAGTGTCAGATCCACGGTGATGTTGTACATCAACCGCCAAATCCACAGCATCGAACGATAGCGTCCTGGCCATTTGAATGTTGGGGCACATACATAATTGGGCGAATAGATCCGCCGTCATCAGCCGGATATCGCTTCATTCTGGCAGCAACAGACTATTTTTCAAAATGGGAAGAAGCGGCACCATTCAGGGAAGTCATGTCTGAGCACGTGATCAACTTATTCACCCACAATGTCGTCTACAGATTCGGTGTACCACGCCGAGTTATCTCAGACAATGGCACAACATTTAAAAGTATAAAAATCTATAAGTTTGTCGACCGACACAAGATTGACTGGCGGTATTCGTCAATATACAATCCAAGAGCAAATAGTCTGGCGGAAGCCTTCAACAAGACGCTAGTGAAGTTGTTGAAGAAGATCCTCCCCAAGAACAAAAGAGAATGGCATATGAAGATGGTAGAAGCGTTGTGGGCATATCGTACAACCTACAAAACACCGACCAAAGCCACTCCTTACTCATTGGTGTTCGGAGCTGAAGCAGTGTTACCGCTAGAGGTTGAACTACCATCTCTTCGGATCGCTATCCAGAATGAGCTCACTCAAGAGCAAAATACTCGATTAAGAATGGAAGAGCTTGATGCACTTGATGAAATCAGGTTACAAGCGCAGCAAAATCTAGAGGTCTATCGAGCAAGGATGACGAAATCCTTTGATCGAATGGTGTGTCATCGATCATTTCAAGAAGGGGAATTGGTCTTGGTGCTGAGAAGGCCAATCATCCCTCACCGAAAAATTGGTGGTAAATTTATATCCAATTGGGAGGGCTCCTTTGTTATCGAAAATGTGTATCAAGGAGGAGCCTACCAGCTTATCGATCTGCACGGTCAAAGGCCTATGCCGCCGATCAACGGTCGACATCTGAAGAAGTACCATGCATAAGATTGCCCGAAAAAATGTTATGTTTAATGTACTGTGTATTTCATGCATATTTATTAACATATACACTTTACATTTTTGAAATTCTCTTGTGTTGCAAGAATGCATTTCAAAATCTTCCTACAAGATAAGGGGCATTTTAAATATTTATTTGGGTTTACATCGTGCTACGCGCCGAGATCCCCAAATAAATATTTAAAAATAAAATTTCAAACTTTCTTCTATTCTGAAATGTCCCTGTGAGACATGGGGCATTTAAAATATTTATTCAGGTCGACACCGCGCTGCATGCCGAGATCCCCGAATAAATATTTAAAATCACCAACATAAATATTCTTTTATACTGAAGAATACAATGAATTCTTTTCAAAGTATATGCAGGTGAGCTTCAAAATATCGAGACACCACCTTGTCCAATAAACCAAGATTTCAAAGGTCAGAAAGAGACATTTGCAACTACACACTCTAATAAATTGAGCCAGAATAACCTGAAGTCCTTCAGCAGACTGAAGCTTAAGGTTCGAGTGGGTGTAAGAGGTTGGACCCAACACGCCCAAACATGGCCGAATCGCTGGCAGCTCCGTCTACTCAACACGTCATAAGAAAGGCCGTAGTAGCGGAACCCCCACTTCGTCAACCCGTCAGTAGGGACTGTAGGAAGTACGAAGGCAAATTTGACTCGATAAGTTCAAGTCATCGTAGTCTACCAAATTCTCTTAATTGAATGGAGAATCAAGGTTCCAGTGGGAAGGAGAAATCTTGAGCAACTACCGAATGTGCGTAGGCTCCAAATCTTCAACCACAAAGGAGAACTCCAAATCCACCAACTTCAGCAAAATCAGCATTGGGAAGCACATTTCCCCTAGCTCAAGTTTGAAGCCTGAATGGGTGTAAAAGGTCGGATCTAACAAGCCCAAATATGGCCGGATCACTGGCAGCCCCGTCTACTCAACACGCCACAAGAAAGGCCGTAGTAGAGGAACCCCCATCTCAACAACTAGAGGACGAAGAGCTGTCAAATCCTAGCTCGCCCAATCTGATTAACTCAAGTGACTCAGATTAAAGTCTCCTCAAGTGGTTAAGGATTAAGATACTACCTATATTTAGTACTATCAGTCAAATCCAAAACCTGTAAGACCTTCAACAAATCCGCAAAGCACAAAGCTAGGATCAATGGAATTTTTCTTCAAGAAGTCCATTAAAGCACAGAGCAAATGACCGAAGAAATTATCCCAAAGTTCATGAAAAGCCTGAGGCTGAACTAAGAGGATTCTGTCATTAACAAGTCCATTACGCATAAAGCTCTAGACCGATGACTTTTCGCCATTGACCTAATACGAACCTAAGAGGTTTAGGTCACCGGCATCTACTCCTTCATCAAGCCCGTCAAAGCTAGAGGCAAAGGGCCGAAGGTACAAAAATCACCTGAAAAATCAATAAATACAAAATCAGGTAATTCTCCGTCAATGTCCGCAGCACAAAGCACAGGACAGAAGAAATCAAAATCTTAGGATTCAAGCCAAATCTACCAAAAGAAGTACCCCGAATGACATCTATAAATATCTCTAAAGACTGGGGGCATTTTAAATATTTATTTGGGTCGACATCGCGCTGTGTGCAGAGATCCCCAAATAAATATTTAAAATCATCTACAACACCAACAACACAACTCAGAGTACAATCACAGAAATCATAAGAACCAACATGTCAATCCCACTAAAGATTACAAATGCATCTGAAGATCCACGAAGGCACATAAATGGATTCTTGGAGATCTACAGAATAAGAATCCTAGTGTGACATCCAAGCAAATCTTTGAAAATCTACTAAATGACAATCTTAGTGTGACATCCAAGCAATCTTTTGGAGATCCACTAAATGAAAACCTTTGTGTGACATATAGAGAAAATATCTAGAGATCCATAGAGTCCATCAGCATTCAACAAACATGATTTGCTCCAGACGCAAACCACATTTGTTGGGGGGCATTTGTTAACCTCTCCACCAAACAAAACCCTATCTTCCATCCGCTGAAGCTGCAAGCCCTCACATCCTGCAGCCGAAGATCAAACCCCAAGCAATCGAGCCCTCTCTACCTGCAAGCCCAGTCTCAAGAGAGATTCGTACCTACCTATCTCTCTTCCATTAGTAACCGGCCCACTTGTCCAAACCATCTCAGCCCACAGCACTCAAACTAACCCATTTTACCAACTCATTACACCCGAGTCAGCTAAATCTTTCTAGGTAGAATTTTTTTTACTTTCATTTTGTTACCCATTAGTTATTATTAGTTGATTGTTATCTTATTTTTTTTAATGATAATTATAGTTATGATTATAATTATAATTATCATTTTATTGTTATGATGGTTTTGTAATTATTAATTATTATTACTAACGTTATTATTAATAACAATATTATTCTTGATAATATTGTTATTAGTATTTGTGTTAATAATAACAATAATGGTTTTGCTATTATTGTCATTCCAAAAAAAAAAAAAGAAAGATCCAAAAAAGAAAAAAAAAGAAAAGAGAAAAGAAAAAAAAAGAGATTTTGTATACTTTTGTCTTCACCTCATCGTCACATCCGACCCCACAAAGGTATAACCCCTCCAACCCTAAAACTCCGAGAACCTATTTTCGAGGCTTACACCGCTACAAAACAACCACCTATACACGCTTTTCTTAGCGTGGTAGGAGGAAGTTCGTCGCTATGTTTGCAACGAAACTGGTAATAACTCAAAATCCCATTCTCGATGTTCGTGTTGAGCCTGCAAACCGCCTATACACGCTTTCTTAAGCATGGTGGGAAGGAAACCCGATGCGACACCTACGGTGAGGCGGGTAGGCCCTATGCACGCTTTTCTTAGCGAGGTGGGGACAATCCTAAGTACCCGTATGCGGCTCTGTACTTGCGGGGAAACAACTGCTCTTCTTTTCAGATACATTTGAATACCCATACACGCTTTCTTAAGCGTGGTGGGGATTGAAGACTTTACACGGCCGCGGTGTCCTCGAAAGAGGGCACCTACCTTACACGCTTTTCTTAGCGTGGTGGAAAATGCCCAGTTTTTCGTAATTTTTCCTAAACGGGGGAGATGCCGGAATGCTGCCAAAATTTTGGGTGAACAGAAGACCACACTTGGACAATATTTGGACAATAGGCGGCTTTACTTGAACCTGATTTGAACATCAAATGAGCAAGACTTGTACTCAATTCTAAATTGAACTCAAATGATTTAAAGTTGAATATGAATATATTAAAAAATGACACATGATTCAAAATGATTAACAAAAAAAACAAAGTCTCAAATTTGATTTGAACTTAAACTTCATTTGACTCAAGTGAATTTAAGTATTTGAACTCAAGACTTGGATTTTCTCAGACCATGAAGAGTTGTGGTAGAACTTGAACTTACATGTTGAATTCGAGCTGTACAACATCAAGCGAAATTTGAGCTTTGAACTTGCAAGCATTTGACTCGAATCCGAATGAACTCAATGTAACTATATGAGTCATGGAACTTGAACTTGATTTGAATATCAAGTGGACTGAACTTGGATTCAAAACGAATATGACTTGAAATAGTTGGATTCAAACTCAAATGAACAAAGAAGTTGAGTCAAACTTGACTTGGCTGATTTGAACACCAACAAAGATTTGAAGAAGATGCACAGGGATATCTTAACAAACCCTATAAATGATATGTCAATGATAGAGGCATCCTTATCAATCTGGCAAGAAGACATGGTAGTCATTTCAAATAATGAGGCCTCTTGTCAACACATTCAATGCAACATGTGCCTTCCCGGTCAAAATGCATGGAGACAGTGACAATAAATACAAGCTTCTGCGAGCTACTGTAGAAGAACCCTATGCATCCAACCTACCATCCACAAACAAGATGCAATACGATTATGCCAAATATGGATATCTATCAGCAGTGGTAGAATACCCGTTATGCACACATGTCATCTAAAAAAAGGGTACAAGGAGCCTACAACATGTGTTAAGATATTTATGCTGCCTGTAATAGGGAGGTGGGAAGTAGATGCACCTGTCCCCCACAATCAAGGGAAGATGATACGTAGTGAAGTGTAAATGTCTACAGGGTTATGGAAGACTTGTTATATGCATTACATCCCACCTGTAAGCAAACACCGAATGATATGCAACAGAAGCAAATATCTATAAGTAATTGTAAGGGGCCCAATGTCTACAAATGCAAGGTAAGAGAACCACAACAAGCACAGTTCACCTGTAGGCAGCAATAGCAAGTGTACTACAAAGGCGAGGGATTCTTTATGGACATGCAACCTGCCATTCCCCAATAAAAATCAAAGACCTTGAGCAAAGCAGGAGATTCGTTAGTGCACTAACCGGTAGTGCACGACAATCTACCTGTATAAAGCAGCAAACAACTTAGTCCACGAGCCGCTGCAAAATGCCATCGGATCTGCAATACTCGTACAAGCAGACAAAAGACGTGTGTATAAGCTTCCAAGAAGAATGCTGCATTCAAATGGCGGTCAACCGCACAAGCAAGCAGCAACAAACATTCTAAAATACCCCCGCACGTGCACTGTAACTTGTATACACATAGGTACACATAAGGGGATGTATTATAAACCCGCATGGGCCTTGACGAGCGTGTTATTGGTACACACGTGATGTCTAGGGATGCTGCGCGGGTCAATAAATTTGAACCCGATCCTCCTAAAGCAAGTGAATAGGAGTTGACAAGGTTCAACAAATAGTCATAAAATACCCTCAAACACCCGCATGGGCCTTGACAAGCGTGTTATTGGTACACATGTGACGTCTAGGGATGCTGCACGGGTCAATAAGTGAATTCCAGTTTGAGCCCGATCCTTCTATACAGGTAGATAGGAATTGAGACGACTCGAACTATTAAATAAATATGCGGTCGCGATGTCGACCGGGATATTTATTTTATAGTTCATATTAGGCCTTCAAAGCCTCTAACCAAAGAAATTCACCAATAAAGATACAAAGCCTACAAAATCTGATCCTCTATCGACAACTCGATAGAGTCGATGAGGTTCAACCCATAAATATAAAGGACCCTAAAGTTACCCCGATGATGACCGTGTTGAACGTTAATCTCAACCGGAGGGGTTCACAAATTCTTTCAAAATGCCATCCCAAATCTCATGAAAATCCCAAACTCCAAAATCCAAACAATCCCAAAATCCAAAAATATTTGAAATTGAAATTAAACTACTCAACGCTTAAAGCAAAAAACCATCCACTCTCCGCAACAGTTTGCCGAGGTGGACAAATTAAAATTTACTTCAGCTCACGAAGAGCTAATGCATGGTCGAGAATATCACTAGGATCCATTCTGAAACCATCTCCTGCCAGCAAGGACGTGATACGAGTCCTCTAACCGGCAGTTTCACCGCCAAATGGCACTGCAGGATAAATGGTTATGACTCGGGGCCCTCTGAACCAGGTGGTCGCCGCTAAATGGCACCATTATATTATGGTTATGGCTAGAGCCCGTATGCTCCCCAATGGCATCAAATTCTTGAGATATGAATCAATAGGATATGATCGATAGGGCACAAAGCCCTCTGTTAGCTAAGGTGGATTCAAATTTGTCCCCTTAGGCAAATACTCACCCTAGGTCTACAAGGTACCCTTGGACGAAGCAACCCATGGTTGCCGATAAGGATCCTTCTGTCAGGTTGGGTCGACTACCTCCTGTGACTAAGTAGACCAGGGACCACGATGGCCCGGGATGATGGAACCATGGGATCTTGATCAGGTCCATCATCCATTCCCCCACCATCCGCTTTAAGTGCAAGATGGTGAAAATTTCTATTTTAAATATCAAATCTTTAAATCTCCAAATCCTCCAATCTTCTAAATTCTCAAAATTCTCAAATTTCCAAACTTCAACCCATGCTGCTACTATATGCCAGATGCATGTATCTATACGTATCTGATCGATGACTAGCCTTAATCGAAAGTTCTCTCTCATTATAGGGAGGGGTAATTAACTATAGGGGCTTGCGCCTATAGGAAACCAGAACTCAGATTATAAAGTCCTCGCAAAATGAGGACGAAATCTCTGGGTAGTGTCTTATCTACAAACCCATCTGCCTTCCAAAATTTACCCCGGAACTTAATTCCATTAAAGCTCCTCCCCGAAGAAAGCAAAGAGCGGGCGGAGGCCGGGGCCGAATTTTCGGAGCCCACAATGTGAAGGTTTACACTTTATAGAGAACATTTTCTTGTACTTTATTATGCATGCAAAGCTTTCCTAAACTAAAAAGTGCGTTAAGAGAATTCTAGTATTAAATGGATCCATCACAACACAACACTAACGACCTGCAAAGAAGCCAAATATACTTCACATCATGTATATAATATTTTATTTAATATTTTAAATATCCTTTATTCTAAAACCCTATAAAAGTGGAGAGAAATGGTTGTATCTCTTGAACTGGCAAAGTTAATATTTTTATCCAACTACTAGCATAAGATAGTAGGAAAATAATGAAGTACAGTATAGAAGCATTCTAGCCAATAAACTATCATAGCCATATAGTCATATGCTATGTAATGTGAATGATTTTCTAACATGTTTTCAGCTAAACTATAACCTCCCTATGCTAAGTGACTAGGGGTTTTTGACCTATCACATCACCTAAGTGTGTGTAAATTTCAACTCAAAAGAAAATTATGAGCCATTCGACTAGCTCAACTCAAGGGATCCACCTAAAGTTGAACCTTTTTAGCTTAATTATTTTGAGTTTCAAAGATTAATTTTGATAAATTTTGAGCCATGTGAGATCTGGTTTTGGTAGATTGATTCATATTATGGAATGAACCCTCATCCACTAATGATAAGGAAGTTGTCAAGCAGTTACAAAGTCCTACACTAAATAGGCTTGATTTACCTAATCTTGTGATAATTGACCTATATATTTAATGCTACAATAAGAGGGAATATAGTTAAAAATTTTAACTATCATGATCAAGATTCAAATGTTTGCAAGTGGAATAAACACTTGATGGATAGAAAAAAAATTAGACATTTAGAAAGAGCTCTGAATTTTCATAGTATGACATAAGTTCAAGAATAGATAATCTGCCTGAACATAAAGGAATGTTTTAAGTATAAGTGTGTAACTAAAACCAAAGTTATTTAACTATGTGGTATGATTGAACACCAAATAATTCAATCAAAAGTATAGTATGGCTATGCCTTAAAGGGAGCTATATGGAAGGATACTAATAGAGGTAGTAAGATTAGAAGATTGAGGAGTTGGAGTTTCCATCTTTTAGCTTTGGGGATTTTAAAAACCCCTTGGCTTAGTATCTGATGAATCCTTCCCTTTATTTTTTTTGCACATTTTCTCTCCTGATGTACCTAGCTGGTTGCTCAGCCTCTAGTTGATGGTTTTTGCGGAATTTTCCTCTCTTACAACGTCAGGTTTTTTGGCCCTACTTCATGATGATAACTTCTTTTTTTTTTTTTTTGAAAGTCCTATTACAAAGAAAATCAATAATAGCAGCTCCTCACCTTTATGACTTGTTTGATATAATTATTTCTTCTGAATCTTTACCCTTAAGATCCTTTAGATGCCTTAACTAGTTTGAAATCAAACTTGCCTATTTTCTTAGATTTTTACCATATAGATACACATGGGAGATTTGACCATTTTGATGCTAACTAGGGTAATGGAAAGCCTACGGGCTCATTTAGCGTTCACCTTAATTAGAAAGTTTGGCAAAAAGAATTCCACTTTGAGGGTTTAGAGAATTTTATTTTAATATTGATGCTTTTTCCCATGAAGGTTGTGATTAAATTATTGAATGAAAGATTACAGTAGGAATTTTTTAAGGTGTATATACATTGTCAATAATTGCATGAAGCACTATTTGAAAGTGACTTGTATTTTCAATATAAAAACTATATATATATCTAATAGCACTGGTTTAGATATCTTCTTATGGATGCGTCTCCACCATATTAACCCTTATATTTTACACTCTATGACCATTATCTTTTAAATGCTGCTCCAAATAGACCAAGCCATTGTAGCTATTTCTTGACCTTTTATTGTTTGTTTATTTATTAAATTAGATGTTATTAAATATCATCCAAATGATGCTTGGATTGGTTCTAAAGTATATGGTGTTGTATCTAGATTTGTTTGGTGAATGATCCTTGACTTTAGTAGTTAATATATCAATTAAGCTTACAAACCTATTGGTGAGAATGGAGGGTGGAAAAGAATATATGTTAATAAACTAGCAAAATCTTCACTATCTCAATTAGGAATACAAAAGTAAGCTTAGAGCCTTTAAAAGGTCAAAAGATCCAAAAAAAGTCTTCCCAATCATTCTTCATCACCCCTTATTTATAAGTTTTAAGGGCTATGAGAAAGGCTACAAAGAAATATTGATATAATGTTACGTGTTAGCCTATGCCACATGACATCTCCTAATTGGTTGTAAGAGGATGATGTCAATGAACTGGCGAGTTGTCTTGAATCAAATGAGCTCCATAATGGGTGAGTGGCTTTTGAGCAAGTCTAAATAGAAGATGGATCTATAGTTTGTGGGTCGTCTCATGAGGTCAGTGAATGACAAAGGGGGTTCAGTCTCACCTTTTTGAGGAAGGTGAGCTGAGGTGTTAGCAGGGACGAGGAGTTCCTAAGTTTAGTAAAAGTTGTAGGCAAGTGAGTGAAGGGTCACTAAGGTAGACACTTTCTCATAACAAAAGTTTTATAGGCTTGGTGGGCTCTCAAGATGAGAGCTTGATTGAGATAAGTGGTGAGTTCCTGAATGGGCATGGGTGAGTGGCACCCTCTCTTTATGCGAGTTCTTCTGGTAGTTGTGGGAAAGTCCTTTAGGGCATTTACTCCTAAAAAGGTATTCCTTGCATGACCCTATTGCTACTTGTGAAGGCACCTAAGAAGGCAATTAAGGATGTACATTTAGTTCCTCAATTCACTCAGCCTTCTCATAGGTGAGCTGCAAGAATGGTGAGTGGACGATATTAATAGTGACTACCCAACTAAAATAAAGAATTAAATGTATATTTACTACCGTAGTTTTTTGGACTACTCTAGAAGTTGGATTTTGTTTAAGGAAGGTTAAGGGTGGTCATTTTGAAGCTCAAGGTCAAGCTGCAACATTTGCCTATGTTTGGATAACAAAAGTGAAGGTATGAGCATTTATGTAAATGCTTTAATTTTGAAAGAATTTGGGGTGAACCCAAGGATTTGATTGGAAGGTTCATTAAGAGCTATGTTTAGTCGCAAACTAGGTTCTTAGGTTTCCTCCTAGAAGTCCTTATATGTTGGCTCTACACTAGGCTATGGGTGTTAAGACTTAACCTGACCTAGACCCGGCCAAAAAAAATTTGGGTTCGGGTCAACCTGTATGTCATACAGGCGGGTTTGGGTTCAAAAAATTGACATGTTTCAAAAATCAGGTTGGGTTCAAGTTGACCGAGAAACTCGAAAATAACTCATGAAGCTACGCGGTTCGAGTGACCATGCGTTAATACATTATTTGTTTTTTGCATTTTAGGGTTATTCACCAGTTCACCTCATTGGCTATTTGGCTCTTCTATTCTTGTTCTCTTCTAAATTTATTTTTTGATTCGTTCTGTGACTTCTGTCGACATCATGTTGCCTTTCTCTTCTTGACCTCATCGGCTCGTTTGTTTTCAGTTTCTCTCTTTGTTTGCTTTGGCCTCCACCTCTTGCACAGTTTCTCATGATTTAAGGGTATCGATTATTTCACTTAGTCCTGGCTTGCTGGGTTGGTTTCCTATTAATTACTGTTGAAATGTTGAATACTACACTATTATCATTAATTTGTTTTCCATTTAGCTGGCTGTTGTGGATTTGTTTCTGTAATTTATTGTTGCAGGTTTGTTTCCCATTATTTTGAAGTAAAATGGGTTAGTGGGTGAATCCGGGTCGATTTAGACCTGGATCGGGTCGGGTTCATGTTTGAGTTTTTGAATCATTTTCCTAAAAGAGCTGGGTTCAGGTCGAGTCAAATGATGACTAGTTGGTTTAGAGTTTAACTCGAACCCAGCCTGAAAACCCATTTTGACATCCTTACACTAGGCTAGGAAGACCTAAGCACTAAGGATGGAGGATGATGGGTGAATTTGACCTCATACAAAAATTAGGTTAATAAATGGACCCCTAATAGGCTTGAGTAACTCACCAACTTTATCATGCATATTAGTGTTGATCAAAATGATTAACTGGATCCATGATTTATGTTCAAGATTTATTTTAATTTGATTTGATTGAATTAGAACGAATCAAATGAAATGGATTTGAACATTGGTTATGGGTTGAACATAGAATTATTAGTGATTGAGTAGATTTATTGATTTGAAGATTGATAATGATGACTTTACCAAATTAATGATTAATGGGGTTTGCACTATTAGTAAGGCTAATATTAAGGAAGAGTTGAATGATCAAGCAATTTGTGTGTAATTTTATAAGACTAAAGTCAAAGTCTAAGAGAAAGGATGCCAAGATTTAGGGATTTTTACTTATCTTAACAAACTAGAGGGCATCTTCTAAGAAAGGAAAATCCATATGAGGACTCACACCTAAAATTATAAGGTTTATAATTTAAGATTTAAATTTAACTAGGATGATGCCTAAAAAGTTGTTATCTAATACTAGTGAGTTTTTTCTAGAAAAGGAAGCCAGCATGTAGACTCACACCTAATCTTAAGGAAGGTTTAAAATTTAAGATTTAGATCTAACTATGATTGTGCCTAATAGACGTTCTCCAACACTAGTGGATTTCTTCTAAGAAAAGAAAGCCAGCATGGGGACTTACACCTAATCTTAAGAATGGTTTAAAATATTGGCATTTTGTGCCTCATGATCTATTCTAGTGATTTTAATTATAAAAAACACATGCTTGGATGTTTTAATTTGCATGCTAAGTATTTCAATTGCATTGGTTAGATGGACATGCAAAGATGATTGTTTATATGGAATGTATATTGCACAAGCCAAGTTTAATAAAAATTTGTAGCTTGAAAAAAATTCAAGATGGACCAAGATGGATAGCTTGAAGGTTTATATATATAATAATTCAAGTTATATTAACTTAGGAGAATCTTAGAGGTTAGCAAATATTTATTTGAATGGTTTGATTTGCCCACAATCTAATATATCTATTAATATGCTTTATATATTATTAATTAAAAATAATAAGCTTAATGTATAAATCAATAAGATTACTTAATGAAATAAATTTTATATGCATCATATATTACATAAAATTTATCAAATAAAAAAGCTAATTAGGGTAATTAAAAGTAATAAGCCTACATGATTAAAATTTTATTATGTATTCATTTTGAATTAAGTTGTTTATACAAAAATAGTGATTTGTTGATGGGGGTTTATGCTTTGTTTAGTTTTAAGTTTGATTAGATATAATCCCCAATAAAAATGTAAGTGCACATGCCAATCAAATAATGAAGCGAATGAGAGATTATCGATCCCATGAGAAAATTCTGTGCTATACATAAATGTTTTAAGTATTGCTTAAATAAGTTAAGGTATTTATCCTATGAATTAAAATTAGGGGTATTCTCTATCTCTAATGAGAAATGTAGAAAATAGTGAAGATACTAGTAATTAAAGTATTTTGAACTAATGACTGTGAATATCCTATATTTTTTTCTTAGTAGACTCCTCTACATTAGTTATGAATCAGAGCATGCATCATTAAATCTCTATCAAGCTTGTAAGGATGTAAAGGAAAGTTTATGGCCTTCCTATAATTATTAAATCTTCATAGACCCTAAAATACCAAACATCCTATGTCTAGGCATGCAAACATTCATCTTAATTCTCCTATTTGTTCAATATTCCTCCATTGAGATAATGTATCACACTAGGTGTTAAATTTATACATGGTCATAACATAAATTAAATGAAGAGTGGGAGATATTGAAAATAACCATTTGTACTTTAAAATATATGAGTCTATATTAGTAATTACAAAGATTTTCACATCATCAGTTCAAAACTATGAGTTTAGTTGGTCATGAAATAAAAATTGAATAATACAAACTTTATTACTTGCTCAAGAAAGAAAGTATAATTATAGAATATGAAAGAAATATTATCCAGAATGAAGAATTCTAAATAGATCCTGCAAATGGGCTATTCCCTAAGAAAATCACCTTAAGAACTTTTCTCTCCAAACTACTTTATTCTCCATATGATTCTATGCTCACTATAATGTTGACTAGCCACTCTAAAGGATGTATCTCACAATTTTCTAGTCTCATCCAGACTTCTCTAAAAAGTTCTAAAAATCTCCAACATAAAGGGATAGAAAAAATATTTATACTTAATATATAAATGAACTTAGGTGCTGCAATGCTCGACAAGATGGCACTGTGGTGTGACAAAATAAACTAGCATTGGACATTGTTAAATGGGTTAACCTGGTGCAACTGTTAACTAAATTGATGTGAATTTTGGCTGAGTTGGTGCGGTGCTTCTTTTTCTTAACCGTTCCATCGTGATGTTGCTAAATATGAGCGTTGTGGTGCTTGCTTACATCATCCGACGCAATGACGCTTTTGATGTTAGCGCTTCGACATTGAATTATTTATAATTTTTTTAAGACTCTGGCACTGTAATATTAATTTTTGGTGCTATGACACTGACCTTTAATCCTTTGGGGAGCTGACGTCAGTGATATGTTTTTGAGACTCTGATACTGTAATGTCTAAAAATGGTATTGGGCGTTGAAGATGTGACGCTAATAATTGTGGCATTGTAGTGCTGGTTCTAAACTTTACAAAATTGGCTCCGTTTCTTGAGACATTCATGCACAATATCAACTAAAACATACCTCTTTATTAGAATTAATAGAATATAAATACTACATAATTTTTACTTAACAAATTCCCCCTAATTTAAACTCTATTTCGTTCTCAAGCATTTGCTTTTACATCTTTGATTAGCTTTATTATTCCAAATAAATTGTAATTTAAAATTAATTAAAATGTAGGATAATACTTTACTATTGAGATGTAAATTACAATGATTAAAGTATGAAAATTTTAATTTAAGCAATCATAAACAAAGCATCCTAAGGAACCATCTTCATTAATATCCGACATGAACCCCTTAACTACAAGTGTAAATGCATTCGAACTTTTGATTTAGGTTGAATAGTTTACAATTTAGGAATTGAGCGTACATTAATTAATTTTAAAATTGATTTATAACTTTTCATATATAATAGCTTAATTATAGTCACCTTTTAAAATTAGGTATTAGAATTCTTTAGAAATTAAACATTCTTTGATACCAAGTTTTGATTTTATAGTACCGATTTTCCTTTGGATTTTTATTTTTTTCTTTCCTTTCAATCTTTTTTAATTTTATTTCTTTCTTTTCAATGCACATGTGTACTAAAATAATAATTTTAAATATCTGATTAGTGATAGGGGCTTACGATGAGCTATTATGTGACTTGTTAAATTTGAAATATATTTAAGTTTTCTTTAATATAAAAATTAATAAAATCCCATTAAAGTACGCAAGTATATATGCCAAATTAAGTAACAAAGTGATAGAGTAGAGTGTGAACCCATAAGGAAGTGTTCTGCTTAATTGTAATTTAACTATTTTGCTACTTCAAATACATGACTTATCCTACTAAAAATAATTATGATATTTTGGAGTTTTTTGTTCAGTGAAAGAAAAAACTTATAAGGAAATTTTGATACTTCTGAAAATTAGGTGTTTTCAACTAATGAATGTAAATAACATTATTTTCCTAATGAGTCTCTTTTAATTTAAAATATAGATAAGAGAATATGCATCCTTAGATCTTTGTCGATTTTATAGGGATAAAAAGAAAGGTTTATGGCCCTTCTGCAGTTTTACTATCTCTATAGAACATAGAATATTTAAACATCCTATGTCTAGGCATACTAACATTCTATTTCAAAATTTCTAATTGTTTTAGTATTCCTCCGTCGAGGCTATACGTCACACTAGATTTTAACAATACATATGACCATTGTATGCATTAAATGAAGACCAGGAGATATTGAAAATATCATGTTATCATTCAAGAAATAAGAGTCTATACTAGTACTTATTATATATTTTACATCATTTGCCCAAAACTAGAGAATTAGCCTAATATTGATGATATTACAAGCAAATGCATCTTCATTTCATTCATTGAAAGAAAAGATATAAGAGAAGTAATAAGAAAATTATTACCCACAAAGATTAAATGATATTCTTTACACTACTTCCACCAATCATAGAGTTACTTACACAAATAAGCTAGATCTCCACAAGAAAAAGTATCTTGTACTTCTCTAGCCTCCCTTAGACATTAATCTAATGAAACACTAAAGAAACTCACTAATAACATAGATTTTTTCTTAAGTGACAGAACCCCCTAAAAATTAGAATTGAAAAATAATTTATAGGAAGTACATAGATGGCCTCAGGTGCCGCGACGCTCGACAAGGTGGCGTCCTTATGGTATAAAATGAACTAGCATCTCGGTGCTGTAATGTTAGCTTCACTGTGACGCTAGCTTTCTTGGCGTGGTTACTGATTTAAATTATGCATCTTTGACAAAGTTAGCACGACTCTTTATGTCAGTGCTGTCATGATGCTCCAAAAGTTTAAGTGCTGTGATATTGGAATGTGATTTTTGGTGCTAAGGTATTGTAAGGGTTAGGGCACTAGCATTCATTTTCCTTAGTCTCATAGCATTGTGGTGCTGAATTTGGGCTGTGTTACATAGCGTGGCTGATCATGATGTCGCTTCAGCGCTTGAAAATTGAGCATCTAACACTATAATGTCTAAATCTAGTGCCGAGATGTTGTGACATCCAATGTTGCGCCACTTCGAATGATGACACTATTGCTCTATTCAACACTTATCATTTTTTCCTTTTCTTATACATATTCTGCACAAGCACCACAAAAATAATATATTTTTATTGAATTTAAACACAAAAAATAATACATAATTTATGCATTATAAAATTTCCCCAGCTTAAGCTCTTATCTTCAAGCAATAATAAAAATCACCATTGATCATTTAATTGCCAAAGTAAAAATTAATAATTTAAAATTACTAAAATAAAAAAAATACATCGCATTCTAGAAGTAAGTTAAAATGTTCAAAGTTATAACTATAATTTAAAAAGTCATAAGAATTATCCCAACTAGTAACCCTTGCTATTGCTTGATTTGAATCTTTCCACTATGTATGTAAGTATAAAATTGACATATGAATGTAGAAATAAATAATATAACTTAAGGATTAGTTGTACTTATAGTTGAATTGAAAATCCACTAGTATACTATCATATTCACAAATTCACTTAGCTCATCCAATATTAGGATGCATTTGAACTTAAGCTTCAACTAATACCAATTTTTGAATATACTCTTTTTTCTTCTTTTCACATGACTTTTTTTGAATTTTTCATAAATTTCATTTTTTCATACTTTGTAGAGTGCATATTTAATGAGTTTGAATAACAAATTTACGTTTATTCTCTTGTAATCCTAATTGAGTTGATGAAAGGATTAAATAAGATCACAAATTTCATGTTCAAGTTTACTATGATTTTTCAAATTTAAGCTACTCACATCTTTTCCTTAAACTTAATTATTCATTTTTAAATTCAGTACTCAATGTGTTATTGTATAGTTTCTAAATTCAAATCTAGTTAATAGCTTAAATGATCTATATTAGTAATCATTATGCTTTTCAAATTATGAATTATTATGTATTATTCATTCAAACTATCATTTAAGATTTTATTATTATCCTAAATATATATAATTTTTAATTATCATTTTTATTTTGGCTAAATAAATAATTAAATGCAAGTATCTGTAGAGGATAGTGCACAATAATTTAAGCCTAAATAAATTTAATCAAATATAAATACTAGAACTAAATTGCACTAAAATAATTAAAACATAATATGAGATAAAACATGCCTTTTTATAAATGATAGCAAGCTCAAGGTAATTAATACAATCTACTAAAATAATAAAGAAAGATAACTAGTGCCTAAGACACCATTGTGTGATCACATCCAATATGGCCCTTATCGCTATCCTATCACAACATAAGAACAACACTAGGATTCCCCCCCACCCCCCCCTCCCTCGCCAAGAAAAAAAATATTAAAAGAAAAGAAAAAGAAATAAAATAAAGAATAGCTACGAATGAAAGTAGCTATAATCATCACTCACTCATTCACTATTTTTCTCTCTCAAGAACTACTAAGAACATCAAAAGAAAATAATAATGATTCCTAATTATCTGTCATAATATTCCTCCTTCTCATAATCATCATTATTTCTAGCTGGTGGGTGCCAAACAAATGGATCATAAGTGGGTGCTGGAGGAAACTGCAACTGACCATGGTGCTCAACAAATGGACTACTCCTGAATATACCAACCAATGCATTATTAAATTAGAAGTACAATGATAACTGTTCTCTTGATGGACCATGTAATGAGTGACCCTCATTTTCATCTCATCCTACCACTCCTTAGCATCATCATAAAAATATAACACCCCATCAACTTGGATTCTCAAATCTTCCACCAGCTCTCCTAAAAAAAATTGTGACACTTTAAAACACAAAATGACAAGCAATCCAAATGACAAACGCTGCAGTGGTACAGGCCACATTGCGCTTTGGCATTCACAAGGGAAATAGAAGCCTTGCTTTTTGATTGAGCAACCGTTGTGGCATTTAATACATACGAACACCACGATGTTTAGCAAAGACCTCCACCATAGCACTTTAATTGAACTAATACTAATTTTGACTTATCATTATGGCACTTGTAAAGGTGTTATGACACTCACGAAAGTGTTATAATTAAAAAAAGTTATGATAGTATGGTTAATTGACTGCACTGTCATAGAAAATTATAGAAACAACAAACCTAATGCCACAATGCTTGAAGAAGTAGCAGTAGGGTCAACTATGGTCAACCAAGATTCTCCAATGGCTGAATGTTGGTTCAATGCATCATGCTTGAGTTAATGATGATGTTCAATGGGTTTGGAGAGACTTTAAAGGTCAAATTCTACAATATGTCATGTTTAGTTGCATAAGCTATAAATATTTCAAGGTTTTGTAGCATATGGAAATTCTTTGAGTTTCAAGGGTTAGAGATCTTGGAATGCCTTCAAATTGAGGTAGTTGACCCTAGGAACATGTCTAATCAATATGCCACTAACAAAATAAGAATTTAAGGTCATTTAGTTAGGTTTTGATGTGATCAAATTCTCAAAAAATAGGTTTTGACGTGATCAAAATTTCATACTCAAATTATTATTAATCAATGATGACTGCCAATGCTTGAACCCATGATCAAGTGACTATTAGTGGTGACTGTCAATTAATAGATTTGATGTTTGATTTTATTTTGATGTTTGAGTTTGTCAATGGAGATCAATGAATAAGGGAATTGGTTTTGAACTGATCATATGACTAACAATCATTTAGTGATTATCAAATGATTGATCAAGTAATTAAATGACAATAAAATATAATTTTCAAGTGATGGATTTAAAGAGTCAATGATTGAAATATTATGCCAAAACATAGTAATGAGTTTAATTTAGGATTTAAAGTGTGATTCATTGATTGATGTGTGAAGGATGACTATTTGAAGTGGGGAAAGTGACATCATTTAAAAATGAGGTCAATAAATGAACCCTAAATAGGTATAATGAACTTATAAGGTAAATAACACAAATTGGTGTTGACTAAATCAAGCAACATAATTGAAAGACAGTTTAATGATCAAGACCTAAAAGGAAAGGAATCCTCAATAGGGAATATAAAATTTGAACTTGGATGATTCTATGAGAGGCTTATTCCACCACTATCAAAAAATTATAAGAAAAGGAAGCCTATATTGGAGACTTATACCTAATCTTAGAGGACCGGATGATCATATAAAAAGGAAGCCTATGTATGAGGGCTTACACCTAATGATAGAGGATTGATATACAAATTAATGTTGTGCCACAAATGCTTTCTCTACCACTAGTGGGTTTAATAATACTAGGATGGTGTCACGAGGGGCTTGCTCCACCACTAACAAATTCAATGATACCAGGATGGTGCCATGAAGGGTTTGTTCCACCACTAGTAGATTCAATGATGCCAGTATGGTTCCAAAAAAGCATGCTCCATTGCTAGCAGAAGATCTTGAGAAAAGGAAGCCTAAGTGTGGGGGATCACACCTAACCTAAGAGGATTGGATGATTATATGAAAAGGAAGCCTAAGTGTCAGGACTTACACCTAACTATAGAGGATCAATATACAAAGTAGGCTAGTGCCATGAAAGGCTTACTCTATCACTAGCAGGTTTAATAATATTAGGATGCTACCATGCGGGGCTTGCTCCACCATTAGTAGATTCAATGACACTAGGATGGTTCCACGAGAGGATTGCTCTACCACTAGTAGGTTCAATGATGTAAGGATGGTGTCATAAGGAGCTTGCTCCACCACTAGTAGATGATTATGAGGAAATAAAGCTTAAGTGTGGTAACTCACACTTAACCTTAAAGGATTAAATAATCATATGAAAGAAAGCCTAAGTGTGAATACTCACACTTAACCATAGATTATTGATATACAAACTAAAGTAGTGCCACGAAGGGCTTGTTCTAGCACTAGTGGGTTCAATGATACTTGAATGGTGTCATGAGGGGCTTACTCAACCACTAGTAGGTTTAATGAAGCATATATGATTCCACAAAAATGGACTTATACCTAACCACTGATTTTAAGGAGATGGAACCCAAATGAGAGGCAACTCCTTAATGAGAGAATTTAAATGGTTAAGCCATTAGAGTCCAAAATAAAAGGAAATTATGAAAGATTTTATATCATTTTTTTAAGGATATAATTTAATAATTGTGGAAAAATTTTCCTTATGGTGCACAAGATTTGCTTTAAAATTTTAGTTTTAAAATTTTTTAATCAAACATATATAGATTGATATTATGCCATCTAGAAGGATAGACTAATGTCTCACTATCGATTTGAGTTGAGAAATCTCTAATTTATTTTCATGATCAAACATAGCATAAGGAATATTTAATTCATCCCGGAGGATAAAAGGAATATTCACCTATCATTTTAATCATGATTCTAAATCAATGAATATATTTTCATAATCTAAACTGCATAAGAAATATTCAATTCATCCCTAAGGATAAAAAGAAATATTCAATTATCATTTCAATTATAAAAGTATATTAATGAATCTATTTTTATAATCAACTATATAAGAAATATTCTATTTATCCAAAAAGATAAAAGGAATATTCACCTATCGTTTAACCATGCCCATAAATTCATATATATATTTTCATAATCAAATATATAAGGAATATTCAAATTACTCCTAAGGATAATAAAATATTCACTTATATTTTGATTATGAAACTAAACCAATATTTAAAAATTATATCCGCATCTACAAAATGTTTTCCTATCTTAGAAAAACAAATTAAGATAGGGTTTATTTTAATTTTGGGTTTTAAACTCCCTATAGGGGATATCCACTATAGTTAATTATATCTCCTAAGAGAATACTCTTGATTAAAGTGAAAAATAAATTTTTAAATGCATGTATATTTAAAATAATGATTGGGCTAATAAGATTTCAATGCACATGATTTAGATTATAAATTCTATATTGGGGATTACACTTTAGATTTTTGAATTTAGATATATATATTTTGGATTTTTGAATTTTGAAGGAATATAATAGAATAGTAATGTGCAGAGATTAAGGCGGTGTATAAAATTTGGGCTTACACTTTTCTAGAGTAAGCTGTCAGCTAACAATCCTAAGCATAATCAATCACTGCATGAATGCAAGATTAGATAGGCTTTATCCTAAGAATCATATAATTATGGTTTAAAAAAACTTATAATCAGGACTTTGAAATATATATAGGATTGCGTAATAAAATGATGCATGAATAACATTATAAATAAAAGAGTTTTAATTCATTTATAATTTTATAGTGCAATCTACGGTTTGCTGTAAAGAAAAGGTGGCCAAGCTCTACCAACAACAAGTTTGGATTTTTACTTCTATATAAATATAGATTTGAAAATGATTGCTTATTATATTCTTCAATCTTCTTGATGTTGAAGCATTTGTAGAATGTAGAAAGATAATGATCTTCAAAGAAGAATACTCATTTTCTTTTGGAGCATATATATGTATATAAATAATCATTTTTAATCTTTTATAACTATTGACACTATACAACTCAATCTAACTATATAAAGATCTAAAATATTTACATCATTACTATTATATTTTTCTTTACATAAGTTCTTAGGTACATTTTACTTTGTAGGAATATGAAAGAGCATAGTTATATAAAAATGTACATATAAAATGGTGAGGTGTGAGTAGTTATATATATACAAAAATTTAAATTAAAATAAAATTGCAAGGCTCTAAATTTTCACTTCAATCTTTTATTCATCAATAGAAAATAAATTAAAATCCAGAGTAGAGAAAGTAAACATACAAATATGAATACCTCTTAGCAAAGCACTTCAAGCAAACCAAATGAAATCACTAACCTAGCTTAAGCTAGAGTTGATTGTTCTAGCAAATCATCTAAGTGTGTGTAGAAGGCTTTATAACTTGAATATGTCCTAAATTTTATTAGTTTAAAATTATCTATAATTGATTTAATTTATTTAAGGTCTTTAGGGGGTAATTTGAATATAAGTATTTAATAATTTAGCCATATTTTTAATTTTATTTTTAAAGAGGATTTTATTTGTTACAATTGCTAATTTTAGATTTTATAGAACATGACGCTCAATAACTTCTAAGTCCTGGACGTTATTTATCAGTAAATTTTAGTCTCATATTTGTAATGCTATCAGTCCTCCAAAATTGGGGTAGATGGTAACATAAAGGCCTTCATTTTAATTAAGTGTTTTGGTCTTTAAAGCTTCCAATGCATATACCTTTCCCTGCCTTAAAGGAATCAAGCACTAAGGTATAGAAGCTGCAATATCTAAATATTTTATAATTATTTTTAAATTAATTTAGTTTGATTGATTTCTTATTTATTCGTTATAATTTTAATGTTTACATTCTATCAAATTCATTCATCGTGTTATCACAATGGGTACAAGGACTAAACCACCTTAGGACATGTCTCTCAGCCTGAGATAGTCTAGCCTAAAATATTATTGACAGAGTGTTGGTTATTTATTTTACTATTATTATCTGATTTAATTCATTAGGTTGATGATTTTATGAAATTTTAATGATTTATTGATTTTTTTATTTTAATGAATATTTTAATATATTTAATGTGGGGTCCATTTTTTGACCTTTTGATTTATAGTGATTTCTATTATTTTGATATTTTTCATAAATAGTAAATTCAACTATGAGTATAATGTCATGAGTTTACTGGATTTAGATTTTTTTATAATTAATTATAAATTTTATAAGTTGATCAAATAATTGAGTTTTTGATTTATAATTATTTTTGGGGTTTTATATTTTTCATAAATATTAGACCCATAGATGAGTAAAATATCATTGAGTTTGCTTGATTTGGATTTTTTTCTAGAATTTGTTATAATTTTACAAGTTTGGTGTTTATTTATGTGAATTAAATTTGACCAAAATATTGATTTTTTGATTTACAATGAATTTTATAATTTTTTATAATTTTCATAAATACTAGGCCCAAGGATGAGTTCAATGCCAATTAGTTTGCTAGATTTGAATTTTTTTATAATTTGTTATGAATTTTTGAAGTTTGGTGATTTAGAAGATTTATTTAATTGTTTAATTAGGGTACTTTTCTTATTTTTGTACCAAATCAGCTCGAAAGCTCTTAAAATCTTCCCCAAATGTTCAAAATGACTCATAGGGATGATTTTAAGTGTTTAAAATTTATTTGGCAGTTTTATTTATTTTAATTAATTCTTAAATTTTCTTGATTATTAAATTAGTTTTTATTTTTGGTGAATTTTAAAGGCTTTTATTTTTTTCTCTCTTAAGCTTTTATTTTTTTAACATTTTGATAGATTAAATGTAATTTTAAATTTGAAATGGATTTATCATAAATTTTCAAATATCTTAGAAGAATAATGTGCATGAATCTTTTGTTCACTAAATGATAGACCAAATAACCTCCAAATATAGTGAAATTTAAAGTATAGGAACATGAATACATATGCTTAAAACTCACTAAATTTGGGCTCATCAAAGTCCCCCTAGGTTTCAAAATTATTTATCAAAGCTAAATGCATCTATAGCTTTGATAATTTATTTTAGGAGATACACTAAAAGAATATTCACTTGTCATTTTAATTATGAAAGTATATTAATGAATCTATTTTTACAATCAAACTTTATAAGAAATATTCTATTTATTCATAAGGATAAAAAGAATATTCACTTATCGTTTAATCATGCAGATAGAATCATATATTTATTTTCATAATCAAATATATAAGGAATATTTAAATTACCCTAAGGATAAAAAGGAATATTCACTTATCTTCTGATTATGAATCTAAATCAATGTTTAAAGATTAGGTCTAAATCCACAAAGTTTTTTCCTATCTTAGAAAAAAAAACTAAGATAAGGTTTATTTTAATTTTGAGTTTTAGACTTCTTATAGAGGCAAGCCTTAATTGCATCTCTTAAAATAATACTCTCGATGAAAGTGAAAACTAAAGTTTTCAAATGCATATAGATTTAAGAAAATGATTGGGTTAATAAAATTTCAATGTATATGCTTTAGATTATAAATTCTACAACTGCATCTTGAATTTAGATCTACATTTTAGATTTTTGAATTTTAAAAGAATAGAATAGAACAAGAATGTGTAAAGATTGAGGAGTTGTATACAATTTAGGATTACAATTTCCTAGAGTGAGTTGTAAGCTAACAATCCTAAGCATAATCAATCGCCACATGAATACAAGATTAGATAGGCTCTATCCTAAGAATAAAGAAATTTTAGTTTAAAAAATTTTATAATTAGAACTCTAAAATATGTATACGATCACATAATGAAATGATGAATGAATAATGATGTAAATAAAAAAAACTTTTATTCATTTATAATTTAAGAGTATAACCATGGGTCTATTGTAAATAAAACATGGCCAAACTCAATCAATAACAAACTTGGATTTTTACTCTTATACAAGCGTATATTTGAATATGATTATTTATTGTGGTCTTCAATATTTTGGATGCTGAATCTTCTATAGTATTTCAGAAGATAATAATCTTAAAAAGAAAGAATCATTTTTTGGAGAATATATATATATATATATATATATATATATATATATATATATATATATATATATATATATATATATATATATAGATTAAAGTTTAAATAAAATTGCATGTCTCTAAATTTTCACTCTGATCTCTTGTGCACCATCAGAAAGTAAATATGACATCCAGAGTATAAAAAATAAATAAAAAAATATGAGTACTCTCTAGGCAAGGCACTCCAAGCAAGGCAAATCAAATCACAGGCCTAACCTAGGCTAGAGTTGGTTATCATAACAAACCATTTTAGTGTCTGTAGAAGGCTATGTGGCTTGGATAGGTCCTAGATTTTATTAGTTTAAAATTATATATAATTTATTTAGTTTGTTTAAGGTCTTTAAGGGGTGATTTGAATTTAAGTATTTTATAATTTAGATATTTAAAATTTTATTTTTAAAGAGAGTTTTATTTATTATAATTTTAAATTTTAAATTTTTACAGAACAAAGTGCTCAATAATCTGTTAGTGTTAGAAGTTTTTTATCAACAAGTCCTCAGCTCATATTTGTATTACTACCAATCCTTTAAAGTTGGGGTAGATATATAGCATAGAGTCCTTCATTTGAATTAAGTATTTTGGTCCTTAAAGCATTCAATCTAATACACCTTTGCCCTCCTGAAATGAATCAAGCATAAGGGTATAAAAGCTATAACATGAAAATATTTTATTAATGAATCAAGCATAAGGGTTTGATTGATTATTGATTTATTAATTTTATAATTTTAATATTTACATTCTATCAAATTCATTTATGGCATTATCACAACGGGTAGGAGGATCAAAACCTTCTTAGGACACATAGCCCCGTAGCCTGAGGTAATCCAACCTAAAAATTTCATTGACAGAGTGCTGTTTATTTATTTTATTATTATTTAATTTAATTCATTAGGTTGATGATTTACTGAAATTTTAATGATTTATTAATTTTTCATATTTTAATGCATTTAATGTGGGGTCCATTTCTTGACTTTTTCATTCATAGAGATTTCTAATTTTTATATATTTTAGAAATACTAGATTCAATTATGAGTTCAATACCATTGAGTTTATTGGATTTAGATTTTTCTTAAATTAGTTATAGATTTTATAGGTTTAGTGTTTATTTTTGGGAATTAAATTTGACCAAATAATTGGTTTTTTTATTTACATTGATTTCTGGAGTTTTTATATTTTTCATAAATATTAGACCTATAGTTGATTCCATTGAGTTTATTAGATTTAGATTTTTTTGGGATTAGTTATAGATTTTACAAATGTTTGATGTTTATTTCTACGAATTAAATTTGATCAAAATGTTGACTTTTTAATTTACAATGAATTTTAGAGTTTTTATATTTTCATAACTAAGCTCATAGATGAGTCCAATTCCATTGAGTTCACTGGATTTGAAGTTTGTTATAATTAGTTATGAATTTTAGAAGTTTTATGATTTAATGGATTTATTTAATTATTTAATTAGGACACTTTTCTTATTTTTGTACCAAATTAGTTCCAAACCTTTTGAACTCTTCCCTAATTGTCATAAATATCTCTAAGGAATGATTTCAAGTGTTTAAAATTTATTTGGTATTTTAAATATATTTTTAAATATTTATGTTAATTAATTCCTAAACTTTTTTATTATTAAATCATTTTTTATTTTAGGTGAATTTTAAGGGGCTTTTATTGTTTCCCTGTGAAGGCTTTAATTCTTAACATTTTGATATATTAAATATAATTTTTGTATTTAAAATGGATTTATTGTAAATTTTCAAAGATCCTAGGTCAATTATATGCATGAATCTTGGGTTAACTAAATAACATATCAAATGACCTCCAAATGTAGTGAAATTTAAACCATAGGTACATGAATACATGTGCTCCAAACTCATGAAATTTGAGCTCATCAAAATTCCACTAGGTTTCAAAATTAATTATCAAAGTTAAATTTATCTATAGCTTTGATAAGTTATTTTAGAAGCAACTTTAACTGGATTTAGGTAAAATCAACGAATAGCTAACCCTTGCATGAATCTAAACACACCATAAAAAAATTGCAAGAATATTTAATGAACTTTAAGAGTTATGAATTTTTAAAATTATAGGTCTAAAATGGACACATGACTTTAGAAATTCAAATCACAAAAATTGAGCGCTCATCAAGACTCAAGAAAATTATACGAGATGAATAACATGCTCAAGAACTAACTCCCAAAATTTGAGCTCAATTGGACCTTGGATATTAAGAAAATCAAGAAAACAGGAAAACTTTCATCTCTAATTTTCTCAAAATTTATTGCTAAAAAATTGTTAAATTTTTTTTAAGAAAATAGTAGAGCTTAAGCACTTTCCAATGAGCCATAAATCACTCAATTTAGAGTTTATTTGAATTTTTTATGATTTATAGAAGTTATAAGAACTTATTTTTTAAATCAATTTTAATGTAAATTGGCGGTAGCCAATCATTGTCTTAATGGCAGCACCGTTCTATAGTTGTCAGCTACATGTTGCACTGACATGGAGCACTTAACTACATCGATAATTAAACATGGCTGTTGGATCAATCGTGAGAAGAACAGATACTCCGGATTATGCCACGAAGCCCATGGTTCAATCAAAATGGTTCACATTCTAGCTGCGTTATCTAAAGCGCAAGGATTAGCTCGATCTGGGCTATATGATCGCGATACACATGTGATCAAATAGTCCAGATTGAGCTAGAGATTATAGTTCAAAAATGTACTATAACTTAAAATGCTCATAACTTTTGATCCAACCGTTGAAATTGGAGTAAATTTGTAACTAGATAACCTAATCTTTCAATGCCTAAAGTTGAGAGGCTTCATATATTGAGATCAAGAAGAAAATGTAATTGGAAGTTTAAACTTCAAACTAAGATTTATCACTAACCTGTGGTTGGATTGCCTCGATCTTGGACTCTATGTAAAGCTTGTAAGATCCTCTTCAACTTTTTAGAAGGCTCAAAGGATTGGTTTCTCCTGGATCAAAAGTGGATTTGAATTATTCATTCTCTTTCCCTCTTTCTCTCTCTTATTGGTTTGGTGTTTTCTTGAAATAAGGAAGGCAGGGGGAAGCTATAGAGGAGTTGGTGGGATTGCTATGTGGGTGGAGAATTAATTTGATTAATTTTTTCTTAAGAAGTTTGGGGGGTATTGATAGGAGAGAGAAATGGGGTTCAATGGCCAAGATCTTGTGACCTAAGTCATGACCCACCTCTAAATAAAATTTGGACTGACCAAT
Organism: Dendrobium chrysotoxum; assembly: GCA_019925795.1. Lineage (NCBI taxonomy): Eukaryota > Viridiplantae > Streptophyta > Magnoliopsida > Asparagales > Orchidaceae > Dendrobium > Dendrobium chrysotoxum. The sequence continues at coordinate 41,127,482 of CM034298.1, read as the reverse complement.
GGGAGTTAAAGAAATTTTCTGAAGAGTTTAAAAGCATATAATTTGTTATTGAGGGTGTTAGGTTTGAACCAATCATTGGAGAGAGGTAGTTTTGGAGGTTCTTCCCACATCAGTAGTCCATGTGGGTTGAACTTGACAAGACCTATAAGGAGAAGGTTCTAGAGTCTATGCAAGCTAATGGTTGGGTCTAATTTTGGCTAGATTAAGATTGGGCCCAAGAAAATGGGTTTTGGGGAGCCTGGTACAACCCATACTTTTAAACCAAGTCAAGTCATGGGTTTAAACTCTTGGGTAATGGGTATTGTGTCAATACACACATGCTACAATATTTTTCATAATTTATTTTAAGAAGGGTAGAGTTTAGATGAAGAAAATGTCATTCTTAGCACTTGGTTCAACTCCATTAGCAAAACCATGTGGGCCTAAGGGATGAAAGTTTTTTAAGAGTCTCTTATTGACCACATGAATAGTACTCATGAGTTTGGTTCAATGATTTGATCAAAATCCTAGGAAATAAAGTTTTGAAGTGTATATGGTGTGTTTTGGTCAACTAGGGTTGATCTGGTAAGCTAGGTTTGGCCAGGGGTCAATGATGGGTCCAACACATTTCAAATCATATTTTAGACATGTTGAAAGGGATACCAAGATTTGGTGGGGCCACTTAATTCAAAATGCATGTTAAGGGGCTAAAAGGGTACTTTGGTCAACCAAGATTAACCAAGAGTTGAGCTTAGTTCAATGTATTTTATATGACATTTTGGGTTTATTAGAGTTGGTCCTATACAATGATAATGTCATTTATTTCAAAAAATATATATTTTGGTCAACCTAGGTTGAGTTAGTCAACTAGGGGGGTTAGAATTTGATTCAATGCAATATAAATGATATTTATGGTTTGTTGGAGGTGGTCCCAAGTAATGGGAAGGTCATTTAGTTGAAAAAATATATATTTAAGGTCTAAAAGAGTTCTTTTATCAACCCAGGTTGACTTGGTCAGCCAAGATTGATGAAGGGTTGGAATTTGATTCAATGCATTCCAACTCGTATTCTGGATATGTTGGAGAAGGTTGCATGGCTTGGTTTGACTGAGCCATGTTGAGGTTTAAGGAAAATTTAGTTTTGTTGATTTAGGATTTTAGAGTTTTAGAGTTTTGTGGTCAACCATGGTAAACTATGGTAAACTAAGTTTAGTGTTGGTTTAATGTATTATGCTAATGATGATGATTATGATCAATGAGTTTGGAGAGGCCTCAAAGGTTAAAAATCACAATATGCTATGTTTTGTGGAATAGGGTATAAATATTTGATAATTTTATAACCTATGAAAATGCTGAGTTTTAGGGGTTAGGGATCTTGACATGCCGTAAAATTGATGTGGTTGACCCTAGGGACATGACTAATCAATATTCAAGTTGTATATCATAAATTCAAGGACATCTTGTTAGGTTTAAGGGTGATAGAAATTTCTTCAAAAATAGGTTATGAACCAAGGGTTTTTGGGTTTAATTTTAACACTGGATTTTGGAGTTTTGAATTATCACTGAGTTTGATCAATGGATTTGATTTAGTCAATAATTTAATAGATTTTAGGGTTTGAAATACTCAAATCATTAACAATCATTGATAATCATTAGTGATTGAATATGTTATCAGCTAATTATCACTAGGGATTATCAACTGATAAATTTAATACTTGATTTAGATTTATGTTTTGAATTGATCAGTGGAGAGTAATAATTAATAGAATTTTAGCTTTACAATGATCATATCACTAACCATTTGGTGATTATCAAGGTGGTAGATCAGATGATCAAATGACAGTCAAGGGTGATTGCCAAGTGATGGTTTTGCATGTGAACATGACTAATCAATATTCAAGTTGTATATCATAAATTCAAGGACATCTTGTTAGGTTTAAGGGTGATAGAAATTTCTTCAAAAATAGGTTATGAACCAAGGGTTTTTGGGTTTAATTTTAACACTGGATTTTGGAGTTTTGAATTATCACTGAGTTTGATCAATGGATTTGATTTAGTCAATAATTTAACAAATTTTAGGGTTTAAAATACTCAAATCATTAATAATCATTGATAATCGTCAGTGATTGAATATGTTATCAGCAAATTATCACTGGGGATTATCAACTGATAAATTTAATACTTGATTTAGATTTATGTTTTGAATTGATCAGTGGAGAGTAATAATTAATAGAATTTTAGCTTTACAATGATCATATCACTAACAACCATTTGGTGATTATCAAGGTGGTAGATCAGATGATCAAATGACAGTCAAGGGTGATTGCCAAGTGATGGTTTTGCATGTGAATGATCAGGGTACTATGCCAAAGCATAGTATAGAGTTTGATTTTAGGGTTTGAAGTATGGTTCAATGATTGGTGTAGGAAGATTGATGTATGATATAGGACAAATTACCTCATTTAAAAATGAGGTTCACCATAATATTTAGGGAATTTAAAACTTATAAATTTAGTATAATGTTCAGACGTCATTTTGTCCTCTGAACCCAGTTCCATTCAAAAATTTTAACACGTTAAGGTATAATACAAAAATAATAGTAAGAATTTTTATTTATTTATGATAACATTTTCCTTTGACATTATCCACCATGATAGAATTTAAGATATCACACATTTATAGGTAACATTGGACAATCTCCTTTACAATCAAGCAACTAATAAGATACCCCTTGATGTGATTTCTCTATCACGAATGGACCTTGCCAAGTTGGTTCAAATTTCTCGCCTATCTTTTGTTGGGCTAAAATAGGTCTTCATAGAACTAAAACCAAATATCCTACTTTGAATATTCTGGGATGAGCCAGCTTATCGTGTGCTTGAATCTTCTTAGTTTTATATAACTTGAGGTTATGCTGAGTGATAAGTGGAAAAAAATACTATTTTATGTGTTATGTTTTTAGTTAAAATATATTATTTTAGTTCTATTATTTAGGAAAAATATAAAAAAGGCATGAAATTTTATGTCTTATTTAGCACTGTGGCATCAAACAAATCAACATCGCAGCTCTAACAAAGGAACCACGGGAGCACCACATCATTGACATGGTGGTGCCAAATTCTCTATTAGATAGCTCCGTGACATCAAAACAGTCAGCTTTGCAGCACTATGCTCTTTCTTCAAGCACCGCAGCATAATAATCTATCATGCCTTGGTGCCAAAATTATCATTTCGGCATCATAGCATTCAAAAGTCGACAGTGACGCAACGTAGCATTTATAACTTTCAAAGGACACAACTTGTTTGTGAAATGATGCAATTGTTCAGTAAGTAACTTTTCCACGTCAACAAGCACCGCAACGAAACCAAAATAATAGTGCAACAGTGATAGTTCATTTATTGGGTGCAGCGGCGCCGACCTTTAAGCACTGCAGTGCCAGTTTCCTACTTTATGTTTTCATATAAATATTCATTGTGTTATGTTTGTAAGAGAGACCAATCACTTATTTAATTTCAGTACATTTTAGAGTTCTTCTCTGAATCTCTCTTAGGGTGACAACTAAGAAAATTTAGGGAAGTACTTAATATATCATTAGAGTGTTTAGTCTGTGTCTGTTTGAGAAACTCTATATATTGAGGAAGAAGAAGTGTAGAGGAGATATATTGACTCTTCCTGGTGATATCATTTTCTTGCATTTTTGTTCTTTTATGATTTCAATGAAAATGAGTTTGCTCATCTTTTTTTTATATGTCTGACTAATTTTCTAGCTTTTGATTGAAGTTGTAGAGAACATATTAAGTACTAATGAAAATTCTTGTGCTCTAAAGTTAAAAGATATTTTAAATATTATCCCGCTATTTATTTAATGCACATAGTGATCATATATGTAGTTAAAACTTAGTATGATGAATTGCCTTGACGGAGGAATGTAAGAATAATTGAGAATATTAAAATAGTATATTTATATACCTAGACATATGATATAAAATATGCTTAGCTGTTAAGGAGATGATATAACTATTAGAGGTCAGCAAATATCCTTTTTACCCCTACAAGCTTGATAGAGATCTAGGGATGCATATACTCTAAATCACATTACAATAAAGAATTTCATTAAGAAAGATATGTAATTTATATTCATCAGTCTAAAAGACTTTATTTATATATTATATCCATTATTTAATTATTTTTATTCAGTGATTGAATCTCCATAATACATAATTTTGTTTCAAAATGATAAGTTTGAAATTAGAGTTAACAGTAATAGTTGATTGCTGAAAGTATACTTTCTCTTGGTTTAATACTCTACTCTATTATTTTATTACTTGATTTAGTATATTTACTTGTGTATATTAATTAGGTTTATTTTTTTATATCAAAAAAAAAAAAAAAATCTAAGCATTATTTAGGGGAGATAGAGCCTTAAACATTTTTATAATTCAAATTTACACTCCACCGTATCACCCACCATTAAGTTTTTGATACCGTTGCTAGTGAAGTATTTCATTTTTTAATAAATTTTAATTGTATTGTTAATTTAATTGCATAATTATATTTATATTCTTTATTTTATGTGTAATTTGTGATTGTATATTCATTATTGTAATAGTGATTGTCTAAAATCATTTTGCATTCTATTACATGATAATAATTAAAGTTATTATCTAAAAATGAGTGCATTTAATTATCGATATATAATATTTAACGCCGCAACACTTGTTTGAGGGCCACAGCGCCATGGCATTAACATGTGTCAAATGCCACAGAAGTGGCTTATCCCAAAGCAATGCTCCATTTTCTAAAAACTAGCACCATTGCGCCATGTCACCTGAAACATTGAGCACTTGTTGGGTAACTATTTTGTCATTTTATTTTTGTATTGAGTATCGCAGTGCCGTATCTTGCAGCGTCATAGCGCTTCATCATGTTATAAGTAGGGGAATGGTTTTTCATTTCATTCAACACCTTTCATTTCCTTCAATATCTTCTCTTTTCTTTAAAATCTTCTCTAGAAGAATGGTGCCTAAGATGTTTGATAAGAAGAGATCTTCTTCCTCTTTTCATAAGAGTGGTTTTATTTCTCTAGATGCTAAATCTAGATTTGTTAACTTAGTTGTAAACAAACAACTAATTCTAGAATGAGGTTTTTAGATTTCAACTCCACCCATCATGCAAATCATAGGAAGTAGAGGATGTGATAGATTTTGGAAAACCCATATGCTGCAATTATTAATGTTCGTGAATTTTTTATGAATGGAAAAGAAGTGGTAGACAATAGATGTTATGTTTGGGGTAAGTGAGTTTCTTTTGATTCTGTAGCCATTAATAAGGTTTACCGACTAAGGGACTTTAAATTTGATGAGTACAATGCCTTCATTAATATACCAATAAATCTTTATGACATCTTAAATATTTTATGTGCACCTAATAATGGAGCATGTTGGAAGAAGAAAGATAATAGAATTATCAATTTATCTACCTCCTTCATGACACCCTAACCTCCAAATCTTGGCATTATTTCCTTTTTTTCCCAATTGTTTCCTAGTTGTAATATTAGTGAAGTCACTTGTGACCATGCCCTTTTGAATTATTAAATTCAAATGGGGTATTTTATTAATGTAGGGAAACTTATATTTTCATCTCTTATGTACATCATTAAGGGTACCACATCTGTTGGGTTTGGGAACCCTTCTCTTATTTATGCTTTATGTGTAGTAGTTGGTGTTAGGGGGAACATAATGAAGAATAGTTATTCCTTATTCAAACCCTCATAAAAAGAAAGATTTTGAGTTTTAAGCAAGCAAGAAAATATGAGGAGGAAGATGATTTCAGTGAGCCTAGATTATCCGATAGACTAGGAAACAACAGTAGTAGTAGGAGTGCTAGAGCTCCTAAAATATTAGGAGAGCAGGTGGCTGATCTAAGAGGAAATGGAAGAGGTTACCCACTTTTGTGAGGAAACCAAAGATTGGCGATATGAGATGAAAATGATGATGACTTATTACATAGACTAACAGGAATAATATTATAGATAATATTTAGATTTTAATGATGCACTTATTGGTGTGTATAAGAGTAGTCCTTTTGTGGAGCATCCTAAATAGCTTGGGTTCCATTTTGTACCTACCTAACAACCATTTGTGTGGTAGCCTAGAGAAAAGGGTCATGATGATGATGATGATGATGATGATGAGGTGGAGGAGGAAGACCTTGATTCAGAGGGTTAGGAGTTCTTTTTTTCTTTTTCATGAGAGAGAGAGAGAGAGAGAGAGAGAGAGAGTTTGGAGGCTACTTTTATTGAGGAGCATGTTTATTTTATTTTGATATATAGAAATGAATAGTCTGGCTGAAGACTTAAAACTTAGCACTTATGGGAGGTGACCTACTTGATATGTTATGCATGGTGCCTAGTGTACTATTTATCTTATAACCTGTGTTATATTATGTTATGTTATCACATGTTTTATGTTCCTTTTATCATTTATATGAAAACATGTATAGTATTAATTATTGTTTATATTTTTTATTTATATTTTATTAAAATTTCCCTAAGGCTTATTATAATTTTTTATATTCTTATTATTTTATTGATTTAAGTAAAAATGATAATTAAAAATTATGTAAAACTAATATAATATTAAAACCCTATATCATAGTTCAAATGAACACTATTTATATTTTATAGAGTGAAAAAAACTAATAATTAACTGACTTAGACTATATAAGTTAGTGCTTTAATTTAAAATTATAAGTTATACCTTAATGTATCAATTTTTAAGACAAAGATGAATAATTAGAATTAAAGATTAGATATGAGTAGATTAAAATTAAAAATTATAAGCAACTCAAATTTAAAATTGGTAATCTTATTAAATCTTTATATTAAATTCATTAAGATTATAAAAGCATTCGAAGCAAAAAATTAATATTCAAAATTATTAACTATATACTCCATAAAAAAGGAATTATGAAAATAGTTTTAAAATAGAAGAAAAATAAAGGGTGAGTACATTAAAAAAATTTTATTAGTAAAAAGCTTAGAATCTGATTATAATTTTATACTTAAATTCATAAAGGATAAAATAAGAAAACTTGTACAAATGATGGTGAACTTTTGCAAGTTTCAATTTTAACTACTAACATATCTAATTATTAAACTATATTAAATTAAAAAAATTAATAACATGTGAATTCAAATTAAGAAATAATATAGATGACGGATTAGTGTAATTATTAGTATTTTTTTCAAATTAGATTATAATCTTGTTCATTTTTACTTCTTTTAGACCGTGATGTATTATCCTATATTTTAGTTTTTTTTAATTGTTAGTTTTTATTTTAGTTAATCATTTTATCATAATTATAATATTTTTATTTACTTGAGGACAAGTAAGGATTTAAGCTGGGGAGAATTTAAAAAGTGTAAATAAAGTATTATTTTATATGTTATATTTTTAGTAAAAATTATTATTTTAGCTATGTTGTATAGGAAAAATACAAAAAATGATACAAAATTCTAAGTCTCATCTATCGCCGTAACATTGGACAAATCAACGTCGTAGTGCAATCAAAAGAACTGTCAAAGCGCCACAACATTAACATGGCAATGCCAACTTCTCTGTTAGATAACACCGTGACATCAAAATGGTCAACTTTACAGCACCACACTCTTTATCTTAGAGCATTGCATCATTATAATTTATCATGCCTTGACACCAAAATTTCCATTCTTGTGCCACATCATTCAATAGTCAGCAGCACCGTGTTCACTAAGTAACTTCTAAAGAGTATGACCTATAAACGAAATGAACCGACTGTTCACTAAGTAATTGATCCATATTACTAAGTACCATGGTGAAACCAAAGCAATAGCTCAGCGGTGTTAGTTTATTTATTTGGCACAGTGGCACCAATATTTCAAGAACCACAGCACCAGTTGCCTACTTTGTGTTTTCCTATAAATAGTCATTGTGTTATATTTGTAAGAGAGTTTAGTCACTTATTTAATTTTAGTATATTTTAGAGTATTTTTCTAAATCACTTAGGGTGATAACTAATGGAATTTAGGGAAGTATTTGATACAATTATTAGAGTATTTAGTCTGTGTTTATTTGATTAACTACATACATTAAGAAAGGAGGAGTGTAGAGGAGATACATTGATCCTTCCTGGTGATATCATTCTCTTATGTTTTTGTTCTTCTATGATTTGAATGAAAATGCATTTTCTTATCTTTTTTTCTCTGTCTGGCTAATTCCCTAATTTTAGATTGATGATGTAGATAACATATTAAGTACTACTAAAAATTCTTATGCTCTAAAGTTAAAAGATATTTTTAATATTATCTCAGTCTTTATTTAATACATATAGTAGCCATATATGTTGTTGAAACTTAGTGTGATGTATAGCCTCGAAGGGAGAATGCAAGAAAAATTAGAAATATTAAAATAGTATGTTTGCATACCTAAACATAGGATGTAAAATATGCTAGGTTATTAAGGAGATAATATAACTGTAGGAGATCAGTATATATCATTTTCACCCCTATAAGCTCGACAGAGATTTAGAGCTGTATATGCTTTGAATCACATTATAAATATGAATTTTGTTAAGAAAGATATGCAATTTGCATTCATCACTCTAAAACAATTTATTTACATATTATATCCATTTTTTTAACTATTTTTAGTTAGTGATTGAATCTCCATAACAAATAATTTTATTTCAAAAAGATAATTTTGTAATTAGAGAAATCATTAATAGTTGATTATTTGAAAGCATACTTTCTCATGAATTTGACACTCTACTCTATCATTTTATTACTTGATTCGACATGTATACTTGCGTATATTAAGTGGGATTTGTTATTTTATATTAAAGAAAACCTAGACATTATTTAGGGGAGATAGAGCCTTAAACATTTTTATAACTCAAATTTACACTCCTCTATATCACCCATCATCATTGAGCTTACAAATACTTCTCTTGTAAACCTTCTAGTTCTTCTAATGTGAGTTTTGCATTTTGCTCTTCAGTAATTTATAATTGACATCTATATGCAATGAAGGCAACTGTACCCTAAAGAGAGTATAACCTCTGCTCCAAATACCAAAGTAAATGGTGTAAACTGGGTAAGAGTTCTATATTTGGTTCTGTATGCCCACAAAGCCTCTCCTAAATTTTCATGCCATTGGGGTTTATTATCATACAATGTCTTCTTTAGAATTTGAACCGGTATTTTTATTGAAGGCCTCAACTTATTCATTTGCCTGAGAGTAATAGATTATTGAGTATCTTCAATCAATGTTATGAAGTTTAGCAACATTATATATTTTAGTGCTTTTGAAAGGTGGAACATTATCAGATATAATTTATTAAGGAACTTTGAATCAGCATATGATAATCTTTAAAAAAGTTTAGAACGTGATGAGCCTTAGCTTCTCTCAAGGGAACTGCCTTTGCCCATTTTAAAAAATAATCTATAGCTGCTAGGATGAACCTATGAACTCTGGAGGATGGCGGATCAATTGGGCTGACAATATCCGTAACCAGCTTTCAAAAGGCCATAAAGCAACTGTTGAGTGTAATACATTTCGTGGTTGATATAAAATTACACCATATACTTGACATTGATAACAACAACGTGCAACATTCATGTAGTCGTCAATCAATGATGACCATTAAAATTCAAGATTAATTTTCACCTTAGTGAGAGGTTTTTTAATTATATATTCAAATTTTATAGATGATAAGATCTGCCAACCTTGTACTTTTATTAAGATTAAATCCCATTCGAGATAAGCTAGAGCTTTAGCTAATTTTGCTAAGGCATACATTGTGGAATAATGTCTATGAGAAATCTTATATAATGTTACATTTGGGAATTGTTTAAGGAGATTCATCGTGTATTGATGATAAGGAACCAAATTTCCTTTAGTACTTGATAAGTACCAACTATATAATTAATCACTGGCTATGAATCTCCAAAAATTTTAATATCTTGAATTCCATTTAGGATCGACATTTCTAACACAATTATTAGTGCCTTTTATTCAGCTTCATTATTTGTACAAGCTTCTAACAAATGGTAAGAGTAATACATTACACTCTCTTCCGGAGTAATGAATACTATAACAATTTTGATTTTTTTGGGCAAATATGATCAGATACTTCTTGTTAGCTAGAAGTTACACCATCAAAATATAATTCCCTGGTGGAATTTTTATTTAATTTTATTTCATAATTTGTTCATCTAATAATTCATCATTGATCAAGCAATCATCCTGTACTAGATGAGCTGCTAAATTGTCTTCCACAGCTTTCTTTTTCATTGGCCATAAAGGTATAAATGTAATTTTAAATTATGATAAAATCATTGACCATCTAGCTAATCTTCTTGATAGTGTTGGACTAGTCATAAAATATTGTAGCAGATTTACTTTAGATATATTAGAGAGCATAGACTACCTTAATGATGTGGTGGGGAGTGTGTAGATTATCGAGATTGATTCTATTTGATCTTAGCTAGATGTGGCATATAAGATTTAAATATGATTAGATTTTTTTTATATGTCAATAATTAAAGCCAACTTAAATATATGTAAGTATACACATCGAATCAAGTAAGAAAGTGATTAAGTAGAGTGTTTAACCCATGAGGAAGAGTTATGTTTACTTATAATAAAACTACTACTATTTACTCTAATTGCATAAGTTATCCTACTGAAATAAAAATAATATTTTTAAGTTCCAACCATTGAATAAAAATAAGTAAAATAGTTGATATAATTTTAATAAAATGTTTTTAATTGATGCATATAAATATTATATTTTTCTTAATGATACTTTGAATTTTAGATATGAATCAGAGCATATACATCCAAAGATCTCAATCGAGTTTGTAGGGGTGAAAATATATCTGCTGACCTCCTACAATTTTAGTATCTCCATAAAATCTTGAATATTCAAACATCCTATGTCTAGGCATGCTAACATTCTATCTCATTACTTCTAATTATTCCTGTATTCCTCTGTCAAGGCTATACATCACACTAAATTTTTACTACACACATGATCATTGTATGTATTAAATAAAGAACAAGATATATTGCAAACCTCCATAATTTTTATAGAGAATAAGAGTCTATATCAGTACTTAATATGCTCTTTACATCATCAATCCAAAATAACAAATCTAGCTAGACATAGAAGAAATAACAAGCAAACTCATTTTAATTATATTCATAGAAGATTCAATGTACAAGAGCAGTGGAATTTTATCACCAGGAAGGATAAAAGTGTCTTCTCTACACTTTTTCTTCATCTACTTACATAATTTCTTATACAAACAAAGGTTAAACTATCTCAGGGATGGTTTCTTCCACTTTCCTAGCCAATCTTAGATTTTACTCTAAGTGGGTGCTAGAGATGCACAATGAAAATATACTAAATTTTACTCAATTGACTAAACTCTTTCACAAATAAAATTGAACATCTATTTATAGGAAAAAATAGAAATAGCCTCAAGCACCACGACGCTTGACAAGGTGGCATCGTGACACTTAAGTTGAATTAGTACCTTGGTGCCAACAAGGTTTCTCTATAGTGGCGCTTGATGACATGGAATTGTTTCCAATTGAACAGATGCATCCATTCGCTATGTCGATCATGGATCTAGGAAGTTGTAACTGCTAGACCGCGGTGCTCTAGAAATTTGATCAGTGTGGTGCCAATGTGAAGTTTTTGATGCTGAGGCATTTGAATTGTAGTGCTCAACATTCATTTCCTGAGAACCTAATACTGCCAAACTCAATGTTCAACGCTGTGGTGCTCTTACCACAACAATACTACATGTGATGTCGTTGTAACACTCACAAATAGAGATACCTTATATTTTCAAATTGATGCTTATTTCATCCTGAGAACAGATGCTACTCATATCTATTCTTTAGCTTCATTATTCAACTTTCAATTCAAAGGTTAATGTATTAATATATAACTTATAAATTCAAGACAAGTCAATAGCTTAAATGATCTAAATTATTTACTTATTAAAATTCTCAAATTATGAATTATAATGTAGTGATCATTCAAACTATAATATAGGATTTTATTATTATCTTAATATTATATAACTTTTATTATCATTTTTATTTTGTTTAAATAAATAATCAAAAGGTGAATATGTTAACAGAAGATAATATAAAAAGTTTTAATCATAAGGAGAATAGAATTAAATATAAATACAAAGGCATTATAACTATAATTAATAACACATGCTTCTTAAATAAATGATAAAATGGTATATAATATGTGATACACTAATAACAAGATAACTAGTGCTTAACTAACCACTTTACTACTCTAAATGACTATGGACATAAATGGGTTTCCTTCTAAATAGCCCTATGTTTATAATCTTCAATCAGGCTTGCCTTGATTTATTAATTTAGCTCGGGTACTTAACTACCACTCCTCAAGTGATTTCCACTAGGATCTTTTCCTTTCTCCTTAGGATTAAATCATTATTACTAGGTAATGATCTAAGAGGTCTACTACTAAATAAGATTATAAGCTATCCTAATTATGTTTTTAAATTTTATTTTTAAAGCAGCTTGACTTTACAATTGAGTTCCTTACTGAATCACTAACTCTTCCAAAGATTACTTTCAATTTCTAAATTTGATTAAATCTCAAAGGATTAAGAAGGTTTAGGATTGACAACAGGTTGTTGATGATTGTTTTAATTTTTACCTTGATTATTTTGATCAGAGTTATATTGATTGTTACCACTAACATTATTATTGGACCACTTAAAACTAGGATGGTTCCTTCAACCTGAATTATAGGTATTAAAATATAGATTAATTTGTCTTCTGATTAAATTTATATTTTCAATCCCTTACACACTATTATCTTCATTATAATTCAAATCTTGATCTTCCAATTGCATAAGTGCTCTTGATCCTAATTCTGAATTTACTCATATTGTGTTCAATTTCTTAAAAATTATTGCAACTTGTTGTTGACCTCATTTTTGTATGAGGTCATCAATATCTATCCAGAATCTTTTTTGCTGATCTAATGGTTGATAATCATCTAGTTGTTAATTATATAGAACTTAATCACACTTCAATCAAGTCTTCATTCAAACTTCAATCCAATCTTAATCAAAGATCAATGAAACTTCAATCAATTTCAATCATCCAATTGATATAAATCTATCATCACTTGAAACTGGAGCCCTACACTATAGCCAGGTGAATCGGTATACTGCCCAACTCAGTGCATCTTCACCTAGTGACTACCACTTTATTTTCTCTATCAAATTATAAACAATCACCTAATTTATTATCATTGATTTGGGTACTTCAAATTCAATCAATTAAACTCAAAATTGCATCTAAATCCATAATTCTAGACTAGAATTCAAGGTTACGGACCCATGTACTATAACCCTTTTTTAATGCTTTTTTTGTCACCTCAAAACCTAGTCAAATGATCCCCGATTCATGATCTATCAATTGTATATTGATTAGGCATGTCCTTAGAGTCAACGCTACAAATTTGAGAGCAATCTGAGACCTCTGATCTCAAAAACTAGACTGAAATCCAAAGAATGCAAAATTTCAAATATTTATAACCTATGCCACTAGACCTTCCACCTCATGAAATTTCACCTTGGGACCTTTCCCAAAACTCTTGACCATGTCTATAACACTTGTTATGATATGTTGAACATAAAATTATACTTTTGTGGACCCAGGTTGACACAGAGTTTCTTAGGGTTCCAAATGACTAAAATGCCCTATAAGGGGAATATTAGAATTTTTTTCAAACTCCAACATGGCCAATCCACACCAGACCACATAACCTCCTCTATTACATCCTAAACATCATTAGGAGTGCATTGGACTCAAATCCAAGCCTTGTTCATGCTTGGTTGACAAAGTCAACTCATGTTTCTAAATTACCTCTTAAGGGTCCAAATAGTCATTTCAAGCCAAATGACCATTCTATTGCATTAGACCACCTTCATTTGTCTCAAATCACTCATTTGAACTTGTTGGACCCAAACCTAGCCCATAGGTTAACTTGGTTTACCAAGTTAACCATGATTAACCAAATTAATACTTAACCTACACTAATATCAAAATTAATGCTCCAAACCATTTCAAACAAAATTAACCCTTCAAAAAGCTTTAATTGGACATCCTACACATGTCCAAAATTTTTTTAAGTCAAGTCTGCCTTGATTTGACTTGTTTAACCCAATTAGAGGGGTTTTATATTTCCATACACTTAGTCAAAATTGCATGTCCATGGCTCGAAACACTTGGCTAATAACCCAAGAAGCCAAATATACCTTTTTGATTTCCACATCAGCTCCCTTGACTGGTTTGACAAGTCAAATGGTCAAAATTGCATTCAAATGGGCATAGGTGGCCATGCCACCTTGGAAATCCTTTCCCCCATCCAAAACCTGCTCTAACCTACTGTAGGGTAGCTCTTTCCCTTCCTAAAGAGGCCCTAGAGTAGCCCTTAATCCATGCTTAAGCCATGGTTTAACCAAATGGGGGAAAAGGCAAGGGTCCCCTCTTCACATAAGCTAAGGGGTCACACTTACGCACTAGCCTTCCACTTGGCTTTTAATAGCCTTGGGGGACACTTGGCATGCATCCAAGCCTCCCCCAAATAAATCTAGGCCACCAAATCAAAAAGCAATGGGTTTTTTTTTTAGAATGGTAAAAGCAATATTATTAAGCCAAGAGAAAGAGCTTAGAACAAAACACTTCTATCACATTCCTCCTTTAACAAAGTAACAAAGGAAGGAGGAATGTTATTGCAATCTAAACTATCCCAAATGAAATCAAAAGAACTAGCCATGTTAGCACAACAATCAGCTAACTTATTGCACTCCCTATTTACAACTTGAATGATAACTTGGTTGAAGTTCCTTAAAAAGAAGAAATCATCGTGAGAAGAACCCTCCGCTTGGACCCTCTCTTTATGCAACCCTTTATGTACCAATTCCATCACATTGTAATTATCCCCTTCGACAATGATACCTTTTGCCTCATAAATCCACTCTTGGACAAACTTCCTCAAAGCAAGGACCGCTTCCAACTCCAAAGCTGAGCTATCCCAATGCAACCTTTTAAGGCCAAAAGCAAAGAAAAATCTACCTTTTCTATCTCTTATCACACCACCTACACCTGCTTTATAAGAATTTTCCATAGCTGCATCAACATTAAGCTTAATCCAATCGGTTGGAGGGGGATTCCAAGAGAAAGAAAATAGCCTAGGCCGATTAGAATCCCAGTGGACCGAAATAAGATTAGCTGGAAGTGAAAGTGAAGCTAACCCGAGAGCATTGGCAGCAATCTCATTAAGATTATCCTCTTTATTCTCATGCACAAATTTGTTCCTGCTTTTCCGTACCAAGAATACCATTGAACAATATAAATTGCCCATAAAAGGATTAGAAGAGGACAAGATGGCCAACATCTTATAACATTCCTCCAAAGTAGAAAAACCAGAGATATGATATCCCCAATAATTAAGAACATTCATCACTTTATGAATACCTTGACAATGCACAGCTATATGAAGCGAATTTTCCACAGCACTACAACCTCTTGGGCAGCCATTGTAATTGATAAACCTTCTATACCTCAAGAAATCATTAGAAGGAATTGAGTTATGATTCAATCTCCACCAAAATAACTCCACTCTTGGTCTTAATTTTAAATCCCTTAACCATTTCCAGTTGCTGTCTTCTGGTTCAAATTTACTGCAGTTAGCTGAAATCAAGGCCGCCAATGTCATCCCTGAATGTTTATACAGGAGCTCTCTTTCATCATAAGGAAGTTCTTGATAGATTAGAATAGATTTTATGACCTCTACCAGATCCTTTCCAAACACCTGTTGCAACCCAAGCTCATTCCACCTTCCATCCTGAATAAAACAGTTAACAAAATTCTGATTTCCTTGAAGATCAGCTACAAACGTGGGCCAATGATTCAAAATTTTATCTAGTATCAAGATATCTGAAGAAATATTCACCTCCTTGCCATCAGCCACTTTCCACCTCAAAATCTCCTGCAGGAAACTAGCACCGTGAGTTATCACTTTCCAGGTTGCAGATTTTCCCAAAGAAGCTTCAGCATTCCAGAAAGAGTCCCCATATTTAGCAATTAAAATCCTATTCAATAAAGAATTAGGATTTTCGAACAAAGCCCAAGCAAATTTAGCTCTCCAAGGACCCAAATTTTCAGCAGCTGACACCACACCTTGACCTCCCAACCTCTTTTGTTTACACAAGGTATTCCAATCTACAAAGTGAAGTCCTCGGCTTTTATCATGTTTCATCCACAGGAATTCCCTGCTCAGCTTATCAAGATCTCTTAACACACTCATTGGAACCAATGAATGAGTAGATAAGAAAATGGGAATAGTCATGAGGGAAGATTTAATGAGTAACAACTTTCCCGAAAGAGAAAGAAATCTATTCCCCCAAATATTTAACTTCTCATAAGCCTTTTCAACCAAATTTTGAAAATCTGCCACCTTCAATCTCCTTAAAACCATTTTCACTCCCAAATAAACCATCTCCTTAACTTCTTTGATGCCCAATACTTTTGAAAGAACTTTAGCCTTGAGTCTACCCACCGATTTCCCATATATCATAGAGGATTTTAGCACATTTACTTTCTGCCCCGTCTAACTGCAATAAACCTTCAAGATTTTCATTATTTTCCTAGCACATCTTTTATTGGCTTCAGAAAAAAAGATAATATCATCAGCGTATTGAAGATGAGAAATCTTATGAACAGTAGGGGCTACTCTGATCCCGATTCTAGCACCCTTTTGATTGAAAGCTTCAGTCAATAGTTTAGAACACAAAATAAACAAAAGAGGTGATAAAGGACACCCCTGATGAAAGCCACATTTCGCCTGAATCCAACCAGAATAAGTGCCATTCACCAAAATAGTAAACTTAGCATCCATAACACATTATAAGAGGAGATTTGCAAACTTCCAAGGAAACCCAATCTTCTCCAAGACTAGCCTCAGAGTATCCAACCCATGCAGTCATAGGCCTGTTCCATATCAACCTTAATCGCCATCAACCCTTTTTTAGCTTTAGAATACCTGAACTTATGAAAAATTTCTTGGGTAATCAAGATATGATCCGACATAGCTCTGCCCTTCACAAATGCCACTTGATTCTCAGATATCAACTTAGGGATGAAACCAACAAGTCTATGCAATAACATCTTTGCTAGAATCTTATAAATTGATTTACAAAGACTAATTGGTCTAAAATTAGAAGGCACCAAAGGATTCTTTATCTTAGGAATCAAAGTAACTGATGTTTCTTTCCACTCCTCACACATCTCCCCAGTTTTAAAAAATAAACTTATAGCTTTCCAAACTTCCTCTTTTATAACATTCCAGTAACATTTAATAAAGGAATAGGATATGCCATCAAGCCCAGGAGAGATATTACCTTCCAACCGAGGAATAACAGCTTCCATCTCTTCTTTGGTGAAGTCAGCCAATATAAACCTTTTATCAACTTCATCCAGCATCTTTTCAAAATTCGGCCATCCATCCAACTCACAGCTTGTATGCCTGCATTTTCTCCCAAAGTAGTCAGAAAAAATAGCTTCAATCTTCTCTTGATCCTCCACCAGCTCACCTTGACAATCTTTAATTTGAGAAATAAAATTGCTGTTCCGCCTAGCTGAAGCCATAAAATGGAAATATTTTGTGTTGGAATCACTTTCCTTCAACCACTTAACTTTTGCTCTTTGCCGCCACCAAGAGCTAAGCCTGCCCAATGTTGAATTATACTCCAAGACCTTTGATTTCAGCAAAACAATTTTATCTTCTGAGAGACTTCCACAATTGGCTTCTTCCTCTTGCAACAACAAAATCTCTTTCAGCAGCTGATCCTTTAACCTGTTCAGCTTTTTGTGCTTAGCCTTACTCCAGTGATACAAGGCCTTCAATGCTCTCTTAAACTTCAGGTTCAGCACCTGCACATCATTCCCTCTAGCTCATTTTCTCCAAGAAGTTGCCACAATGGAATAAGATGCTGGATAAGAAGACCAAACCTCTTCAAACTACAGCTGCTTCATATTCTTGAATCTAGAAGAAAACAATTTCAGCACAATAGGATAGTGGTCAGAGCCAATTCTCCCAAGATGTCGAATTACCGCTGGTTGAATAGTGTCCAATGCTACTAGATTGAGAAGGCAACGATCCAATCTCTCTAAAATCTGAGCACCTCCTTTCTTATTGTTGCACCAGGTATATTTGGGACCAATAACACCAATATCTTGAAAATCACACTTAGTCATTAAAGCTTTCATATCTTGAGGACCATGTGAAAAAAGAAACTTCTTTCCACCCCTCTTTTCTTCTTGAGACAAGATACAATTAAAATCTCCACCCATGATAAATGGAAGATTAGTTTCTGAAAAGCCTTCCAAAACTTCCCACAGTTGCCGCCTCTTATCAACATCTCTACTCCCATAGATTGAAGCCACAAGCCACTCACCTCTTGAAGAAGATTTAAACTTCCCAACCACCAATTGAGAAGAAGCATGAACCACAGAAAATGAGCCACAACACCTTTTCCAATAAACCAAAATACCTCCTGATAGTCCTTCAGCTGGAACTTCAAAAAAATCCCAACAATCTCCAATCAACTCATTAATGTCTTTCCTCACCACATTAGAAATCTTTGTTTCCACTAAAGCAAAAAAGAAAATACCAAATTGTTTAACAAACTCCCGAAGGTACCGAGATACCTCTTTCTTCCTAGCCCCTCTACAATTCCAAAAAAGCAATGGATGTCATTTATGGTTAAAAGTGGGATTAATCCCACTTTTATTCTTAATACCAGATTCTCCTTTCCTCCTTTGAGAAAGAACCACACCATTACCCAAAGATTTGAGTCCCTTATGTAACTTTACTCTGACTTTGACTAAACCACTTTCAGCTCTATCCACACTAGAAACCAATTTCTCCTTACTTTCACAAACTATCTCACCATCTTCAACTACACCACCTTTTGACAACTTATTTAAACCTTCATCTTCCCATTCTGAACTAGAAACAAGACAACCAAACTTATTTTGACATTTAGTTGAACCAAGAGAAGCAAATTTGTCACCTTCACTATCCTGATTAAGCAATACAGGATTTAAACCTTTAGAACCTTCATCCTCCTTATTTGTTGCAACTTTCACCAGCTTGCCTTCTATAGGTACTTGCAACTCATCCGCCTTTTGAACACTTTGAGCAATAACCATACCAGCATTCCCTTCATCACAAACTCCCATTCTTTTAGAAGGTTTTGAAAAATTTTTTGCAACAAAAACTATTTTCGATTTCAGAGTAGGATCAACAGGAAATCCACCGTTTCCTACTCTTTTTCCTTTATTCCTCCGCGTGACATTATTAACTAAATTCCAAGGGCCATAGCCCTGCCCATTATTAACATCTTTTTGATGATTTTTAGGTTGAGTACCCACTCTAGCATTCAAAGGGACCTCCTTGTTAACACTACCTTTTTCCTTACAATCTTCCAGCAAATGCCCCATTATTCCATGATGGAAACAGAAAGAAGAAACCTTCTTATACTCAACCTTCTAAAAAAAACGTCCAAATGAGCTTTCCACCCAAACACCTAGAGGAAATTGATGGTCAAGAGCCATCCTAACACAAACTCTAGCATACTCCCTTTTACTCCATTGAAACATGTTGCCATCAATCCAGAGAGGATGCCCGACCATAGAGGCAATCCTTGCCACATTCTCTTCATCCCAACACAACAAAGGAAGATTTGGTAATCTTACCCAAATAGGAGCTGAAAGGCCTTTCAAAGACAAAGGATCAAATTGAGGTGACCATTTATCAATCCCCACAATGTGTTCATTAACATACCAAGGGCCTCCTTCCAAAACCTTTTCCACCACTTCCACATCAAAAAAAGAACACAGAATCCATCCGAGTCCAAGGAAGTTATGTGAACCTTCCAAAAAATCGACCATTGACTCCGAAGTTCCCTGGCTATCACACTAAACGGAATACCCTTCCCAAAAACCTTCACCACTACCGAATTTTGGAGTTTATTTGAATTACACTTAACATTAGCTTCATTTAGTTTTATTGCCAGCCCATCTCCCAACATAAATGAAGAATCCTTAACAAAATTCAGCTTGATATTGGGTTTCCTAACCCAATTCAAATTACTAGGAATTCTTTCCAAAGAACCGTTCCCTTCAGCATTTCCACAAACACTAGAGATGTTTTCCATTAGCTTCTCTGAGAAAGACACACCTTCCTGCACTAAGCCTGTAGAAGAGACCAACTGAGCCAAGCCATTCTCCAAACAAATACTAGAAGCTTTAGAAGGAGGAATTGGATTTCCATCAACCAAATCATTGGAACTCACGTTTATCCTACTGCCAAGGACAGGGATTGCATTTGAGCTGCCAAACCAATTGAAAAAAATCTTCATTCCTGAAGACGAAGCTCCCAGGTCCAAATTACGCAGAGAATAGCCAGCTGAATTTTTGCTACGAGGCGTAGAATCATCCTCCAAAACGAAAATTTTTTTACCTTTACCTTCCACAAAGATAGACTTTTGACAAATCGAATGAGAAGGTTCTAAAATAATTAGATCACCTTTTGCTCGATGCCTGCGAATGTCTTCCACCTCCCGAATAGAACCTGAATCCAGACGACTAGAATTTTCACAATCCCTCATACTAACCTCTGGAGCTCTATCAGGAATTGATGGAGATGACCGGAGGTCATCCTCCGGCATGCCTACTGACACTGGATCCTGGCGGATCGCTGTTTCGCCAAAATAGAAATTTAAATTTCCACAGTTTCTCACTCTAGAATCCCGCAGTTTCTCACTCTAGAATCCCGCAGCTTAACCTAGATAAGAAAGATTGAAAAAGCAATGGGCTAAGTATGGTAAACTTTACCTAAAGCTCATTTTCAATCTAATTCCTTCAAACTCATCCTCTAGGAACACCTAGCTCTCCAAGTCCTTCCCCCAACTTCTCCAATCATTTTCTAAGCTTTCTCAAGCTTTTCTATACCATTCCTAGCCTTAAGATACCATTTTAGTGAAGAGAGAGAGTTTTAGTGAGAGAAAGTGGGTTTTGCTCTACATCTTTCAGTCCAGCCATCATCTGCTCGTGGAGTCTTCTATAAAGTTAGAGAGGATATGACCAAAAGAAAAAGGAGCCCAATAACTTCAAAATCAATCTACGGGTTGGTGAGAAAACCCAACTTTTAGTTTAAACTTAAATTTGAAATTGCTCATAATCTACAATACATGGATCCTCCAAACACCAGGCAATAGAAGATTATATTACCATGAGCTTATGTTTCAAATTTTGTAGAATTTAGATGAGTATGTTGAAAGATATGGGTGTTTGAATTTTTAGTTCATTTTAAACTATTTTTCTCTGGATCAATCAGAGCCGTCCGATCTTTTCTTCTACGTAATCGGACGGCTCAAGAATTGCCATGTTGACCAGTTAAAAATAGCGCATGGGCCAAGTATTTTATACACATGCCATTTCAAACTACTTTAGCCATGTAGCTGTATCTCGGCCATCCATGTTTCTGCGGTCGATTCGACAACTCGAATCAGTGTTGACGTGAATTAAGACAATGATGGTACATGTCGTGTCACGTGTTATTAGTAATGATTGCGAGGGAGGTTAAATGGATTTAATTGAATTAAAAATTAAATATAATGCTTAAAAATTTCAAAAATTCATATAAAATCTATTTTTTCATCAAATTGAGTGGTTTTGGTGTCATTTAAAAGTGCTTGAGCCCTAGTATTTATTAAAATTAAATTTAAAGTATTTTGACCAGTGATTTATGAGTTATTCAAGTTTGTTTGAAATTTAATTTTATAAATTTTCTCACAATCTAGTAGTCAAATTGGACAAAAATTTTGGTAAAAACTTTTTGAGCATCTTAGGCATCCCCTACATTTTTCTTAGGTTTATATGCTCTTTGGATTGGTGTTGGATGAACTTACAGAGTGATTGGTCTATTTTAAACCCAAAACTTTGAGAATTCATAACTCTCCAAATTCATAGGTTCTAAATGTGTGTTTGCTATTATGTGCTTGCATATATGTTAGGGTTAGATGACCAAAATTTCAAACCCATTGGAATACTAGTGACACTTAAGAAAAATAATTAAGGTTAATATCTACACAATTTAGAAAATTCTAAGAAAATCCATGCACACCTAATAGAGGATAAACTTTTAACATTAAACTTAGTGACACCATACACCTTAGACTAAAAATTTACTAAGTTTGGAGCCCGTTAGGTCAGAAAATTAACTAACTCAAAAATTGGCTACTTAATGAAGCATGAAATTTTAAAAATTATAATTAATTTAATTTAAATTCAAAAAATAAAAATAATATATCAAACTCTTTAGAATTAAACCCTTTACATAGGATAATTAAAAGCCCCATCACTGGATCGCTAATTTAACTTAATTTAATTTTTAACAAAAATTTGTAATTAATTAAATAATTAATAAAAAATTATTAAAAATACTAAATAAATTTCAAACCCTCAAAAATACTCATACAGGTCATCCCTGATCTTTGGGAGTGATTTCAAGGAGTTTGGAGCAAAATCATCAAAATACTTTAAAAAATCATAAGTTTATTTAGAAATATCTAAATCGAGCAAACTCAATGTCTTTTTACTTACTTAAGAATCTAGTATTGAGAAAACAAAATGTTAAAACTCTAAAACTTAACTTAAATTAAAAAGTTATATTTGGATCCCTTAATTTAATAATTTAAATAATTCATAAAAATTCTAAAAATTTAATAATTGATTAAATTCTAAAGAATATCAATTTTAATCTTTAAAATCAGATAACCAACCCCCAAATACATAAAAAGTACTCCAATAATGAAGTTTTTATGATGGAATACATTGAGCTACGAGGCTATATGCCCTAATGAGGCCTGGTTCCTCGAGCCCACTCTAACAATACCATGAACGAATTCAATAGAGTGTAAAATTTTAAAATTAATTAATTATTAATTACTTTACTAAATTTAAATCTTTAATTTAACTACATCAATCTAATTTTTAGGATGGACTACTTGAGTTATGGGGCTACGTGTCCTAAGGAGGCCTGATTCCTCAATCCCACTATGACAATGCCATGAACTGGTTGATAGCAAATATAATTAACTTAATCATTCAAATTAGCAGCCAACTAATTAACTTAAAAATTATCAACCCTTTAATTTCAAATAATTAAATTTATTAAATAATATTAGTTACTAATGTTATTAGATTTAGATTATTCCTATTTTCTCTAAGAGATAAGGCAAAATGTGGTTAAATTCTTTACCCCTAGGCACTATTATAACATGGAATGAGTTGGCCCACAAAGTTCTTGAAAAGTATTTCCCATCTTTTAAGACTACCAAGCGTAGAAATGACATTACTTATTTTACTCAATTAGAAGGAGAATCTACTTATGAGAGTTGAGAAAGATTTAAGGAGATGCTTAGAAAGTGCCCTCACTATGCTTTACCTGATTTATTAATAATTTAAACCTTTTACAATTGATTGGTAGGATCCCTTAGTGCCATAATTGATGTTGCATCTGGTGATTCTTTGATGTTAAAACCTTTTGAGAGGTTTATGAATTAATTAAAGAAATGACAACAAATAATTTTTAGTGGCCTGCTGATAGAGTGAATTCTTAGAGAGTGGCTGGAGTTTATGAAAATGATTCTTTATCTATTTTCACTGCTCAAGGTATTTCTATTTCTAAGAAATTGGATGAATTGAAGGTTAATAATGATCTTTAGAGATATAATGTTGTTGTGCCATGATATATAATGTTGTAGTGCGGACACACAGAATTTGAACAAATATATCATGAAATTAAAGAAATAGGAAGGAATCCTTGAAAAATATTATTCTCCAGTTAGAAAAGCAAATGAATAATCAATGTAACGTTCTAAAAAAATAGAAGATCAAATAGGGCAATTGGCTAGGTTGATTTATTATTAAAACTTGGTAGAACATTGTCATAATATCCAACTTAGAAATGGTAAAGGGTTAGGAGACACTTATAAAGAAAAAGACTAACCCCAAGATAAGGATGATAGGAGGAACAATAAGAAAATAGCACCCCTTCTAAACAAATTGAACCTATTAAAGAACCTGAAAAGGTTTATAAAAAAGTTGATGAGAGGCACCCCCCCCCCCGCCTTTCCCTGAGAGGTTGATCAAGGGGCCTTTCCCTGAGAGGTTGATCAAAAGAAATTTTGACAAACAGTTCTCAAAGTTCTTAGAATTGTTTAAAAAATTAACCATTAATATCTCCTTCTTTGAAGCTTTAGAACAAATGCCCTCTTATGCTAAATTCATGAAGGATATTTTGAGTAAGAAAAAGAAAATTTGTGATTTGAAATAGTCGTACTAACCAAAGAATGTAGTGCCATTTTATAAAAGAAAATTCTTGAAAAACTTTAGGATCTTGGGAGTTTTACCATTCCTTTAACTATTGGAGATAAATTCTATGGGAGAGCTTTATATGACTTAGGATATAGTATTAATCTTAAGCCTTTATCCATCTTTAAGAGCTTAGATATAGGTGAGAGTTAACCTACTTTTATTATTCTTCAGTTAGCTGATTGATCTTTTACTTATCGAAATGGAGTAATAGAGGTTGTTCTGATAAAGGTTAACAAGTTTATTTTCCCTATTGATTTTATTATTTTAGACAAGGAAGAAGATAGGAAAATATCTCTTATTTTAGGAAGACCATTCTTAGTAACAGGGAAAGCTATGATTGATGTTTATAAGGGAGAATTAACAATAAGAATTCATGACCAGAAAGTGACAATTGATGTATTAAAATCTATAAAACTCCCATAAGAAAGAAAAGAAGATTACTTTAGCGTAGATTTGGGGGATGTATTAGTAAAAGATCTCAAAGAAAAATTGTTGGAAGGAGAAGTGATTGTGAAAGAAGAAGATGAGAAAGAATAAAATACATCTAATAGGCTCATTGAAATAAAACTTACAAATGAAAGTCGAAATAAAGGATATTTTGAATTATTGGAAATTTATCTTTAGATAAAACTCTAAAACCATATATTGATGAGGCCCCAACTTTAGAACTTAAAGCTTTACCTTGTCATCTTAAGTATGAATCTTTGGGCAAAAATTTCACTCTTCCGATAATCATTTCTGCAAATCTAAAAAAATAACAAGAGATTGAATTGATTAAGGTTTTAAGTAACTATAAAAAAGCTTTTGGGTGGACTATTGCTAACATTAAAGGAATTAATCCTTTCATTTATATACATATAATTTTAATGGAAGCACATTCTATACCTAAAGCTGATCCTCTAAGAATACTTAATCCTTCAATGAAGGATGTTATTAAAAAAGAGATTCTTAAATGGTTAGAAGCTGGGATTATCTACCCAATTTCTGATAGTTCTTGGGTTAGTCCAATTCATTGTGTTCCTAAAAGGGAAAATTGATTTTTATATCCAATGAACATAATGAATTAATACCCACTGGAATTTTCATAGGTTGGAGGATTTGTATTGATTATAGGAAACAAAATAAATCAACTAGAAAAGACCATTTTCCTTTGTCATTTTTTGATCAAATGCTTGATAGGTTAGCAGGGCATCCATTTTATTATTTTTTAGATGGATATTTTGGTTATCATCAAATATCTATTGCACCTAATGATCATGATAAGACTACGTTCATCGGTCCATATGGAACTTTTGCTTTTAGGAGAATGCCTTTTAGTTTATATAATGCTCCTGCTACTTTTCAAAGATGTATGATGTCTATTTTTCAAACTTAATTGATTAGGGTATTGAAATTAATTGAGTAGGGTATTGAAATATTCATAGATGATTTTTTTTTGTTTTTGGCTCTATATTTAATTTACATCTAAAATGCTTAATTGCTATTTTAAAAGATGTGTTAAAACTAATTTAGTGCTAAAGTGGGAAAAGTATCAATTTATGGTAATTGAATGCAATGTATTAGAGCATAAGATATCTAGGAAAGGATTAGAAGTAGACATTACAAAAATTTAGGAGATTGAAAAACCTCATCCAACCAACTTTATTAAGGGGATTAGAAGCTTTTTAGGGCATGCTAGTTTTTATAGAAGATTTATAAAATATTTCTCTAAAATTTCTAAGCTTTTATGCCATTTGTTAGAGAAAGATGTTCCTTTTATATTTGACTTTGCATGTCACAAAGCTTTCATTACTCTAAAGTATTATTTTTAGTTTGTTGAAAAAGGAGTTTTGCTTTGAAAAGAGGTAAAGCAAATTTTGAATTAAATTTTTTTAGGAAAGTTTAATTTCTTAAATTTTAGTTTTAAAATAGAATACTTCATTATGAATGATATATAGCCTTGGGATGTAAAGATATCATTCCCTAAGAGGTTCAGATAACAAAACTATTAGTTCATCCTGATTATCATAGTCAAATTTCATGAAAGAACTACATATGACCCTGTAGGTTCAAAATGATGATCAATCGAATATTTGATTATAATAATTTGGATAAATGATAATTAATTTCATAATCAAAGTAATGATAATAAATAATATATCATTCTAGAGAAAGAATATATCATTTACTATCAATCATTTGTATATGACGATAATGATCATTAACTTTGATTTTCTTAAAGATAATTAATTGAATTTTTAAAATTTGATCTGGGTTTTTAAATCTCCTACAAGCGTAAGCCCTCATAGTTAATTACATCATAGGAAACTTTGAGTTTCTTATGAATACTCTCGATAAAAATAATGACAAAAAATTTATTTAGAATTTTTAAAGAATGATATCAAGGGAAGTGAGGTTTGAATTTCAATTGGGATTGGATCAAGTTTAAACACTTATTTCTTGAAGTCATAGGAGGAAAGGGTAGGAGGTGTTTTGAGATTCTGAAACATTTTAGAAACACCCCTATTTATGTCTTTATGTTGGGCTTAAAATTTTGGTTTTAAAAAAAATTTTATTTTAAGTTGATGATTTATTAGAAAGTTGGGATTATATTCCCAAAGGTGGGGTCTTATGATTTTGGGTCTACCTAGATCCTAAGTCTAAATTAGGCACTGAACAACAGTAACCCAAACCTAGCTAATATAGTGTAAACCCGAACTTACCCTGGCCTAGATTAGGGAGCTAACTAATCACCTAAGTGCTAAAATTTATGAATCTATCTTTAATGAAAGATAGATAAAAATTATTGATTAAGTTTTAAGGAGTTGGGGCTGACGTTTATAGCAAATCTTAATTGGCCCTTTAACTTATGTAGGGTGATTATGTTTAAAGAAATTCAATTAGAAATTTTTTACTTTTTAATTTATTTCTAATGCAATGCATACTAATTAACTCTTTGAATGCATAAATTATGAGCCCTATAATTTTTAATTAATTGTTGTAAAAAAGTTTTAATGTACCATCACGAGCCTCTGATCGATTCCTGGCTAAATCAAAATTGACATACAAGAAAGAAACCTAAAAAAATATGTAATTTCTACTACACAAGTAATGTAAATAAATAAATTAAATCATCAAATAAAATGTAAAGTCTATGTGATAAATGCCACTTAATTACAACTCAACATCTGGAGAAATTAAAAGTGGCCAGGTACCACTAACAATAACTCGGATTCCTCTCTATCTTTACTTCTTTGTCCTTATGTGAGGTTTTAGGATTTGTTGGGTCTGGATATCCAAATGAAAAGAAGCTCCTCCCCGAAGGGGTATTTTCTTTTATCTTTGGATATTAAAGTCATCCTAACTTAGATCTCTAAATGGAAGGGAACTCTCCCCTAAGGGATGTTCCCTCCTCTTTGGATTCCAAGTTAGATACGTAATATCCCACCTTAAAAGCCACTTTCACATTACAACTCAAATTTAAATACATTACATCTCAAAAATATAAAAAATTCTAGATACCCTACATGGTTATATTAAGCAGTTAATATTTAAATCAACATCCCAAGTAATTAAATATATATACCCAAATTTAAATCATAGCCATGCTTAATCATGCTATTTTAATTTTAAGAGGGCTTAGCAAGCTTATCACCAGCAGAAATTCATTAATTTAAAGCTTTTAATTTTGCCCCCTTTTACTTAGCCCTGTATGGGCATGGCCACATGTAGAAGATTACGTGAGCATCCAGATTATTCATAACCTAAGGGAAATCTAACGCCCATCAAATCAATTCACAGATTGCATTAATATTTAAATAAATAATCATATCAATCAATTCTAGCAATCAACATGCAGTGAAAATCATGAGAAATCAGGCACATAAAAAGTGCGAAAGTAAACATCAGTCTAGCCTAAAACTTAAGTTAGTTATCTGAGTAAACCATATAAAGTTTATGTAGTAGGCTGTGCGGCTCTGATATGTTCTATGCTAGGTAGTTTGTTAAAGTTGTCTAGTGATTTGATTTATTAAAGGTTTAAAGGATTTGAGTTTGAGTTTAAGTATTAATGACTTGAAGTTAATTTTAAGTTATATTTTAAGGGTTGAGTAATTACTACTTTTGTTTACACCATGACCGTGAAGTTTATTTCACATTCCTTAGGGCTAAGCCAATAGCCTCATAGGCTTGGGTTTCTTAATAGTAACCAGTCTGAACTAATTGATTTGATTGGTTGGAACTTAAGGGGTTGATAATTTTTAATTAAGTTAGTTGATCATTGATTTTAATGTTTGAATTGATGTTTTTTGAATTTTAAAAGTTAATTATTTAATTTTTGACTTTTTTGGAATTATTAAATGTATTAGATTAAGGGGTCAAAATTTAACTTTTTAATTTAAGTTAAAATATGGAGTTTTGATATTTTTCTCAAATATTAGACCTCAGGATGAGTAATTAGATACTAAGTTTGCCAGAATTGGATTTTTTTATTAAGTTATAAATTTTTGAAGTTTTGACTCAAATTTAAACTACAATTAATCACAATGTTGACTTTTTGACTTTGACTTATTTCTAGTAGTTTGACATTTTTAATAAGTACTTGATCATAAATAGAGTCTAATGCCTTTGAGTTTGTTTAATTTGAAATTTTCTAAAATTAGTTATAAATTTTGGAAATGTGAGTATTTAATTGAATTTTTAAATTTGTTAATTAGAGGGATTTTAATGGTTTTGATCCAAATTTATTCCAAACTTCATGAAATCACTCCCAAAGGTCAAGGATAACCAATGAGAGTGTTTTCAAGTATTTGAAATTTATTTGGAATTTTTAATTATTTTTAATTAATTAAATTAGTTAAATATTAATTTTATTATAAATTAAATTTAGATCAAACTAAGGGTTCACTCGAGAGGCTTTTAATTTTCCTAGATTGAAGGTTTAATTCTAGTCATTTTGATATATTATTTATAATTTTGGATTTAAATTTGATTTTTTTTGGGTTCTTAAAAGGCTAATTTTTGACTTAGCTAATCTTATAACCAAATGGGCTCCAAATTCAGTAAAATTTGAACATAAGATGTAAACTATTACTAAGTTTAATGTTGCAAAGTTTCAGTCCTATTAGGTGTACGTCAAATTTCCTAAGAAATTTTTAAGTTGTATAGACCTTGACCTTAATTATTTTTCCTAAGTGCCACTAGTGTTCTAATAGGTTTAAATCTTTATCCAGCTAACCCTGACACAAATGTAAGCAAACCACAAAAAACACAGAGCCAAATTCTACAAACATGGAGAGTTATGAATTTTTAAAGTTTTGGGTCCAAAATGGACCCATCACTTTGCAAATTCAACCCACAGTAATCCCTTGAGCATCTAGACTGAAGAAAAATATAGGGGATGCTTAAGATGCTCAAATAATTTTCACTAAAAGTAGTGTCCAGTTTGACAACTGGATTGTGAGAAAATTAAATTTTGAACAAACTTAAATATTTCACAATTCACTGATCAAATCAATATGAATTCAATTTTAATAAATAGTAGAGGTTAATACCTTTCAAATGATACCAAAAAATACTTAATTTGGTGAAAAATTGAATTTACTGTGAATTTTCAAAGTTTTGGCTATTTAATTTAATTTTTAAATTTAATTTTAATCATTTAGCCCCCGGCATAATCATTGCCAATGATCGAAAATGATTAAGCATGACGTGACAACGTGCCGTCGTTTCACTAATTCACATAATCTAAAATCACTGCCATTGGATGATTATAGAAGGCGTGGACAGATGGGATGCGGCCACGTGTACCCAAGTCGAACCATGCAGCACTCTGTGGGTCATTCGATCGCATAGAAGAAATGATCGCACGACCGAGATTGATCTAGAATAAATAAGTTCAAAATTAAATAAAAATTCAAACATCCATAAATTTTAGAATACTTAGCCAAATCTTATTAAATTTGAAACGTATGCTCATGGTAGTTTAATCTTCTAATGCTTAGAGTTTGGGGGCTCCATGCATTATAGATTTTCCTTAGATTCAAATTGAATTTCTACCTAAAAGTTGAGATAACATACAATCAAATGGATGAATTTTTGAGTTCTTGGGTTTCCTTTACTCCTAGTGAAGTCATCTACAGCTTTGCTGAAGACCTAGAAGCTGATGATGGATAGTTTTCAACTTGCTTTGAAAAATATCCTTCCTCTCTCTAGATCCCTCCCTTTTCACCAAAGCAAGGTGTGGGGGCTGAGAAATGGTGGAGAAATGATGGGAAGAGGTGGGGAAATGACTGTAAAATCTTGAAGAGAAGTTCTCTGGAGTGGAGGCTGCTAGAGATTTGAGTATGAGAGAATGAGGATAAGGTTTTTGGCTTTCCCCCACCTCAATCCCTTGATTTTGATTGAATGGCTTGGATCTAATTGAGGGGAGCTGGGATTTATGCCAAGTGTCTTGAGGTAGTTTGAAGGATGGAGGAAAGGACTCTGCAAGGACCATTAGGTGGAAAGATAACTTTGTATGTATTTGCTCATGGGATGACTTGGCATGCATTAAGGCTAATTCAAGGCTTAAGTCAGGCTCAAATGAAGCTTAGGAAGCTTCTAGAGGGGATTTGGATTTTTGGAATGGTTTGATTTGAAATGCAATGAGTTTGGTTAAGTGATTTGACCACTTAAACCTTATTTAGCTCTTTATTGACTGGTTTGACTTGTTAATTGGTCAAACCAATTGAGGTGGTATATAAGGAGATTTGATGAGCTGATTGGGTAGATTGAAGGAAGATTGAGGCTAGAAGATTGGAGTTTGAGTGCATAGATATGTATGCATGGAAGTTTGACCAAGTCATAGTGAGTTGACTTGGTCAAATTGACCATAACATGGCTCATAATGAGCTTGGACACATTCAAACCATGATATGAGATTAGATAAAAAGATTGATAGAATTTGATTGGATGTATGTGGTGATTTGACCGAAATATGGAAGTTTGACCAAGTCCAAAGTGTTGACATAGTCAAACTCATATTGAGGTGACTTATGATAAGTTTGGAGAGATTCAAGGTATACAATTGAATAGTCTTGAAGGTTTGAAAAGCTTTTTTTTTTTTTTGAAGGAAATGCATCAAGATTACATTAAGGAGTAAGGACTAACAAACTACAAACCCAAGGCATTAGATTCCTCCTTTAACATCTTCATAAAAAGAGGAGGAATCTTATCCATACTACAATCTTCCCAAATAAATGAACAAAAAAGAGCATAGTTAGCACATAAATCGGCTAACTTATTACATTTTCAATGGATAGAATTAAAAATAACATGGGAGAACTCTCTAAAAGAGAATCCATCTTCCAACCCTTGGTCACCTGATTCTTGTGCCCCTTGAAGAAATTTGATAATATTTACATTACCTCCTTCTATGATGATCCCCTTGTATTTGAATATCCAATCTTTGATCACTTCCTTGATCGTTTGAGTGGCCACCAACTCCAAAGTAGAGACATCCCAATGAATACAAGATTTGCCAAAAGCTAGCAGTAGTCTTCCTTTGTGATCAAGGAAAACTCCCCCTATCCCTCCAATGTATGAAGGAAGTAAAGAAGCATCAACATTCACTTTAATCCAATCGGGAGGTGGAGGATACCAATACTCATTAGACAACCTTATAGGTTGGTAAGTACCCAGCTTTCCTGAGTTTTTGCTACCAAAAATCGAAATTGAGGCAGAACTCATTGCATTAGCTGCAATGAATAAGGAGCTATCATCTTTACCCTTATGAATCATCTTGTTCCGTGCTTTCCAACTTAAAAACACCGCATTATAATACAGATTTTTAAGTAAGAGATCTTGATTAGACAACCACCTGCAGCAATCCTGAAATGAATCTAGAGAAGGGAAGCAAAACCCCCACATAGACAGATAAAGAAGAACTTCATGAAGCTTCTTGCACGTCACCACCAAATGTTGAATGTCTTCTATAGGTTGGCATCCCCTTGGGAAAGATGATTCCTTTATTAATTTTCTTTGTGACAAGAAGTAAAAAGTAGGGAGCCCATTATGAAAAATCTTCCACCAAAACACCTCAACTCTCGGATTCAACTTGGCTGATTTAATCCAATGCAAGTAAGGGGTATAGTCTTCATTATGCATAGAAGCTTTAAAAGCTAGGGCCGAGATGGATTTCCCAGACAACTGATGAATTAATTCTAATATGTCCTCCCCTTGATTCAGACAAATTTGAACTTGGGAGATTAAATTTACTAATTCACCCCCTATAATCTTATTGAGCTCCTCCTAATTCCAACTGTTATTAGAAATAAATTCCCTCACCAAGAGATTATTCCAATCTTCAGCTATGATAAAAGTTGGCCATTTGCTTAGACTTTTATCCAAAACCCAAGTGTCAAAGAAGAAATCAGTTGACTCCCCATTGGCTAAGCTCCATCTACATATCGACTCCAGATGTTTAGCTCCGTCCTGAATGATCCTCCAAGTAGCAGACCCTACCTTCTTCCCCATGCCATTGACAGCCTTCCTTCCATATTTCAGAAATAATACTTTGTGCAGCAATGAATCCTTATCTTGAACATACCTCCAAGCTATTTTAGCTCTCAAAGGCCCTGTTTTACTGCTGCAGGAATGCAGGGCTCTCCCTCCCCAATGTAAAGGCATACACATGACCTTCCAGCTAATATAATGTATACCTGGTGTACCACCTGATTTATTCCATAAGATGCTTCCACAAATTTTGTCAATCTCATCAAGGATGCCTTTAGGAACCAATGAGTTTGTACAATGAAAGATGGTGTAAGAAAGCAAAACCGATTTGATCAACAGAATTTTGCCTGCAAGAGAGATGAATTTACCTTCCCATATGTTTATCATCTTTAAAACTTTATCAATTAAAAATTGAAAATCCTCTCCAATCAGCCTTCTTAGAGCAAGTTTCACCCCAAGATATTTCATTTCCTTAACTGATTTGAACCCCATAAGCCGAGTTATAGCTTTCTTACTCCTCCTCTTGATAGAATTCCCGAACAGCATGCAGGATTTGTTGATGTTGATCCTTTGTCCAGTCCAATCAGTAAACTTGGCCAAAATGTTTTTAATTTCCTTAATTGCATTCATCATAGCTTCAGAAAAAATTATGACATTGTCCGCATACAACAAGTATGAAATCCCTGCCCCATTTGCATTAATTTGAATAAAAATTTTATCCCCTTTATTCCTAAATGCATTTGATAACAGTTGAGCACAAAGAATGAATAAGAAAGGAGATAAGGGACAGCCTTGACGAAATCCACTTTTAGCTATAATCCACTTAGACATGTTGCCATTTATCAATAAAGAGAATTTAGGATTAAGAACATAATCCAAAATCCTCTTAGCAAACTTATTTGGGAACCCATAGTAATCCAAAGCTTTGCTTAAGGTAGACCACCCCATTGAGTCATATGCTTGTTCCATGTCGATTTTGAAGGAGACTAGGCCTTTAGATGATTTGGAATGTTTGAATTTATGAAAAACCTCTTGAACTAATAACACATGATCGGTTAAAGATCTCCCTTTTACAAAAGTTACTTGTTCTTTAGAAATCAATTTTGGGATGAAAGAATACATTCTATTCATAAGCACCTTAGCCACCACCTTGTATATAGTGTTGCATAAACTAATAGGTCAATAATTGGAAGGAGTCAATGGGTTATTCACTTTAGGAATAAGCACTATAATAGTTTCCTTCCACTTCTCATTCATAGCTCCCATATCAAAGAATTCATATATAGCATTCCATACATCAATTTTAATAATATCCCAATATGCTTTGAAAAAGGAATATGTAATTCCATGGTTACCTGGGGATGAGTTGTTTCCTCCATGCATGATAACATTCTCAACTTCCTCAAAGGAAATGGAATTGGACAACATAATTTTATCATCTTCTTCTAAGCATCTCCACAGTTTGGGCCAACCTTCCAGGTTGCACCTCCTCTCTTTCCATTTATCTTGAAAGAATCTAATCAACTCTTCTTCGATCAGCAATTGGTCTTCCACCAATCTCATTCTTTATTTTTAATATTTACTATGAGATTGGAAATTCTTCTAGCCGAAGCAAAGGAGTGGAAAAATTTTGAATTGCAATCTCCTTCCTCCATCCATTTAATCTTGGCCATTTGCCTCCACCAAGTATCCAGCCAAGCTAAGGTAGAATTGAGCGAAAGTTTGATAGGGATGTTAAGCTCTTATGAACTAGTCCCGAGGCTAACCAAGAGGGGGGGGGGGGGTGAATTGGTAGTTTTAAAATAAAAGAAAAATCGTTTTATATCTTGCAACGAAAATGAATTAAAACAATAATAAAAAGATTTATCACAGTTTTCACCCAAGCAGATAATCGTAGTAAAATAAAGTGCGGAAAATAATCAGAAAGAACACACCAGATTTATAGTGGTTCGGTCCAACCTGACCTACGTCCACTCCTCGGAGGCACCCTCCAAGTATTGCACTAACACAAAGTGACTCTCCATTAGCCCCCACAGCTAGGCGGAGAAGCCCTTACAAAATCACTTCCACCTTCCCCGGTGTGACGGAGTAGCCGGGTCCTTTGAAACCAAAGAGATCTTCTTCTTCCCAAAACTTCCCTCGAGATGACCCTTGAATCCGATGGTACTTAGGTGCAAGCTTGCTGGAGCAACCGTGTGAACCCCCTCACACTCCCTCGGGAATCCTAATTCCAGGCTCTTCTCCCTCTCAAACTCCACCCTTTCCTCTCTCCCTTTAAAGCTCTCTCTTCAAGTTATCTCCAAAAGAAATGAAGTCTCAATGGCTGCCAAAGACACCTATTAGGGCCTTGAGAAAGCTTAAATAAAGAGCTCTAAAAACCCTTCCAAATTAGTTCTGGCAGCAAAGATCATCTAGGACGATCGCATGATCATCCAGGACGATGTGCTCCAAAAGACGACTTCAAAAAACCCTAAAAACTCAATTCTGCTGCCCAAAATCATCCAGGATGATCTCAGGATCATCCAGGACGATGTGCAGAATTTGACCTGATAGTCCCGTACGATCACCTGGACGATCACATGTACGATATGCTCAAATTTGCACAGATCGTCCAAGATGATTAGAATATCAAATTAAGAAAATTTGATTGACTAATTACAGGAATAATTTAGGAAACATTGTCATAGATCGTCTAGTACGGTATGGATTATCCTTGACGATTAGACCACAAATAGAAACTTACAATCTTGCCTGAATTATTATAGCAGCTAGGGTTTTGAGACCGTAATGGATCATCCAGGACGATATAAATATCGTCCAGTACGATTTGTTCGAAAGTTAAACTTCTTGTTTTGACTAGATCTTACTCCCACTGAGAATGTGTGTACATGGTCACAAATAAGCATACACCCTTACAGGACTTGACTCAAGAAAATATAAATATTATCACATCAAAGCTTATTCTATCAATTCTTGAGTCTTGAATCTTTCTTGGATTGATGCATATTGTTCCTAAAATGTTAGTACATACAAATAAATATATATTCCAAATACTAGGAGATATGAACCATAATATTTGTTATCATCAAAATAAAAACTCGTCAGCTTGAGTCACAACAATCTCCCCCTTTTTGATGATGGCAAATATTATTGGTTGGATTTATAAATAAAAGTATTTTCTCTTAATCTCCCCCTCACTAAGAAAAGGCTTTTAAAAATAGGGAGAAACACATTTTATTTTTTTAATTTAAAAAAAGACTACACAAATACAACACAAATAAAACAAACATCACAAATATAAAGTATGATATAACACAAATAAAACAAATATCATAAATACAATAGTGTGATACAAAATAAATATCACAAATATAACAGTACATTCTCCCCCTTTGACATTATCAAAAAGAAGAGGAGCATAGAAAAATAAAATAGAAAAAATAGACTAAAAGATCAAAAACGGTCCCTAATCTGGTGAAAATTTTTGAAGAATCAAGAATTTTCTTCTAATGAGAAAGTCACCTCTTGATTTTATCCAAAGCTTAGTAAGACATGAATTGACTACTCATAATCCAGAAAGGTTATAGATTTAGAAATTGTTAATCCAAGCTCAAGTTTTAAAAGGCTAAAAAACTTTTTAAGCCAATATCGAAATCAAGGAATAAATTAGATAAGGAAACAAAAATCTTTCAAAACTCCTTTCATGAAATATATCTAATAGAAGATTAATACAAAGTAGTGAATCAAAAATCTTAATTTTCAAGCTCAAGTAACGAATTTATCAAAAAGACATGGGTTTTATAAACTTTAGAGATTTACAAGAAGGGAAGCTAACTTTTTATGGGCTCATTTTGTGCCTTTTTTTATTTTGGCGCTCTTTGCGTATCTTTTAATTTTTGATACACTTTGTGTATCCATTTATTTTTGGCGACATTGTGCATCTTTTGATTTTTGATACACTTTGTGTATCCTTCCATTTTTGGCGACATTGTGCATCTTTTAATTTTTGTAATTTGCCTCCTTTCTAAATTTTTAAAATCAGCAAACCTTATTCTTTTGATAAAGACGAACAACCTGAATAAGATAATCTTGAAGTTGGTTCAATAATTTGCAAAAGATTCCTATGAGATAATCAAAATGTTGGGAGATGAAAAAGTTTCAATTTCAAAAACTAATTTATAATTTGAAACAGATTTTGAATCAAAAGTGAAATAGCATAACATAAAGAAATAAGATGGAGAGACAAAATCATGAGTTTCCTTCCTTTGCTTGATTTTAGTGAAATCAACCACAACTTAAATAGAATTTTTAGAAAAATAGGAGGTAAATTTTCCATTTTTAGAAAATATGATCTTTGAAATATAATTTTGATTTTTTAAAGTGTAAATAAAATAAAAAGTGATATGTGTGTGCTGATCAGAGAAATAACTAAAATAATAAAGAAACTAATTTTAAAAAATTTAAAATAAAATTAAAAATAAAAATAATAATAAAACATAAAAAATACAATGAATAAAAATCACAAATAACAAAAGTAAAAACACAAAAACAAATGCAAGCAAAACATTAATTCATATCATCTCGCTCCTGATCTAATGATTCAGAACCTAGGTCTGCCCAAGAGATTTTTTGCTTTGCATTATTTACCCTTATTACAATTTGTTTAGCTTTACCCTTTTCATTTTCAGGAAAGGTTTTTAAGTTCGGGGACAGATTTTTCATATGTCCAGGTTTCCTACATCCAAAGCAAATAATATCAGAAGATATCTTAACATTTTTACCTTTTTTACCTTTGTTCTACTTTTGTTGATGTTGATGCTTGTGCTTTGAGTCGCTTTTCTCAATGTCTTCAGCTTTCAGTTTTATAGTTTCACCTGCATCCAAAAGCTTTTGACCCAAATCTTGCTCGTCGGCAATGAGTGAGCCAATCAAATTATCAATTGAATATTCATTCAACTTTTTTGATTCACAAATAGCAACAACTTTGGAATCAAACTTATCAAGCAGGCAACATAGAATTTTATTGATCTTTTCAAAGTTTGAAAATTATTTACCTAAAGCATGTAATGATGTCATAATTTGAGTAAACCTAGCATACATGTCTAAGATCGTCTCATAAGGTTTCATGCTAAAAAGTTCATAATCATCCATTAGAATATTCAACTTAAATTACTTAACTTCACTAGTTCCTTCGTATGTAATACATAGTTTATCCCAAATTTCTTTGCCAGTAGTATATGTAGATATTATCATGCAATCATCAAAATTTAAAGCATAAAAAAAATAATTCAAACATTTAGCATTTAATTGAGTATTGATCTGATCTACTCT
This sequence comes from Dendrobium chrysotoxum, assembly GCA_019925795.1. NCBI lineage: Eukaryota > Viridiplantae > Streptophyta > Magnoliopsida > Asparagales > Orchidaceae > Dendrobium > Dendrobium chrysotoxum. The sequence goes on along the minus strand of CM034298.1, from coordinate 41,089,143 downwards.
ACTCCATTAAAAAAAAGGAATATCAGTTTTGATTCCATCTATAATACATGACGGTACAGAATAACCAGTTTGAATCATATGCCATATGCGATAATCTATTGATTTCAAGAAAGTAGACATGTGAATTTTTCAAAAATTAAAAGTAATATTTTCAAATAAAGGTGGTCTGGAAATGGAATAACCTTCAGCGATGTTTCTATTTCCAAAGTTAGCCATGGATCAAATTCAAAAGTTTTTCAAAACTAGATTTTATGAATCTCGCTCTGATACCACTTGAAAGTTCGATAGGGATGTTAAGCCCTTATGAACTAGTCCTGAGGCTAACCAAGAGGGGGGGGGTGAATTGGTAGTTTTAAAATAAAAGAAAAATCTTTTTATATCTTGGAGCGAAAATGAATTAAAATAACGATAAAAAGATTTATCATAGATTTCACCCAAGCAGATAATCGTAGAAAAATAAAGTGCGAAAAATAATCAAAAAGAACACACCGGATTTATAGTAGTTCGGTCCAACCTGACCTACATCCACTCCTCGGAGGCACCCTCCAAGTATTGCACTAACATAAAGTGACTCTCCTTTAGCCCCCATAGCTAGGTGGAGAAGTCCTTAGAAAATCACTTCCACCTTCCCCGGTGCGGCGGAGTAGCCAGGTCCTTTGACACCAAATATATCTTCTTCTTCCCAAAACTTCCCTCGAGATGACCCTCAAATTAGATGGTACTTAGGTGCAAGCTTGCTGGAGCAACCGTGTGAACCCCCTCACACTCCCTCGAGAATCCCCCTTCCCAAGCTCTTCTCCCTCTCAAACTCCACCCTTTCCTCTCTCCCTTTCAAGCTCTCTCTTCAAGTTTTTTCCAGAAGAAACGAAGCCTCAATGGCTGCCAAAGACACCTATCAAGTGCATTGAGAAAGCTTAAATAAAGATCTCCAAAAACCCTTCCAAAATAGTTCTGGTGGAAAAGATCATCCAGGACGATCACAGGATTGTCCAGGATGATGTGCTCCAAAAGACGGCTTCAAAAACCCTAAAAATTTAATTCTGTCGCCCAAAATCATCCAGGATGATCTCAAGATCATCCATGACGATGTGCAGAATTTTGAAAGTTCAATAGGGATGTTAGGTCCTAGTGAACTAGTCCCGAGGCTAACCAAGAGGGGGCGTGAATTGGTTATTTAAAAATTTCACGAGGAACAGAAAAAACTTTTCGATACTTTGCTGTGGAAATAATTAAACAAGAATGAAAAGATCAATCAGAGATATTCACCCAAGCAGTTAATATCAGAAAGTAAAGTACAGAACAGAATCAGAAAAGCAAACCAAATTTTATAGTGGTTCGGTCAACTTGACCTACGTCCACTCCCCGGAGCCTCCCCTCCGGGTATTGCACTAAACAAAAAGTGACTCTCCTTTTTCTCCCACAGCAAGGCAGAGTAGCCTGTACAAGAAACCTCCTTTCCACCACCTGGTGAGGCAGAGAACCTAACCTCCTTTTGCTTCCACCTAAAGCGGGCAGAGAACCCAATGTCCTTTTGCTTCCTCCTGAAGCAGGTAGAGAACCTTGGATCTTCTTGCCGACGATCCTCCCACAACGAACACCAACTAGACGAAAGACGATGAGCGGAGAAAATGACTCTGATCCGTGCTTGGAGCAACCTTAGTGAATACCTCACTAACTCTCCCTCACAAGATCCTTTCTCTCTCTCCAAAACTCTCTCCCTCTCTAGGGTTTCTCTGGAAAGGAAAGTGGCAAAAGATTTTTCTTGTTTCAAGAAAATGTTCTTTTATAGGAGGGCTTAAAATTTGCCCTAAATCTCAACTGGCCGGCAAAGATCGTCGAGGACGATCGGTAGATTATCCTATACGATCAGTTCAAAATCAGCTGATTCAGCCTGGACGATCTGGCTCTTCTGGACGATTAGTTCAAAAAGTTGTTCATATCATCCCGTACGATTTTACGATCATCCGGGATGATTAGTGTAAATCGAGGAATATCGTCCAGAAGATAGTTCGGGTCATCCAGAGCAAACTGTGCTGGATGACCAAAAAATGACTTGCTCGTCCAGGACGATAAGGGTATCGTCCTGTACGATTAGTTCAAAAAGTGCCAAAATCATCCTGAGCACAGTTTGAGTCGTATAGCTAAAATGCACAAAACGATCAAGATCGTCCGGGACGATCCTGCGATCGTCCAGGATGATATGATCGTATCAATCAAATATTAATTGCTTTTCTTAATTACCAGACTAATTTAGGCATGATTGTACTAAATCATCCTGGACAATACACATATTGTCCGGGACGATTATACCAAATATCTTAAAATAAAAACTTGCCTAACTTGATCTGGCGGCTAAGAATTTCTGATTTGAGCATATCATCCCGTACGATCCAAAGATCATCCAGGATGATCTGCTTAATCAGACCCTCTTAACTTGGTCGCCTTAATTAGGGTTTCTATTTTTACTTGATCGTCCAGGATGATTTGACTATCATCCAGGACGATCTGAACAAAATTTTGAATAGAAACTCTAATTCACTCAAGCTCTCCCCCTAAGTGTGTATGTGCAAGGTTACTTAGCTAGGGGATCAGTTACATTACAATTGACTGAAGAAAAAGGAAAATAATACATTGGACACACTTGGACCCGATCTTGAGTTGGCTTGAGTTGCTTGTGATCTTTTGTGCCTGAAATGGGTTAGCCAAGCAAAACACAATAGAGACATGTTTGTTATCATCAAAACCAGATTTGCAACAATCTCCCCCTTTTTGATGATTGCAAACATTTATACATTAGTTTTAAAAATAACTAGAAGATCAAAAAACAATTTTTTCAAATTTTCATTTAACAACCAAATTAATACAGGAAACATAACACATAACAAAAATAGAAACGACTACAACTGACTCCCCCTTTTGACATCACAAAAAGGAGGAGGGTAAAATAGAACACTGAAATATAAGTACAAAACAGAAAAGAAAACAAGTATAATATAGAATTCTCCCTTGATTTTCGATCCAAAAACCAATAAGAAGATGATTGACAGCGCTGAAATCCAGAAACAGTTGGAAAAATTGACTTTCATAACTCTGACCCCGGGCACCTTATCGATGCAAACCTCTTTTAAAACAAAAATCTAATTCAGAAGAAAAGAAATTAGATTTGAAAAGAGATCCTTTCAAGCCTCATTCTAGAAAAATATCTGATATAATAGTGTTACAAAGTAAAAAATCAGAAATCAGGATTTTCAAACACAAGCTTTTGAAAGTATTAAGTGGCGCACGGATTTTTCTAAGACATTTAACAATCTGAAAGGGAAGAAAGCTTGGTTTGGGCTCATTTTGTGCCTCTTTTTCCATTTGGTTGGCGCTTTGCACATCTTTTGATTTTTGATACACTTTATGTATCTTTTAGTTGGCGATATTTCGCATCTTTTCAGCTTTGGGCTCATTTTATGCCTCTTTTTCAATTTATTTGGCGCACTGCGCATCTTTTGAAAGCTTTCTTCTTTTCATAATGATTAAAGAGTCTCAGCTGTGAAATTATCTTTCAGACATAGGAGATGACTCTCCCCAATAAGGAAGAATGATTCACAAAACAAAAGCCATACATCATATGATAAATGCAATTACTTGGTTTAGAAAATCATAATAAAGACTCAAGACTTTGAAAATACTATTCATATGAGGTAGATTACTGTAGGAATATAAAATAAATCTCTATTCCAAAAACTAATATTTTAATTTTGAAAAAGATTTTTATCCAAAAGAAACCATACACCAGTAAAGGAGTTAGAGGAAGAGAAACAATCATCAATGTTTCTTCCCTTTAACAGATCCAGTGGAATCAATTACTGCCTACAAGCTTTCAGATAAAACAAGGCAAAACTCTTAGTCAGAAATCCATTTTTTTTTATTTTCAAACACATAAAACAGTAGATAAACGAGATGAATCAGTAAATAAAATAGGTAAAAACTAAATCATATCAAAATAAATACTCAAATTAAACTGACACTAAAGCTAAAACACAAAGCAGAAGAATAAAAAATAAAAATAACTGAAGGAAAATAATCAAATCAAATAACTAACTAACAGGAACAAAAATAAAGATCAGAGAAATAAAAAATCAGCAGCCATCAGAATTATGCGTTTATATCAATCACTCCTAATCTGGTTCTTAAAATACTGAATGAGTCAAAGGCCAGTGGTTTAGTGAATATGTCAGCCAGCTGATTTTCAGTTGCTACATGATGTAGCTCAATATCCCCTTTTGTAACATGGTCCCTAATGAAGTGATGCCTTATATCAATATGTTTGGTCCTAGAATGTTGGATTGGACTCTTAGAGATGCAGATTACACTAGTATTATCACACAGAACAGAAATTGTGCCAACAGGTAAACCTAAATCCAAAACTTGTTGCTTTAACTAAAGAACTTGGGCCACACTGTTGCAAATCTGGTTTTGATGATGACAAACATGTTTCCAGTGTGTTTTGCTTGGCTAATCTGTTTCAGGCACAAAAGACCGCGAGCCACTCAAGCCAACTCAAGATCGGGTCCAAGTGTGTCAAATGTATGATTTTTCCTTTTATTGAGTCAATTGTAATGTAACTGATTCCCTAGCTAAGTAACCTTGCACACACACACTCAGGGGGAGAGATTGAGTGAATTAGAGTTTCTGTTGCAATTTTGTTCAGATCGTCCTGGACGATATCCACATCGTCCTGGACGATCCAGTTAAAACAGAAACCCTAATTAGGGCGACTAAGTTAAGAGGGTCTGATTGAGCCGATCGTCCTGGACGATCTACGGATCGTACGGGACGATATGCCCAAATCAAAAATTCTCAGCCGCCAGATCAAGTTAGGCAAGTTCTTATTTTTAGATACTTGGTCTGATCGTCCCGGACGATACGTGTATCGTCCCGGACGATCCAGTACAATCATGCCTAAATTAGTCTGGTAATTAAGGAAAGCAATTAATGTTTAATTGATACGATCACATCATCCAGGACGATCGCAGGATCGTCCCGGACGATCGTGATCGTCTTGTGCATTTCAGCTGTACGTCCAGAACTATGTACAGGACGATTTGGGGCCTTTTTGAACTAATCGTACCGGACGATTACCCTATCATCTGGGACGATCAAGTCATTTTTTGGTCGTCCAGCACAGATTTCTCTGGACGACCCGAACTGTCTTCTAGACGATTTCCTTCAATTTGAACTAATCATCCCGGACGATCGCAGGATCGTACGGGATGATATGAACAACTTTTTCTACTGATCGTCCAGAAGAGCCAGATCGTCCAGGCTGAAACAGCTGAATTTGAACTGATCGTACAGGACGATCTACCGATCGTCCTGGATGATCTTGGCCGACAAGTTGAGATTTAGGGCAAATTTTAAGCCCTCCTTTAAAAGAACTTTTCCTAATTTTTGGAAAAATCTTTTGCTGCCTTCATTCCCTGAGAAATCCTAGAGAGAGAGAGTTGGGAGAGAGAGAGAAGATCTTGTGAGGGGGAGTTAGTGAGGGATTCACTAAGGTTGCTCCGAGCACGGATCAGAGTCGTCTTCTCCGCTCGTCGTCTTTCGTCTAGTCAGTGTTCGTCGTGGGAGGATCGTTAGCAAGAAGATCCGGGTTCTCTGCCCGCTTCAGGTGGAAGCAAAAGGAGTTCGTAGGTTCTCTGCCTGCTTTAGGAGGAAGCGAAAGGAGTTCGAAGGTTCTCTGCCTGCTTCAGGAGGAAGCGAAAGGAGGTCAGGTTCTCTGCCTCACCGTGTGGTGAAAAGGAGGTGTTTTGTACAGGCTTCTCCGCCTTGCTGTGGGAGCAAAAGGAGAGTCACTTTCGTTTAGTGCAATACCCGGAGGGGAGGCTCCAGGGAGTGGACGTAGGTCAAGTTGACCGAACCACTATAAAATCTGGTTTGCTTTTCTGATTCAGTTTTGCACTTTACTTTTCAATATAAACTGCTTGGGTGAATATCGTTGGTTGATCTTTTCGTTATTGTTTACTTGTTTCTGCTGCTAAGTATCGAAAAGATTTTTGTAGTTATCGTGAAATTTTTAAATAACCAATTCACCCCCCCTCTTGGTTAGCCTCGGGACTAGTTCACTAGGGCTTAACATCTCTTTCGAACTTTCAAGTGGTATCAGAGAGGGATTCAAAATTTCTGTTTAAAAACTTTTGAATTTGATCCAATGGATAATTGTAACAATCGTAATACTGCTGAAGGTTATTCTATTACTAGACCACCGTTGTTTGATAATATTCCTTTTGATTTTTGGAAAACACGCATGTCTACTTTTCTGCAATCTATTGATTATCGCATGTGGATGTTAGTTAAGGACGGATACGAACCACCTTTTCGAATGATTAACAATGTGAAAACTGAATTGCCGTTTGCTGATTGGACGTTTGATGATCATGATTTAGCACAGTTGAATGCAAAATGTTTGAATTATTTCTTTTATGCTTTGAAATCTGAAGACTATATGCGTGTTTCTACTTGTACAACGGGAAAGGAAATCTGGGATAGGTTATGTATAACATACGAAGGTACAACTGAAGTCAAACAATCTAGGTTAAACATCTTGTTACATGATTACAAACTTTTTCGCATGAAACCTAGTGAGACTATTTCAGAAATGTACACAAGGTTCACTCAGATTGTTACCTCTTTACATGCTTTAGGTAGAGAACTTACTAACTACGAAAGAGTGAACAAGATTCTTAGATGTTTGCTTGCTTCTTATGATGCTAAGATTACTGCTATTACTGAATCCAAAGATTTAAATACTTATTCTATTGACAGCTTACTTGGATCACTCATTGCTTACGAGCAAGGGGTGAACCAAAGGCAACTTGATGCAGGTGAACGCAAGAAAGAGAAGACCGTGGCACTAAAGGCCAAAGATTCAGATGCTAGCACTTCCGGGTCTGATAGCGATGAAGTTGCCTTAATCACAAGGCAATTCAAAAGCTTTCTAAGGAAGAAACACAAGAACTATCAGAAGTGGAACAAGGGTAAGTTCAATAAAAACTTTAAGGGTTCATCTGAATCGGTTTGTTTTGAATGCAGGAAGCCTGGACACATTAAGGCTGATTGTCCAACACTTAAAGCTCACCCAAGCAAGGAGAAGAGTGAGGAGAAACCAAAGTTCAGGAAGGACAAGAAGCGGATTCAGAAGGTGTTCTGGGCAGACTCTGCATCTGACTCTTTTGAGACTGAAGCTGAAGAGGAGGAAACAAACTTGTGTCTGATGGCGGATGATCACCCTGGTCAGTCGGACCAGGAAGAGGTATGTGAGCTTACTTACGATCAATTATTTGAAGTTTCTGAAAAGATTCATACATCGTATAGGAAGCTTAAGAAAACCCATGCTAGTTTGAAATTAGATTATTTGACTTTACAAAAAGAGCATGATTCTGTAGTTAAAGATTATTCCACACTTGATTCCAATCACATGTCTCTGCTTGATGAGTTTGATGAATTGAACAAAAAATATTCTGATTTAGTTTCTGAGCATGATTCTTTGAAAACCACGCATGTTGATTTAGAAAAAGCTTTTAAAGAGTTAGATACAATGGCATGTGAAGTAGAAAGTAGCAAGGGAACCTTAAAATTTGAAATTGCAAGTTTAAAGAAAGAAAATAAGTTTTTGAAAGTAAAGATCAGTGCTTTTGAAAAGAACAAAACACCGCCTACCTTTGAACAGTTTTATGCACCGTCACCTTTTAAAAATTCTGTTGCAAGTTCATCAAAGCATGTTTCATACACTACTAGGAAGAGGCAATATCACTCACGACGTTTAGTTAATCCTTTTCCTGGTGTTAGATGTTTTTCATGTGGCATGTTAGGACACATATCACACACTTGTACTGTTCACTGTAGTACACGTTGGGTGTGGAGACCCAAACTGCCTGTTTCACAGCACAGCACGCATGCATCGCATTCTTCTTTTCATAAGAAGGAACCCAAACCTGTTTGGGTTCCTAAGACTGACATTTGATGATTTTGTAGGTGTGCTCTCACACAAGACCTCGTGAGAGCATGTGGTACCTAGACAGCGGATGTTCTAGACATATGACTGGAGATGCAAATCAGTTCATTTCACTGGAGGCCAGAGCTGGAGGCAAGGTTACACTTGGAGATAACACCATCAGGAAGGTGGTAGGCACAGGTATAATTGGTGATTCAAAGAACTTTATGATTGATAATGTTTTGCTTGTAGATGGACTGAAACACAACCTGTTGAGCATCAGTCAACTCTGTGACAAGGGATACAGCATCAAATTCCTGCCCACTGGCTGCATTTTAAGCTTAAATGATGAAGTTATTTTGCAGGGGCAAAGGATCAACAACGTCTACAAGCTGGATGTAAGTAGCATTAAATCTGATAATTCAATTTGCTTAAAAACTGCTGCTGATGAGTCTTGGTTATGGCATAGGAGATTGTGTCATGCCAGTATGAAAACCCTTAGGAGAGTCACCCAAAAGGACTTAGTTAGAGGTGTGCCCAAGCTTAAGTTCACTAAGGATCACCTGTGTGATGCCTGTCAGTTGGGGAAGCAAGTCCAGTCCTCTTTTCACTCTGTTAAGGACATTAGCACCTCTAGACCTTTAGAAGTTCTTCACATGGACCTCTTTGGACCCATTAGCACTGCCAGCTTAGGGGGGAGAGTCTATGGTTTTGTGATTGTTGATGATTATTCAAGGTTCACTTGGGTTAAGTTTTTGTCACACAAGTCTGAGTCATTTGATGAGTTTAGATCTTTCTCTACTTGGATTCAGAAGAAGTTAGGATGTGAGATTATTACCATCCATAGTGATCACGGAGGGGAGTTTAAAAATGAAAGATTTGGAAGTTTTTGTGAGAATCATGGGATTAGTCACAATTTTTCAGCTCCTAGGACCCCTCAGCAGAACGGGGTAGCTGAAAGGAAGAACAGGACCTTAGTGGAAGCCGCTAGAGCCATGCTTACCGAGTATTCACTTCTAAAATACTTTTGGGCTGAAGCGGTGAACACTGCCTGTTATGTGCTGAATAGGGTGAATGTGAGAGTCAAACTGAACAAGACACCTTATGAGATCATTAAGGGTAGAACACCAAATCTGTCCCACCTCCATGTTTTTGGCTGTAAGGTTTTCATTCTGAACAACGGGAAGTCACCCTTAGGAAAATTTGACCCCAAATCTGATGAAGGAGTGTTCTTAGGATATTCAAGTATGGGGAAATCCTTTAGGGTGTTCAATAGGAGGACTTTGGTGGTGGAAGAAATAACCCATGTAGTGTTTGATGAATCTGATCCTAAGGAGTCTAGATCTGAAGTAGAAGATGAAGAGATTGTTGAGGTTACCCAAGGAGTTGGAAATACAAATTTGGAGGAAAGGGTAGAACCTCAAACCCCATTGCCTAGAGATTGGAGATATTCTTCGAGTCATCCTAAAGAACTGATCTTAGGAGACCCTTCTGAAGGTGTTAGGACTAGGCATGGACTTAGGAAGGAAGTAAACCATTCTAGCTTTATCTCAATGACTGAACCCACCAACATCAATCAAGCCCTGTCGGATGAATTTTGGATTTTAGCTATGCAGGAAGAATTGAATCAATTTGTAAGGAATGATGTTTGGGAGTTAGTAGAAAGACCTAAAAATCAAAGTATTGTGGGAACCAAGTGGGTCTTTAAGAATAAGATGAATGATTCTGGTGTGGTGGTGAGAAATAAGGCAAGATTGGTGGCTAAGGGGTATAATCAGATAGAAGGGATATATTTTGAGGAAACATTTGCCCCTGTAGCTAGATTGGAAGCCATTAGAGTGCTACTAGCCTTTGCTTGTTACAAGGGATTTAAGCTATTTCAAATGGATGTCAAGAGTGCCTTTTTAAATGGGGTAATTAAAGAAGATGTATTTGTAGAACAATCCCCAGGTTTTGAGAGTTCCCAATATCCAAGTCATGTCTATAAATTAAAAAAGGCCTTATATGGATTGAAACAGGCACCCAGAGCTTGGTATGAGAGGCTTAGCACATTCCTGTTAGAAAGAGAGTTTGTTAAGGGGAGCGTAGACACCACCCTTTTTCTGAGGAGATTAGGAGATGACTTACTCATTGTCCAGATCTATGTTGATGATATAATTTTTGGATCTTCTGATAAATACTTATGTGAAGAGTTTTCTAAAACAATGAGTAAAGAGTTTGAGATGAGTATGATGGGAGAATTGTCCTACTTTTTGGGGTTTAGCATAAGGCAAATGGATGATGGAACCTTTCTCAATCAATCAAAATACACTAAGGACATTTTGAAGAAATATGAAATGGACAAAGCCAAGCCAATCAATACTCCCATGCCCTCCTCAGTTCAGTTAGATAAGGATTCAAATGGAAAATCTGTTGATCAGAAGAAGTATAGAGGGATAATAGGTTCACTGCTTTACCTGACTGCTAGCCGACCTGATATCATGTTTAGTGTCTGTCTTTGTGCTAGGTTTCAGGCTGATCCTAAAGAGTCCCACCTGACTGCTGTTAAGAGAATTCTTAGATATCTTCTAGGGACCCCAAACCTAGGAATTTGGTACCCTAGGCACAGCACCTCTTTTGAGATCATTGGATATTCTGACTCTGACTTTGCGGGGTGTAGGGTGGATAGGAAGAGTACCTCTGGGACTTGTCAATTTATAGGACAGTCGTTAGTCTCCTGGTCCAGTAGAAAATAGAACTCAGTTGCACTTTCCACTGCTGAAGCTGAGTACATTGCCTTAGGGAGTTGTGTGGCCCAAGTTCTTTGGTTGAAGCAGCAAGTCTTGGATTTAGGAGTACCTGTTGGCACAATTTCTGTTCTGTGTGATAATACTAGTGCCATCTGTATCTCTAAGAATCCAATCCAACATTCTAGGACCAAACACATTGACATTAGGCATCACTTCTTTAGGGACCATGTTACAAAAAGGGACATTGAGCTACACCACGTAGCAACTGAAAATCAGCTGGCTGACATATTCACTAAACCACTGGCCTTTGACTCATTTAGCATTTTGAGAACCAGATTAGGAGTGATTGATATAAATGCTTGATTCTGATGACTGCTGATTTATGATTGTTATGATTGGTATTCTGATTTCTGTTAGTTAGTTTTTTGTATTCTGTTTTCTGACTTCTGTTAGTTAGTTTTCATATTCTGATTTCTGATTTCTGTTAGTTAGTTTTGGTTTGATTATTTGCTTTCAGTTGATTTTATTTCTTCTGCTGATTTCTGTGTTACCCTTTTTGTTAGTTTGATTTAAGTATTTACTTTGCTATGATTTTCTACCTATTTTTATGCTTTTCAAGATCTGATCACCGCTCACTACTTGTGGTGATCTAAATTTTTGACTGAGAGTTTTTACCTTGTTTTGGTTTGGAAGCTGATAAGCAGTGATTGACTTCGCTGAATCTGTTAAAGGGAAGAAACATTGATAATTGTTTCTCTTCCTCTAACTCCTTTACTGGTGTGTAGTTTCTTTTGAATAAAAATCCTTTTCAAAATTAAAATGTTAGTTTTTGAAATAGAGATTATTTTATCTTCCTACAGTAATCTGCCTCATATCAATAGTATTTTTCAAAGTCTTGAGTCATTAGTTTGATTTTCTAAACCAAGTGATTGCATTTATCATATGTTGTATGGATTTTGTTTTGTGAATCGTTCTTCCTTACTGTGGAGAGTCATCTCCTATGTCTGGAAGATAATCTCACAGCTGAGACTCTTTAATGATTATGAAAAGGAGAAAGCTTATAAAAGATGCGCAGTGCGCCAGATAATTTAAAAAAGAGGCATAAAATGAGCCCAAAACTGAAAAGATGCGAAATTGCCAAATTGGATACACAAAGTGTATCAAAAATCAAAAGATGCGCAAAGCGCTAACCAATTTGAAAAAGAGGCACAAAATGAGCCCAACACAAGCTTTCTTTCCTTTCAGATTATTAAATGTCTTAGAAAAATCTGTGCGCCACTTAATATTTTCAAAAGCTTGAGTCTTGAAAATCCTGATTTCTGATTTTTTACTTTGTAACACTATTATATCAGATATTTTTCTGGAACGAGGCTTGAAAGGATTTCTTTTCAAATCTAATGTCTTTTATTCTGAATCGGATTTTTGTTTTGAAAGGGGTTTGCATCGATAAGGTGCCCGGGGTCGGCGCTACGAACGTTGATTATTTCCAACCTTTTCTGGATTTCAGCGCTGTCATTCGTCCTGTCATTGGTTTTCGAATCTAAAGTCAAGGAAAAATTCTGATTTTCTAAGAGCAGTTTAATCAAAAATTTTAAATAATAATAATAAAAAAATACTTCTATGTGTTTTTTGACGTAAGTTTTATTCGTCTTTTTGTTATTTTGATTTCATGGTTGTGTTTTTTGGATCCTGATCGATCATCTTCATCCTCCATTTTTTTCTGCTTTTCTTCACATCGTCCTGGATGATACACCTATCGTCCTGGACGATCCTCTTCGTCCTGGACGATCCAAAAAATCGTCCTGGATGATTCATTCAAAATCATTCCCACTGCTCCTGCTGCTGAAACTACCCCAATTATTGGTGATCGTCCTAGACGATCCTTACATCGTCCTGGACGATATGATCCATATCTTCCTGATACGATCAAACGGCTGACATTGCACCAATTATTGCCCATCGTCCTGGACGATCCACCTCATCGTCCTGGACGATCCACGTGTCAGCCACTGGACGATTGAAATTCGGCCCGTCCGACATATTTATTGCATATCGTCCTGGACGATCCACCTAATCATCCTGGACGATACTTTTCATCAACGGTCGTCCAGCCTGACTCCTCAGGATGATCGCCTGTGTCTAATCGTCCTGGACGATCTCTGATCGTCCTGGACGATCGGACCGCCTTTTTGACCAATCGTCCAGAACGTCATAAATGACCACATCGTCCCGGACGATCCCGCGATCGTACGGGACGATCAGCCCGTTTTCTATTTAAACAGCGGTTTTCTTCATGTTTTTCACACCGTTTTTCCTCCACTTTCCTTCTCCTTTCCTCCTCTTTGGTTTCCTAATGGCTGGTGGCAAAAGATCTCGTCAAAAGGGGGCCAGTTCGTCCCGGGGACATGTAAATCCTCGCTTCCCGAATGCCGCCGATCAGGCGGCTTTCGAATGCTATCGTAATGTTGGTATCACGCACTCCAAGATTGTCAATCCTCGCACTCTCACGTATCCCATCTTAGATTTGTTCGCACACACCTCCCTCACCTTTATTTTGACCTTAGCCTTTCCCTTCAATCTGGAACTCCTTCGCATCTTCTTTGCCAACTTACGCATTTCCGCGGACTACTCCACTCTTCGCTCCTACATAAATCAACGTCCCGTGGAACTCACGACCGATGATTTTCACAATATCCTCAACTTGTCTGTCACTGGCGATAAGATCCACAAGATCATCACCGATCCTGACTATGATTGGAGTGTCGCCAATCACTTCCTTCGCCATACCAACGCACCTTATCACGACAATGCTTGCACTTCCCTTCTCAAGGACGCCCGGACCATTCAGCACGTCCTTCGTTCCTCCGTCATTCCAAAGGTGGGGGATCGGATTCACATTACCCCGCTCCTGTCCTTGACCACCTACTACATCATGGCCCGTCGAGAATTTAATGCCTCTGATTTGATCATCCGATACATAGAACATCTCACCACCATTAGAGATCCGGGCCACAGGCGTCGCCCAAATCTAGCTTTAGGTCATCTTATTCACTATGCCTTAGAGACAAAATATGACCTTCAGTATCCTGTCCCTCCTGATGTCCCTCCTTCCTTCTTCACAAACAACTCATTCCACGTCCTACACAGCACCCGCCTACATCCGGAGCCTGCCCCGGATGTTGAGGAAGAAGAGGAAGAGGCTGCTCCAGTTCCTGCTGCACCAGAGGCACATGCACCCCTTCGCATTGCCTCTCCCCTTGACCACCTGGTGCAGCGCTTCGACCAGTGGGAGGCCCGTTTTGACTCCTACGTGGTTTCCCAGGAGCAGCAGCACAACGAGGACCTCCAACGCTTCGCGGACTATGCTGCGCAGCAGCAGCAGCAGCACGACCAGGACATGGCCTGGTTTGGAGCTCACTTTCAGGCCATTCACCATTACTTCTACCCTCCACCGCCACCTCCTTCTTCCGATCAGGATCCACCTCAGTTTTAGTTTTCTGTCGTGTTGTTGTTCTGTGTATGTTTTATTTTATGTTTTATTTCCATGTTATGTTTTTCCCTCCTCCTTTTTGTGATGTCAAAAGGGGGAGTCAGTTGTAGTCGTGTCGTGTCTGTTTCTGTTTTCTGTTTCATGTTTTCTGTATTGTTTGAGCTGTTAAATGAAAATTAAAAAAAAGATGTTTGTTTTGTTTGATCTCCTAGTTTACCTTTATTTTCAGACTACTTTACAAATGTTTGCCATCATCAAAAAGGGGGAGATTGTTGCAAATCTGGTTTTGATGATGATAAACATGTTTCCAGTGTGTTTTGCTTGGCTAATCTGTTTCAGGCACAAAAGACCGCGAGCCACTCAAGCCAACTCAAGATCGGGTCCAAGTGTGTCAAATGTATGATTTTTCCTTTTATTGAGTCAATTGTAATGTAACTGATTCCCTAGCTAAGTAACCTTGCACACACACACTCAGGGGGAGAGATTGAGTGAATTAGAGTTTCTGTTGCAATTTTGTTCAGATCGTCCTGGACGATATCCACATCGTCCTGGACGATCCAGTTAAAACAGAAACCCTAATTAGGGCGACTAAGTTAAGAGGGTCTGATTGAGCCGATCGTCCTAGACGATCTACGGATCGTACGGGACGATATGCCCAAATCAGAAATTCTCAGCCGCCAGATCAAGTTAGGCAAGTTCTTATTTTTAGATACTTGGTCTGATCGTCCCGGACGATACGTGTATCGCCCCGGACGATCCAGTACAATCATGCCTAAATTAGTCTGGTAATTAAGGAAAGCAATTAATATTTAATTGATACGATCACATCGTCCAGGATGATCTCAGGATCGTCCCGGACGATAGTGATCGTCTTGTGCATTTCAGCTGTACGTCCAGAACTATGTACAGGATGATTTGGGGCCTTTTTGAACTAAACGTACCGGATGATTACCCTATCGTCCGGGACGATTACCCTATCGTCCGGGACGATCAAGTCATTTTTTGGTCGTCCAGCACAGATTTCTCTAGACGACCCGAACTGTCTTCTGGACGATTTCCTTCAATTTGAACTAATCGTCCCGGACGATCGCAGGATCGTACGGGATGATATGAACAACTTTTTCTACTGATCGTCCAGAAGAGCCAGATCGTCCAGGCTGAAACAGCTGAATTTGAACTGATCGTACAGGATGATCTACCGATCGTCCTGGACGATCTTGGCCGACAAGTTGAGATTTAGGGCAAATTTTAAGCCCTCCTTTAAAAGAACTTTTCCTAATTTTTGGAAAAATCTTTTGCTGCCTTCCTTCCCTGAGAAATCCTAGAGAGAGAGAGAGTTGGGAGAGAGAGAGAAGATCTTGTGAGGGGGAGTTAGTGAGGGATTCACTAAGGTTGCTCCGAGCACGGATCAGAGTCGTCTTCTCCGCTCGTCGTCTTTCGTCTAGTCAGTGTTCATCGTGGGAGGATCATTAGCAAGAAGATCCGGGTTCTCTGCCCGCTTCAGGTGGAAGCAAAAGGAGTTCGTAGGTTCTCTGCCTGCTTCAGGAGGAAGCGAAAGGAGTTCGAAGGTTCTCTGCCTGCTTCAGGAGGAAGCGAAAGGAGGTCAGGTTCTCTGCCTCACCGTGTGGTGAAAAGGAGGTGTTTTGTACAGGCTTCTCCGCCTTGCTGTGGGAGCAAAAGGAGAGTCACTTTCATTTAGTGCAATACCCGGAGGGGAGGCTCCGGGGAGTGGACGTAGGTCAAGTTGACCGAACCACTATAAAATCTGGTTTGCTTTTCTGATTCAGTTTTGCACTTTACTTTTCAATATAAACTGCTTGGGTGAATATCGTTGGTTGATCTTTTCATTATTGTTTACTTGTTTCCGCTGCTAAGTATCGAAAAGATTTTTATAGTTATCGTGAAATTTTTAAATAACCAATTCACCCCCCCTCTTGGTTAGCCTCGGGACTAGTTCACTAGGGCTTAACATCCCTTTCGAACTTTCACACACAACTTCCTAAGGCAATGTACCCAGCTTCAGCAATGGAAAGTGCAACTGAGTTCTGTTTTCTACTGGACCAGGAGACTAGAGACTGTCCTATAAATTGACAAGTTCCAGAAGTGCTCTTTCTATCTACCCTATACCCTACAAAGTCAGAATCAGAATATCCAATGATCTCAAAAGAGGTGCTGTGCCTAGGGTACCATATTCCTAGGTTTGGGGTCCCTAAAAGATATCTAAGAATTCTGTTAATAGCAGTCAGGTGGGACTCTTTAGGATCAGCCTGAAACCTAACACAAAGACAGACACTAAATATGATATCAGGTCGGCTAGCAGTCAGGTAAAGTAGTGATCCTATTATTCCTCTATACTTCTTCTGATCAACAGATTTTCCACTTGAATCCTTATCTAACTGAACCGAGGAGCTCATGGGAGTATTGCTTGGCTTGGCTTTGTCCATTTCATATTTCTTAAAAATGTCCTTAGTGTATTTAGATTGATTGAGAAAGGTTTCATCATCCAATTTCCTTATGCTAAACCCCAAAAGTAGGACAATTCTCCCATCATACTCATCTCAAACTCCTTACTCATTATTTTAGAAAACTCATCACATAAATATTTTTCAGAAGATCCAAATATTATATCATCAACATAGATCTGGACAATGAGTAAGTCATCCCCTATTCTCCTCAGAAAAAGGGTGGTGTCTACGCTCCCCTTAACAAACTCTCTTTCTAACAGGAATGTGCTAAGTCTCTCATACCAAGCTTTGGGTGCCTGTTTCAATCCATACAAGGCCTTTTTTAATTTATAAACATGATTTAGATATTGGGAACTCTCAAAACCTGGGGGTTGTTCTACAAAAACATCCTCTTTTATTACCCCATTTAAAAAGGCACTCTTGACATCCCTTTGAAACAGCTTGAATCCCTTATAACAGGCAAAGGCTAGTAGCACTCTAATGGCTTCCAATCTAGCTACAGGGGCAAAAGTCTCCTTAAAATCAATCCCTTCTATCTGATTATACCCCTTAGCCACCATTCTTGCCTTATTCCTAACCACCACACCAGAATCATTCATCTTATTCTTAAAGACCCATTTGGTTCCCATAATACTTTGATCTCTAGGTCTTTCTACTAACTCCCAAACATCATTCCTTACAAACTAAATCAATTCTTCTTATATAGCTAAGATCCAAAACTCATCTGAAAGGGCTTGATTGATGTTGGTGGGTTCAGTCATTCAGATAAAGGCAGAATGGTTTACTTCCTTCCTAAGTCCATGCCTAGTCCTAACACCTTCAGAAGGGTCTCCTAAGATAATTTCTTTAGGATAACTCAAAGAATATCTCCAATATCTAGGCAGTGTGGTTTGAGGTTCTACCCTCTCCTCCAAATTTGCATTTCCAACCCCTTGGGTAATCTCCTCTACCTCTTCTTCTTCCCCAATTCTATTCACCTTAGGATCAGATTCATGAAACACCACATGAGTTGTTTCTTCCACCACCAAAGTCCTTTTATTGAACACCCTAAAGGATTTCCCCACACTAGAATAGCCTAAGAACACTCCTTCATCAGATTTGGGGTCAAACTTTCCTAAGGGTGATTTCCCGTTGTTCAGAATTAAAACCTTACAGCCAAAGACATGGAGGTGGGATATGTTTGGAGTTCTATCCTTAATGATCTCATAAGGTGTCTTATTCAGTTTTGATCTCACATTCACTCTATTCAGCACATAACAGGCAGTGTTCACTGCTTCAGCCCAGAAGTATTTTGGAAGTGAATACTCGGCAAGCATGGCTCTAGCGGCTTCCACTAAGGTCCTGTTCTTCCTTTCAGCTACCCCGTTCTGCTGAGGGATCCTAGGAGCTGAAAAATTATGACTAATCCCTTTCTCCTCACAAAGACTTCCAAACTTCACATTCTCAAACTCTCCACCATGATCACTATAAATAGTCAGGATCTCACAACCTAACTTCCCTTGAATCCAAGTGGAGAATGACTTAAACTCATCAAATGACTCAGATTTATGGGACAAAAATTTAATCCAAGTGAACCTCGAGTAGTCATCTGCAATCACAAATCCATAGACTTTTCCCCCTAAGCTGGTAGTGCTAATGGGTCCAAAGAGGTCCATGTGAAGGACTTCTAAAGGTTTAGAGGTGCTAATGTCCTTAACAGAGTGAAAAGAGGACTGGACTTGCTTCCCCAACTGACAAGCATCACACAGGTGATCCTTAGTGAACTTAAGCTTGGGCACATCTCTAACTAAGTCCTTTGGGTGACTCTCCTAAGGGTTTTCATACTGGCATGACACAATCTCCTATGCCACAACCAAGACTCATCAACAGCAGTTTTTAAGCAAATTGAATTCTCAGATTTAATGCAACTTACATCCAACTTGTAGACATTATTGATCATTTGCCCTTGCAAAACAACTTTATTATTTAAGCTTAAAATATAGCCAGTGGGCAGGAATTTGATGCTGTATCCTTTGTCACAAAGTTGACTGATGCTCAGTAAGTTGTGTTTCAGTCCATCTTCCTAGTTATGTTATCTCCAAGTGTAACCTTGCCTCTAGCCCTGGCCTCCATCGAAATAAACTGATTTGCATCTCTAGTCATATGTCTAGAACAGCCACTGTCTAGGTACCACATGCTCTCACGAGGTCTTGTGTGAGAGTACACCTACAAAAATATCAAACGTTAGTTTAGGAACCCAAGCAGGTTTAGGTTCCTTCTTATGAAAAGAAGAATGCAATGCATGCGTGCTGTGTTGTGAAATAGGCAGTTTGGGCCTCCACACCCAATGTGTACTATGGTGAACATTGCAGGTGTGGAAAATGTGTCCTAACATGCCACATGAATAACATCTAACACCAGTAAAAGGATTAACTAAACACCGTGAGTGATAGTGCCTCTTCCTAGATGTATATGAAACATGCTTTGATGAACTTGCAATAGATTTTTCAAAAGGTAGCGGTGCATAAAATTGTTCAAAAGTAGGTGGTTTTTTGTTCTTTTCAAAAGCAGTAATTTTCACTTTCAAAAATTCATTCTCCTTGTTAAGACTAGCAATCTCAAAAGTTCTTGCACTTTCATTACTTTCTAAATTACATGCCATATCATTTAATTTCTTAAAAGCAGCTTCTAATTCAACATGTGATATTTTTAATGCATCATGCTCAACAATTAAATCAGAATGCTTTCTATTCAGTTCATCAAACTCATCAAGTAAAGATATGTGATTGCTATCAATAGTTGAATGATCTTTAATCAAAACATCAGGCTCTTTTTGCACAGTCAAATAATCCAGTTTCAAGTTAGCATTGGTTTTCTTAAGCTTCCTATACGATGCATGAATTTTTTCAGATACTTTAGATAATTGATCATAAGTAAGCTCACATACCTCTTCTTGGTTCGACTGACCAGGGTGATCATCAGCCATCAGACACAAATTTGTTTCCTCCTCTTCAGCTTCAGTCTCAGAGGAGTCGGATGAAGAGTTTGCCCAGAACGCCTTTTGTATCTGCTTCTTATCCTATATGAACTTTGGTTTCTCCTCACCCTTCTCCTTGCTTGGGTGAGCCTTGAGTGTAGGACAATCCGCCTTTATGTGTCCAGGCTTCCTGCATTCAAAACAAACAGATTCAGATGAACCTTTAAAGTTTCTACTGGTCTTACCTTTGTTCCCCTTTTGAAAATTCTTATTCTTCTTCCTTAGAAAGCTCTTGAATTGCCTTATGATTAAGGCAACATCATCGCTATCAGACCCGAAAGTGCTAGCATCAGAATCTTTAGCCTTTAGCGCCACTATCTTCTCCTTCTTTCGTTCACCTGCATCAAGTTGTCTTTGGTTCACCCCTTGCTCGTAAGCAATGAGTGATCCAAGTAAGCTGTCAATGAAGTAAGTATTTAAATATTTAGATTTCATAATCACAGTAATCTTAGCATCATAAGAAGAAGGCAAACATTTAAGAATTTTATTCACTCTTTCGTAATTAGTTAATTCTCTTCCTAGAGCATGCAAAGAGGTAACGATTTGAGATAACCTTGTGTACATTTCTGAAATCGTCTCACTAGGTTTCATGCGAAAAAGTTTGTAATCATATAACAAGATGTTTAACCTAGACTATTTGACTTCAGTTGTACCTTCATATGTTATACACAATCTATCCCAGATTTCTTTACCCGTTGTACAAGTAGAAACACACATATAGTCTTCAGATTTTAAAGCATAAAAGAAACAGTTCAAATATTTTGCATTTAACTGTGCTAAATCACGATCATCAAAAGTTCAATCTACAAACGGCAATTCAGTTTTCACATTGTTAATCAATCTAAAAGGTGGTTCGTATCCATCCTTAACTAGCATCCACATGCGATAATCAATTCATTGTAAAAAAGTGGACATGCGTGTTTTCCAAAAATCAAATGGAATGTTATCAAACAACGGTGGTCTTGTAATAGAATAACCTTCAACAGTATTACGATTGTTATAGTTAGCCATGGATCAAATTCAAAAGTTTTTAAACTTAAATTTTGAATCCCGCTCTTATACTACTTGAAAGTTCAATAGGGATGTTAGGCCCTAGTGAACTAGTCCCGAGGCTAACCAAGAGGGGGGGGGGGGGGTGAATTGGTTATTTAAAAATTTCACGAGGAATAGAAAAATCTTTTTGATACTTTACAGCGGAAATAATTAAATAAGAACGAAAAGATCAATCACAGATATTCACCCAAGCAGTTATATCAGAAAAGTAAAGTGTAGAACAGAATCAGAAAAGCAAACCAGATTTTATAGTGGTTCGGTCAACTTGACCTACGTCCACTCCCCGGAGCCTCCCCTCCGGGTATTGCACTAAACAAAAAGTGACTCTCCTTTTGCTCCCACAGGAACCACCTTTCCACCACCCAGTGAGGCAGCGAACCTAACCTCCTTTTGCTTCCACCTGAAGCGGGCAGAGAACTTAACATCCTTTAGCTTCCTCCTGAAGCAGGTAGAGAACCTTGGATCATCTTGCCGACGATCCTCCCACAACGAACACCAACTAGACGAAAGACGAGGAGCGGAGAAGATGACTCTCATCCGTGCTTGGAGCAACCTTAGTGCATCCCTCACTAACTCCCCCTCACAAGATCCTTTCTCTCTCTCCAAAACTCTCTCCCTCTCTAAGGTTTCTCTGGAAAGGAAAGTGGCAAAAGTTTTTTCTTGTTTCAAGAAAAAGTTCTTTTATAGGAGGGCTTAAAATTTGCCCTAAATCTCAACTGGTCGGCAAAGAACGTCCAGGATGATCGGTAGATTGTCCTGTACGATCAGTTCAAAATCAGCTGATTTAGCCTGGACGATCTGGCTCTTCTGGACGATAAGTTCAAAAAGTTGTTCATATCGTCCCGTACAATTTTGCGATCGTCCGAGACGATTAGTGTAAATCGAGGAATATCGTCTAGTAGACAGTTCGGGTCGTCCAGAGCAAACTGTGTTGGACGACCAAAAAATGACTTGCTCGTCCAGGACGATAAGGGTATCGTCCTGTATGATTAGTTCAAAAAGTGCCAAAATCGTCCTGAGCACAGTTCGGGTCGTACAGCTGAAATGCACTAAGTGATCAAGATCGTCCGGGACGATGCTGCGATCGTCCAGGACGATATGATCGTATCAATCAAATATTAATTACTTTCCTTAATTACCAGACTAATTTAGGCATGATTGTACTAAATCGTCCAGGACGATACACGTATCATCCGAGATGATCAGACCAAATATCTTAAAATAAAAACTTGCCTAACTTGATCTGGCGGCTAAGAATTTCTGATTTGAGCATATCGTCCCGTACGATCCAAAGATCATCCAGGACGATCTGCTTAATCAGACCCTCTTAACTTGGTCGCCCTAATTAGGGTTTCTATTTTCACTTGATCGTCCAGGATGATCTGAACAAAAATTTGAACAGAAACTCTAATTCACTCAAGCTCTCCCCCTGAGTGTGTGTGTGTAAGGTTACTTAGCTAGGGGATCAGTTACATTACAATTGACTCAAGAAAAAGGAAAATAGTACATTGGACACACTTGGACCCGATCTTGAGTTAGCTTGAGTTGCTTGTGATCTTTTATGCCTGAAACGGGTTAGCCAAGAAAAACATAATAGAGACATGTCTGTCATCATCAAAACCAAATTTGCAACAAATTTGACCTGATAGTCCCGCACGATCACCTGGATGATCACCTGTACGATATGTTCAAATTTGCACAGATCATCTAAGATGATTAGAATATCAAATTAAGAAGATTTGATTGACTAATTATAGGAATAATTTAGGCAACATTATCATAGATCGTCCAGTACGATATGGATTGTCCTGGATGATTAGACCACAAATAGAAACTTACAATCTTGCCTGAATTATTATGGCAGCTGGGGTTTTTAGATCGTAATGGATCATCCAGGATGATATAAATATCGTCCAGTATAATTTGTTCAAAAGTTGAACTTCTGGTTTTGACTAGATCTTACTCCCCCTGAGAATGTGTGCACATGGTCACAAATAAGCATACACCCTTATAGGACTTGACTCAAGAAATAAAAAAGTACATAATTGCAAAATATAAATATTATCATATCAAAGCCTATTCTACCCATTCTTGAGTCTTGAATCTTTCTTGGATTGATGCATGTTGTTCCTAAAATATTAGTACTCACAAATAAATATATATTCCAAATACTAGGAGATGTGAATCATAATATTTGTTATCATCAAAATAAAAACTCGTGAGCTCGAGTCGCAACATTGAGTTCCCCTATCTTAACTTTAAGCGTCTAGCTATCCTCCTCTGATAGGCCTCCATCCTCTTCTTCTTTAACTTGTAACTCTTCAATTTCTTCCATTAGGCTTTCCTTCATTTGAACTAAATTAGAATGCTTGGCATTGCTCCAGTAAAATTGTGCCTTCAAGGATTTTTCCAACTTGAAATTTAGAATATGGGACAAGCTACCCTTAGTCCTTTTCGACCAAACTCTCCTTACCACCATGACTGAAGCTTTATTGGAGGCCCACACATTTTCATACCTGATCATTCTCTTTGGAACTATTCGAAAATATAGAAGATTAAGAAGAATTGGACAATGATCTGAAGCAATCCTTTCCTAGTGCCTTACCACTAGTTTATGAGAATAACTCAAGGCAACTGAATTCACAAAACATTTATCCAATCTCTCCAGGATCCTATCCGATCCTGATTTGTTTTTACACAAAGTGAATCTTGGTCCAATATAGTTAGCTTCATGTAAATCATTAGCAAAAAGGAAAGAGTACATTTCCTTAGAACCAAGAGAAAAGCAAAATCTCTTACCTCCTTTCTTATCTTCTTTAGAGAGGAGATAATTAAAATCGCCTCCAATCACCCAAGGCTGGTGTACAGTAAAGAAGAACTCCAATCTTTCCCAAAGCCTCCTTCTCTTATACACATCCTTACTTCCATAAATAGAAGCAATCTGCCATTTACCTATATTAGGGACCTCAAAATCCCCAATAATGAATTGGGAAGAGGAATCCAACAAATGGAAATTCCCAACACTTGATTTCCATAACATCAACAACCCTCCTGATAGCCCCTCAGCTGGGACATGGATAAATTCCCAATCAGGACCAATCAACATATCAACATCCCTCCTTTCCATATTAGTGATCTTGGTTTCTGATAAACCAATTAAAAAAACCCCATACTTATTCACTACCTCCTTAAGGAATAGAGAAGCCTTCCTCTTCCTAGCTCCTCAATAATTCCAAAAACAAACAGAGGACATTTAAGGAATACCAGGGGAAGATTTCCCCACCTTTTCTCTACTTTCTCCATCCACCCTCCTACTCCTTAAAGCCACATTGATAGGACCTAGCCCTTTGAGTTGCTTTTTACCTTTTTTCTTTGTTACCAATGATTCCTCACCTATGCCATTCATCTCCTCTAGAGAATTTGCCAAGTTACAATTGACAGGAATCTTGCTTCCTTTATTCACTTCCCCCAAGTTTACTTGGGGATCACCACCAACCTCTTTAATAGAAAGGATTTCACCTTCTTCTAGTACTCCTTCTAAAATACTGAACTTATTAACATTATCAATAGGAGGAGGCAATTTACAATTGTTGTCAACATAGTTATTCACGACACCTGACCTTGCATAAGGATCCTTTGAAGAACCTGAACCAACCTCCATATTGAGATGTTCATTGAAAACTTGCAATTGAACTTCTGATGGCTCCTCTGATTCAGGAGCCATCTTCATTTCATCTCCCAAAGATTGCATATCTGAATTAGCTACCTTCATTCCCACATTCTCAACTATGTTTTGAGCAAGTTCAATATGTATCTTTTCCTTCTCCTCATTGAAATTTCTTTGTCTTTGGAATCTCATGTTGTTCCTGAAATTCTTTCTATGATGGTTAACTACTAACCAAGGTCCATATCCCTTATCTTCCATAGAGTGAACTCCATTATCCTTGACCTTAATACCATCTCCTTTTAGTGGGAGACTTGAATTATCAGTTCTCTGTTTCACATCACCTGCAGCCTTCTTAATTAATGGGCAATCAACCTTGCTATGCCCTATCATCCCACATTCATAACAAAAAATAGGGAGTCTTTCATACTCTATCTTTTGATAAAACTTCCCAAAAGAGCCCTCCACCCAAACTCCTAATGGAAGCTTTCTATCAAGCTGGATACGTACACAAACTGTCCCATATTCTCTTTTCCCCCACTGCACCAAATTACCATCAATCAGATAAGGTTTCCCCACCATAGAAGCAATTCGACTGATGTTGATTTCATCCCAACATTGAAGAGGAAGGTTTGGCAAACGAATCCAAATCGGAGCTGTAAGCCCTTTCAGTGAGTTAGGAGAGAACTCAGGTGTCCACTTATCAATACCAATGATCAGTCCTCTTATAACCAAGGCCCATTAGATAGAACAGCCTCCAAAGGCTCTGGTTCAAAAAAAGAGCACAAAACCCATCCCTTCCAAGCATTGTGAGATGGAATTTTTTGAATGGCAACCACTGTCTCCTGAGTTCTGAGCTAATCACATTTAGAGGGGCCTCACCACCAAATACTTTAATCACAGTAGACTTAGAGAGTTTATTAGAATTTTCCAATTTTTTTTGAACATGTAACTTAACTGTGCTTCCATCTTTCGAAATAAAACTTCCCAAATCTAATCCTGATACATTGATATTATCTCTTTTCTTCCAAGCATTCTGTTGAGGGTAAACTATATGTCGGACAAAAATAGAGTTAGATTCCCCACAAGCTCCAAAATCCACAGAAACCCCACTATGAACAAACACCAAATCAGAGTTGTTATTATCAGATTTATTACCATTTGCCTGATTAGCATTGTCAGACGAAGACTTAACTCATTTCTCTGATACAGTCAGAGACATAATATTGTTATGAAAACAATACTGACCGAACTTAGGGAATTCACGTTTATCTTACTGTCATGGACAGGGATTGCACTTGAATTCCCAAAATGATTAACAAAGATTTTCATACCGGAAGAAGAAGCCCCCGGGTCAGGAGAAAAGCTGTTCATTTTCGCATAACAGGGAATCTTATAATCTGAATCCATAACCACCTTCTTTCCTTTACCTTCTACATGAGTAGTTTTATTTGCTTGATGTTCACGAGCCTTTGAGATAACCAGCTCCCCCTTAGCTCTTCTTCGACGATCATCATTCACCAATAGGTCTAAACCAGGATCATCCATTCCCTCCAAGTTGAAGGATGGACGGCGGCTGGCCGCCGCCATCTTCTAACCACCTCCCGAAGGAGAAGAAGAACAAACCATGAAGTCAAAATTCAAAAATCTCACACCTTCTCTCACTAGAATCCCGCACCTTCAATCTCAGGTTTGAAAAGCTTGATTGGATTGAATTTAACCATATATGGTGAATTGACCCTATGCTGACTTGATTTTCCAAACATGGGTCTAGTTGACCAAATCAATCATTAATTAGGTCAGGGGGACCAATTAGGTCCAAATCATTAAGAAAGATGGTCAAGGGGTTTTGATGAGGTTCAGAATAGATTTGAAGCTTAATTTAATATAAAATGGGTTTAATGATTGATCTAATCAATAATGGTTAACTTGGTCAACCAGGTCAAACTAGGGGTTGGGTTTGGGTTCAACAAGTTTTATTTGATCATTAGAGACCAATGGATATGGTCTCAAGAACTGGAATGGCCATTTGAGTGAAATGACCATTTGGACCCTTAAAGAACCATTTGGTCAACAAGGTTATATTAGGGCCTAGGTTTGGGTCTAACAGGTTCAAAATGATATTTTGAACTCAATGGAGGTGGTCTCATGCAATAGTGAAGTCATTTGGATTGAAATGATCATTTAAGCCCTTAAAGGGCAATTTTATCAAAATACGTTGACTTGGTCAACTGTGCTTTACCAAGGCTTATAATTGAGTCCAATGCACTCCTAATGGTGTTTAGAATGCATTAGAAGAGGTTTCATGGTTTGATTTGACTGAGAAATATTAAAATTTGAATGAAACATCAATATTGCCCTTAAGGGGCATTTTGTTCATTTTGACCCCTGGTCAACTAAGGGTCAAACTAGTTCCATCAAAATATATTTTAATGCTCAACATGCCATAAAAAAGGCTATATAAATAATCAATAGTCTTGGAGAAGGTCCTAAGGTCAAATTTCCATAAGGTGAAATGTCTAGTGGCATAGGCTGTAAATATTTAAAGGTTTTATAGTATTTGGAATTCAATTTAATTTTTAAGGTTAAAAGTGTTAGATCAAGTTCAAATTTAAAGGGTTAACCCTAAGGATATACCTAATCAATATGCAATTGATAGATCATGAATCAAAGGTCATTTGACTGGGTTTTGAAGTGATTGAAAAATCTCTCAAAAAGGGTTTCAAGATATAGGCATTTAACATATGATTTTGGTCTGGAATTCTGGATTTATGCTGGATTCTAGATTTGATTGATTAAATTTAAATTATCCAAGTTAATCATAATTAATTGAAGGATTGTTATTGATTAGATAGTATTGAAGCTTGATTAGAGATTAGATTGAAGGTTGATTGAGGGTCAATTTGAAGTGTGATTGAATTCTGGATTGAAACCTGGATTGAAGCTTGGATTGAAGTTTGGATTGACTAAAGTTTGAATTAATTAAAGTTTGGACTGATTGAAGGTTGAATTGATTGAAGTCTGGATTGATTGAAGGTTGAATTGATTGAAGATGGATTGATTGAATTGGAGTCTTGATGATTGACAACTGGATAGTTGTCAACCATCTAATCAACAACTAAGAGTTTGGATGGATCCTAGTGACCTCATACAAAAAAGAGGTCAACAAGCATCATTTGACTACTGCTCCAATTATTATTGCTCTTGATTATTCTTTACCTTTTGTAGTGATGTGTGATGCTAATGATGTTTCTATTCGTGTTATTCTAGGGTAAACGAGAGGTAAGAAATGCTATCTTATTTTCTATGCAAGAAAAACTTTGAATTCTACACAATCTAATTATACAACCACTAAAAAAGAAATTATTAGCTGTTATTTTAGTTTTTGACAAGTTTAGATCTTATTTGATTGGGACTAAGGTTATTGTTTACACTGATCATATTATCATCAAATAACTTATAACAAAGAAAGATACCAAACTAAGACTGGTTAGGTGAATTTTATTATTATAAGAATTTGATGTAAAATTTTTTAGTAGAAAGGGTACTAACAATAAAATTGTTGATCATCTATCTAGAGCTGAACAATATACATTAGTTATGGTTGAAATTAATGAAAAATTACTTGATGAATAATTATTTGCTCCCTAGTTAAATAAATCTCCATGGTATGCTAATATTGTAAATTTTATTGTAAGTTAAATGTTTCCTTATGAATTAACTGCATCTAAAAGAAGGAAGTTTATGCATGATACTAAATCTTACTTTTGGGTTGATAAGAAGATATGTTCCTGATGAGAAAATAAAGTCCATTATTAGTGACTGTCATGATTCCAATTATGGGGGACATTTTGGAGTATTTAGAATTGCTTCTAAAATCCTTCAAGCAGGATTTTATTGGCCTACCCGATTCAAGGATGTGAAGGAATATGTAGAAAGATGGTATTAGTTCCAAAGGGAAGGAAGTATAACCAAAAGAAATGAAATGCCAATGAATTATATTTTGGAAATAGAAATATTTGATGTTTGAGGTTTAGATTTTATGGGATCTTTTGTTCCTTAAATGGAAACCAATATATTCTAATTATAATGGATTATGTTTTAAATGGATTAAAGGTGTGGAAACCTCAAAAGTTGATGCTCAAATTATGATTAATTTCTTAAAAAATAATTTTTTTCTATATTTAGGATACCAAGAGTTTTAATCAATGATAAAGGAAGTCTTTTTTATTATATAATAATAGAAATAATCCTTATGAATTTTAGAAGTTTTCATAGGATAGCTACTTCTTACCATCCCTAAAATAGTGGGCAAGCTAAATTAGTATTAGGGAAATCAAAAGGATATTGGAAAAAACTGTTAGTTCTAATAGGAAAGATTGGGCATTTAAATTGGATGATGCGTTATGGGCCTAAAGAACTACATTCAAAACTCCAATTGGTTTAGCTCCATATAAATTATTTTTTATGAAAGCTTGTAATCTTCTTGTGAAATTAGAGTTTAAGATATTTTGGGCAGTCAAAGAATTGAATTCAAATCTTGAAAGTGTCAAAGAGAAAAGACTGCTATAATTGAGTGAATTATAAGAAATTAGAAATGAAGCTTGTGAAAATACAAAAATTTACAAGGAAAGAATTAAAAAATGGCATGATAGAAAGCTTCTTGAGAAGGAATTCACTCATGGTCAAGATGTTTTAATTTTAATTCTAGACTTAAGCTATTCCCAGGAAAATTAAAATGTAGATTATTAGGGCCATTCACTGTTATAAAAAATATTTCTCTATGGGATTGTGGAAATACAAGACAAGAAAAGCTTGAATATCTTTAAAGTAAATAGTCATATATTAAAACCTTATTTAGGAGGAGATATTAATCAACTGCAAGAAATAATTAAATTGGTTCATTTTGAAAAGTAATGATTGGTATAGTCTGGCTGAAAACATAAAACTTGGCGCTTCTGGGAGGCAAACCATGTATGTTTAATGTTAGTATCAACCATATTTATGTTACGAATGTTATGCTATGTTTGTGTTTCAAGACATATTTTATGCACTTTTTATCACTCATATGAAAGTATGTGTTAGTAATGTTTATTTATGTGTTTATTTATATATTAAGAAATTTTCTTCGTGCTTAAATTATTATTGTCCTCCAATTACTTTTATATTCCGATTACATAACTAACCCTTAAAAAAAGATAATTAAAAATTTTAAAAATTAAGATAATAATAAAATCCTAGATCCTATTTTGAATGAACTCTGTTTATACTTCACAGGTTGGAAAATCTAATACTTAACTCATTCAACCATTTGAACTATTACCCTAATTAGAATTTATAAGTTATACCTTTATGAATTTAACTTTTAAAATTCTAAGATGAATAATTAGTATTAAAAATTAGAGATGATTATATTAAAATTTGAAATCATAGCTTGTGAAGATGAAATTAGTAATCTCGTCATGTCCATACATTAAAATTATTAGAACTATATGAGAATCCTAAAGTAGAAGCTAATATTCAAAATCATTAATTATGTACCACACAAAATAAATAGAAAATAAAAAGAACTATAAATAGTTCTTAAAAATAAAAAGAAATGAAAAAAAATCAAAACAGAAAGATGAGTATATTCAAAAATTGGTATCATCGAAAGCTTAAAGATTTGAAATACAATCTTTTATAAAAATCATAAAGGATAATATGAGAGATAATATAAGGGATGGTCAACTAATGAAATTTTTAAGCTATAATCATATCCAATTTTTAAATTACATTATTTACTTCAATAATCAAAAGTTAAAGATTAAATATATAACCTATAATTTCAAATTAGGAAGAATGATTGATTAGTTTTAATTATTGGTATTTTTCCAAACTAGAAGTATAGCTTTGATTCATTTTACTAATTCTAGAAAGTGAAATATTATCCTATATTTTAGTAATTTTAGATTATCACTTTTTATTTTGGTTAAATATTTAATCAAAATTGTAAATTTTTATTTGCTTGAGGACAAGCAAGAATTTAAGTTGGGGAGAATTTGATCAATATAAATAATATTTTAATTTATGTATTAATTTATCAATGAAAACTTGTTATTTTAGTTATGTTTGTATAAGAAAATATAGGAAAGGAGAAAATTTTTAAAGTATGGTATAACACCACGGCGTTTAACACAATACCGTCGCGGCTCCATCATTGACACCACCAGAGTGCCTAAATATGGACATGGTGGCACCTAGTCTATGTTTGACATCACCATTGCGTTAAAGGAGTTAGTGTCATAATGCTCATCTAATTATACTAACGGTGTAACATCTGAGGACTCTGCGCTGCAAAGCCCAGTCTCTATCTGTATAGCACTGGTGCACAAATTCTAGTGCCACTAAGTCAAGGGAGTGCTACATGGATGTCATAGCACTCAACCATTAGCAGTGCCGCTGCTCTGCAGTTATAATTATTCAGGCTATAATCTACCAGAAAAGTGATGTGTCTATTCATTAAACAATAGGTTCATGTCAACAAGCACCACAATTGAGGAAACCATTCAATGTTGTAGAGTTAGTTCATGTTATCGACGTCATGGCGCAAGTATCTCGAATGCCAGAGCACGAGAATCCATTTTGTATATTTTTTAATAAATAGTCTATCTATAATATTAGTAGAAGTGTTCATTCACTTATTTCACTTCAGTCTTTATAGTGCTTATCTAATTTTTTCTTAGGTGTGACAACTAAGGGAATTCAGAGATGTACTAGATATATTACATAAGAGTGTTTAGCTTACGTTGTGGAAGTAATTCTGTAAGTTCCAAGAGGAGTGTAGAAGAGATCATTGAACTCATCTAGTGATATCTTTTCTTCTGCACTTTCTTTCTATTATATAATTAATGAAAAAGAATATGCTTCACTTATTTTTATGTTTGGCTAAATTCTCTAGTTTTGGATTGATGGTATGAATAAAATATATAGTACTAATTAGTTCTCTTCATCAATAATTTCTTAATATTTTTAATAAACTAGGTCTTTATTTAATGCACATAGTGGCCATATGTGTTGTTAATATCAATTGTAATGTGGAGCCTAGGAATAGGAAAGCAAACACAACTAGGTATGTTGGATTGGTATGATGAAAGCATAGGCATAGTGCTTGTTATGTATCAAATTTATAAATATGAATTATCATGAGGGGATTTTTAATAATACACACTTTACTTCTCTAAGATTTTTATAGGGTGACAGACTATGGGAGTTTAGAGTGGTATTAAGGTTGGAAGAGTTTTATCTATCCTTTGTCTCTTCAATATTAACTGAGCGGTCGGTGATGCATATGCTCTGAATAGCACCAATATAAAAGAAAATTATTAAGAAACATATTGTATTTACATTCCATCTATCCAAAATAATTTATCTAAATATTATTTCAGTTAATTATTTTTTATTTTAAGTTAAGTGATTGAATCTCCACCAAAACTTATTTTTATTGAGTAGGATAATTATTGTAGTTGAAGTAGATAATACTAGTAGTTATAAGTAAATATTCATCCTCATGGGATTAATACTCTACTCAATCACTATAATACTTGATTTGGCATGTAACTTGCATATATTAAGTGGGATTTTTATAATTTTTATATCAAAGAAAACCTAAGCATTATTTAGGCATTGATAGAGCCCTAAATCATTTTCATAATTCTTTATGTTACTCCACTACCCCCATCAACAGGCTGGTCAAAAGTAACATTACAAAGCGGAGCTTATTGTAAGATGGTTGATGTCATTATGGACTAATGACCATTAATGCATCTGAATGCTTTAATGACATGATGAGGTATGCTTAAGGCCTTCTCATACAGGGCCTTATCATGGGTGTATACTATAACCTCATCACTTTATTTTTTAAATGTTCTGAGATTGTGACTTAGTGGATGGCTACAAGGGAATCCAACTTGGTATAAAGAGAGATAATAAATTTGGATCATTATAAATATGAAGCATGCTGATGCTTGAAGCCAATCATTATAAATAAGCAATAGTATCAAGTGTTCAATATATTTTACAAGGCTTTCAAGGTTGAAATAAAAAATGCAAACATATATAGATGCACTTTTAGTAAGCCGCAAGTCTACCATATATCGTGCATTTGCATCATCGCTATAGCCGATGCAAGGCATTGTGATTATAACTCATTCATGTTGCCATACTATTTGTTATAATGTTACAAGGAAAGTTATTTAGAATTATTTCATGTAGTACCTGAGAATTTTACATGGCCTCCTTTCTTCTACGATGCTAGCATAATGCCTCTACTACCCTTAGCATTTAAACAATGTGTAGGGAGACTGAGATTAATAAAAATTAGGAAAACTATGGATGAACCATACTCCACTTCTAGCTATGTTTATAGTGTTAGCAAAATTATTATTTATAATATGGCTACATTCCCTACTAACCCATCTTCATTATTGTTCTACACAACTTTATTTACATGTTTAAAATTGACCATTATAGTATTTTACAAATCATTTTTTGTAGGCATGGTAGGTCATATAGGTAGACATGAATAATATTGAGCACACAATCACATTGCTCGTGTGTAACACCCCAAGATTAAATTTTGAAAGATTTGCTTATTTTAATCTCTTAATTAATTAACCAGCTTCTATGAATTCATCAACATAAATCAATCCAATAAAAGCAAGTAAAAATTATATAAACACCAAATTTAAAACTATATTCATTCCTCAAAATTTGTATATAACAGCCAAGAGTTCAATCCATACATTCATCAGTTTATCATATAGCGTTTGACTATAAAAGAATAAAATAAAAAAATGCATATGTAAAATAAAACCTAAATCTTAAATCTGTCGTCACTTCACTAGATCTCGACCCCTTCCTAAAAAATATGTAAAACTAGAGAATCAGTTAACAACTTAGTTGGTTACCAGAATCTACAACTAAAAAATATATGGAAGTCAATGTGATCAATTTCATATCATATAAGCAATAAAATCAATTTAAGAAATATAATTCATAATCAGTGATCAGTAATTAAGTGAACAGTGGTTAGTAAGTGTCAATCCTATACCCAACAGTTACAAAATGATTTATATACTATCTTATTACATCAATACACCTCTAATTATTATATGAATGTCATACTATGTCTATACTATGCATATATATCATATAAATACTGTTATTTATATATATATATAATGTCTTTATATTATTTTATCAATCTTATCAGATACTTGTATCAATCATAGCATGTATCTTATACAAATGATATCATGTCAATTATGCAATTTATCATATATATATTCATATCATATACATATACAGGTGCGATAAGCAATATAAGGCATCTTGCTATATGTGGTTTATAACAATTGAGATATCATAAATTTTGCAAGTTTTGATTAAATTGACATTAAAAAAATATTTAAAATAAGCAAAATCACTAAATTAGAGGTATGATAATGGTAGTCTACCTTGAGAGGAGCAAATTTGTTAATTGGCCCGACCGACAAAATGGCTCTATGTCCCTTAAACCCTAGATTCTCTCTCCTCTCCCCTATCTCCTCTCTTTTTCTTCTATTTTTTATTTCTACTTCTCTTATTTGGGGAAAAACAAAATGAAATTCCATTTATGGATTTATGTAATTTATGTAATGGAATTAGCTATTTTATAATAAAATATCTTAAGGACCCATTGGTAATTATAATAATTATTTAGTTTTTAAGCATAAAATCATAATTTTATGTTTTCAAATATGAAGCTCTAAAAATTATGAAAAAATATTCATAAAATATCCCATCTTATTTAGAAGACTATGGTGAAATTAGTTTGTAAAGCCGACACCTAACGGTTCCTGAAAACCTACTTGTACTGACGTGTATCATTTTTTTAAGGAATTACAATTAAAAAGAAACTTCTTGGTTTTATATCTACACTACCCTTAAAATTAAAAGCTAATTTTTTTAATTAAAGCAAAAAAATATTTATATTATAACAAAAATGGTTTATAAATTAGACTTATAATGACTCCTGCAATATTATTTGAATGAGTCAAACTATGGGCTATTACATTAAGAGCATGTCTTACCTCCGAGTATTTTAGCCCTAGGTGCATTACACATTTATATAATCGATCCAAATGAGGTAAAATAACTCATTTATATACTTGTACTTACTTCTATTTGGTAATTACTGAGGTTAACTTAACTCTTTATTCTTTCCTGGGTAGGGTCCCTTAGTTGCACCAACCTACCCTTGCATGGCATGTGAATGGCTAGTACAGTGCCCTCAGTTCATATATGCATTTTACCACATTGGTCTAGACTCCATTAGACACTTATAATTCATCAACTGGACCATCACTTGATCACATCCTTGGTGGAGAGGTGGTGTCCTTCTATATATAATTTCCATCTTATGGTTGGTGAGATTAATATCTTACTACAAGATGTAAAGCTACTTTTGGGGATCAAAGTAGATGGACTAGCCATTATTAGACTTACTATTATTGCATTCAATCTACATTAGGAGAGTTTTCCAGACTATTGTGATGTGTTATTGGGTGTACATCCTCAGCCCAATATCATATATCATGACCCCATAGATGAGGATGTGCAAGCAATATTTAGAATGGAAAGCTCTCAAATAGATTTGATGCTCCAACTTCGTTGGCTATATTGAACATTCTACATAGATTCTTATGATGATATAAACCCATTAATGTTCTTATGACACATTAGGGTGTATATCATGCTCATGATAGGCTATTTTCTTCTTCTATATACTTTGCGATCACATGTTACACTACAATACTTACCATTGCTTGAGAATTTGGAAGTGTTCAGTGGGACGTCAATTAGAAATTTAGCTGTAGGTCTTTTTTATAGAGATCTCTATTTGTCAACAAGTCCAGCAAGCCCATACATTATTGAATACTTTCCACTTCTATAGGTTTAATTATGGGAGCATTTGCACATTGGATGCCCAACTCTTCATGTACCTTTTCTATGTGATATAGATAAAAGCCCCTTAGATACAAGTAAAGGATCATGACACAATCATCATGAAATGAAAATGTTTATCTTATTTATGATTAATATTTATGCACTTGTAGGTGGGTGGAGGATAGGATCCATGAGGTCCCAATAGGCAATGAAATAATATACTGAGATGGGTTAGATGGTATGTGCAAGAGCCAGGTAAGCTTAGAGACACATTTTAGATGGAATCATGTTCTATTGCTTTTTTTTTCACTAATGTTAACTCATGCATAAGTCACCATGACCCTCTTTCTGTAGGATATTATGGCTGTATTACCTCAAACATGTCACGTAAGGAATAAATATGAACCGTATATGTTCCACTCATCAGCTAGAAGCATGTTGAGTGGCATTTGGTGGTGTGATAATTCGAGGGTGTGTATAACACAGTATTAAGCCTATAGAGCACGATTTTAGAAGAATTGACCTTTCAACTAGTCTTTGTTTACTGTATCTTATCTTTTTTTTTCTTTTCTTCGTGTACCTTATTTTTTATTTATTTGAAACTCCTCTTTTTGCTGATGTCAAAAGGGGGAGAAAATGTCTGTTTCAATTGATTGTATGTTATGTTATTCTATTAAAAGAATTTTTTGCTTATGTTTCTTTTTATTCTTTTTTTTGTCTATTAAAAAATTAATAAAAAAAGTGTGTTTGCAACACCCCCAATTTTTTTTAAAATCCATCATCTAGTGAGGGGGAGCTTAGGAAGAAAAAATATTTATCTTGCCTATCAACTAACATTATTTGACATTTTAAAAAGGGGGAGATTGTCATAATCCAGGATCCCTAGTCTGTGATTTTGGATGATGACAAATATTTTTGATTGAATATTATGTTCTTGCTTAAATATTTTAGATGTTATTTTTATCTGTGAATACTAATATTTTAGGTAGAATATACACTGCTCAAGACTGCTAAAGACTCAAGACTGGGTAGAATAGGATGTAAAAGAGTCTGTAATTTTTTATTTTTTTTATTATTCATTTCTTGAGTCTAGCCACAAAAGAGTGTATATAAATTGGGTGACCATGCACACACACACAGGGGGAGAGATTTTTTTTAAGTTAATTTTTTTTAATTACAAATCATATTGTATGATTTTCAATCATACTGTATGATATATTATCTAAAAATAGGCTTAACGGCTAATTAGAAATATTAGTTTCTATAAACTAATCATACTATATGATCTTGATCGTACTGTACGATTCATTTTTGATCTCAAAACCCTAGCTTTCAGAATAATTTAAGTAAGATTTAGAAAATTAATTTTTTAACTAATCGTACTGTACTATAAGAATCATATTGTATGAATATTTGAAATCTTGCTTAAATTAACCCCCATGATTAGTTAACTAACTCATGATTTAATTAATAATTGATGTTTGTACTGTATGATCATGATCATATCGTATGAAGAATAGAGATAAAATTTGGTCATCTGACTGATCGTACAATATAAAACCATTATTTTTGTACTAATCATACTATATGATAGTCATATCGTACTGGGCAAACTTTTGGAAATCAACTAACTATACTATACAAAGTATATAATGCAGGATGATTAATAGAGATGACTTTCGATCATCCCAAGATTCTTCCCATAAGAGCAGAGGAAATACAACGGATCATACTAGACGATCTATGGATCGTACTGTATGATGTGTTCATAAATTTTGACCTATTTGTTTAAAGGACTATTTACATCATACTGGATGGGACTAGTTTTGAACTGATCATACTGTACAAACTTGGATCGTACTGTACGAATAGTGATGGCTAACTTAAATTTTTAGGGTTTCATGAAGCTTATTATAAAAACTATGTTTTATGTTTTTCACCTAATGTAGAAAGAAAGAAGAACGTAGCTGAAGAAGGAACTCTAAGAGGGAGCTTTTGAAGAATCAGGGTTAGTGAGATGAAGGAGAAGGTGAGCTTGAGTGTGAGGGAGAAGTAGTGTGAGGGGATCACATTGTTGCTCTAGGCTAGCTGCACGCTTGCTCCTCCAGTGGCCTTGGTGAGTCTTATGGGAGCTCTCTAGGGAGAGAGGCTTCTTAGTCCAGTCATCGAGGTTCTCTGCCTTCTCTAGAAAGGAGAAAAATGAGTTGAGGTTCTCTGCCTTCTCCATGAGGGAAAAAAAATAGTCAAGATTCTCTGCCTTCTCTAGGAGAGAGAAAAAGGAGTCAAGGTTCTCTGCCTTCACCAAAGAGGAGAAAAAGGAGTCAAAGTTCTCTTCCTGTGAAAGGAGCTTCGATCCTCTACCACACCAGGTTGGTGGAAGAGACTTTATAAAGGCTTCTCCATCTTGCTAAGGGAGAAAAAGGAGAGTCACTTAGTATTAGTGCAATACTCAGAGTGGACAACTCCTGGGAGTGGACGTAGGTCAAGGTTGATCGAACCACTATAAAAATCTCTGGTGTGCTTTTTCAATTTTTTGCATTTTAATTTTTACATTTAATTTTTGTTATAACTGTGCGGTGAATTTTTAAGATCAATGTTCTATTGTGCAATTTAGAATTTCATCTCCATTAATTTTGAATCATAGTTAATGTGTTAGCTTTTTTCATTGTGAAATTAAATTAGTTATTTTAAAAGTCTGAAAAATCTTTAAAATTAGTACTCCTATTTAGGATTACCTTTAAAATACCAATTCACTCCCCTCTTGGCGCATCTTATAATTTCAAGTGGTATCAAAGTGGGGTCTCACAAATAGTGTCTTAGAAATCCTTTAAGAAAAATGATCAATGGCACATTTTGGTAATTGTAACACTATGGAGGGTAGTTAATAACCAGTCCACCTTTATTTGAAAACATCCCATTTGATTTCTGGGAAATTTGCATGTCTATATTTTTGCAATCCATTAACTATAGAATTAGGCATATGATTTAAACTAATTATTCACTTCCATCGCATGTAGTTAATGGTGTTAAAATCAAAATTTCCTTTACTGAATGGAGTTATGAGGGTCAAGAACTCACATAACTAAATGTTAAATATCTTAACTGCTTTTTCTGTGCTTTAAAATCAAAGGATTATATGTGAGTTTCCACATATACTATGGGAAGAAAATATGAGATAGGTTATGCATTACTTTTGAGTAAACCAGTGAAGTTAAATAGTCTAAGCTTAATATTTTACTACATGACTATGAACTTTTCTGCATGAAACATAGTGAGAACATATCCGAAATGTACACTAGGTTCACCCAGATAGTGACATCCTTACATGCTCTAGTAGAGAATTATCTAATTCAGAAAAAGTCAATAAGATTTTGTGATGCTTACCTAGTTCTTATGATGCAAAAATAACTGCAATCACTTAGTCTAAAGATTTAAACATTTATTCCATTGACAATTTTCTTGGGTCACTCAGTGCCTATGAGCAAGGAGTGAGTCAAAGGCATAACAATGTAGGAGAAAAGAAGAAAGAAGGAATTGTGGCTCTAAAAGTGACCAATTTGGACAGTGATAGTTTTGCCGCGGAGGATGTGGACAAGATAGCCATGATGAGCTATTAGTTCAAGAACTTTTTGAAGAGGAAATAAAGGTGTCATCAAAGAAATTTGAATAAAGGTAAAAGTAACAAGAATATTAAAGTTTCATCTAACACAATCTGCTTTGAGTGCAAGAAACCCGGTCACCTCCGAGCTAATTGCCCCAATCTAAAGACTCACCTGATCAAGGAAAAGGGTAAAGAGAACCAAAGTATAAGAGGGGCAAGTAAAAGACACAAAAAGACTTTTGGGCTTACTCTGCCTCAGAATCATCAAAAGAAGAAGTTGAGGAGGACGTAAAAAATTTATGTCATACGGCTAACGATAATCTTGATCAATCAAATTAAGATGAGGTATATCAACTCTCCTATGATGTATTACTTATTATTTCTAAAAATATTCATGATTCATATATGAAGCTTAAGAAAATGCATGCAAGTCTTAATACAGAATCTTCTTCTTTACAAAAAAGCATGCTAGTTTAATTACCGAGCACTCTATTTTAGATAATGATCACATGACTTTGTTAGATGATTTTGATGCTTTAAATAAGAAGTATATTGAATTAATTACTGCACATGATTCCTTGAAATCATCATATATTGAACTAGAAAATTCATTTAAGAAATTAGAAGAAAAATGCATATCATTTAAGTAGTAGTGAGCATGCATTAAAATTGAAAGTTGCAAGTTATGAAAATGGAAATGAATTTTTAAGAGCTAAAATTACTGCATTGGAAAATGACAAACCATTACCTTCACTAGCTCAGTGGCACAACCCCTCAACACAGCATACATCATACAAACTTAGAAAGAGGCATCATCACCCACATAGGTTAGTAAACCTATTTCCTGGTGTTAGGTGTTATTCTTGTGGCATGTTAGGACATATAGCCCACACTAACATAATCCACCATAGGACAGATCTAGTGTGGAGGCCTAAATTGCCTTCATCATAATATAACATGTATATATCTCATTCATTCAAGCATAAGGTGGAACTCAAACTCACTTGGGTTCCCAAAATTAACCTTTGAATGACATTATAGGGGTGCTCTCACAAAAGACCTAGTGAGAGAATGTTGGTACCTGTGAAAAATCGTTAGGGATGTTAAGCCTTATGAACTAGTTCTGAGGCTAACCAAAAGGGGGGGTGAATTGGTTATTTTTAAAAATTCGTTAGAAAATAACGATTTAAAAAAAATCTTTTTGAACGTTTTAAAACAATTTCAGTTTCACGATGGTTTGCAGATGTTCAATGATGACCAAATAATAATCACAATAACACAATCATCAACAAAAAATAAGTGCAGAAAATAATCAAAAAGAACACACCATATTTTATAGTGGTTCGGTCAACTTGACCTATGTCCACTCCTCGGAGCCTCCCCTCTGGGTATTGCACTAACACTAAGTGACTCTCCATCTACTCCCACAGTATGGTAGAGAAGCCTATATAAAACTTCTTTCCACCAACCCGGTGAGGTAGAGAACCTGAACTCCTTTCATTTCCTCCTGAAGCAGGCAGTGAACCTAGACTCCTTTTGCT
The DNA here is from genome assembly GCA_019925795.1 of Dendrobium chrysotoxum. Taxonomy (NCBI): domain Eukaryota; kingdom Viridiplantae; phylum Streptophyta; class Magnoliopsida; order Asparagales; family Orchidaceae; genus Dendrobium; species Dendrobium chrysotoxum. Next base: position 41,048,635 of record CM034298.1, on the reverse strand, counting down.
TCCTCCTGAAGCAGAAGAGAACCTGGACTCCTTTCGCTTCATCCTGAAGCAGGCAGAGAACCTAAATCTTCCTGTAGACGATCCTACCACAGAGACACCAACAAGACAAGAGACGACAACCGGAGAAGATGTCTCAGATCCTTGCTTAGAGCAACCTTTATGAACACCTCATAAACTCCCCCTCACAAGATCCTCTCTCTCTCTCCCAAGCTCTCTCTCTCTCAAGGTTCTCTCTGGTAAGGAAAGTGGCAAAAGATTTTTCTTATTGAAAGAAAAATATCTTAAATAGGAGGCTCAAAAATTGCCCTAAATCTCAACTGGTCGTTAAAGATCATCCAGGATGATTGATCAATCATCCTGTACGATCAGTACAAAATCACATGTATCAGCCTAGATGATTAGTAGACAAAATTTATTCATATCGTTCTGTACGATTCTGCAATCATCCAGAACGGTTAGTGTAAATCAGGAATTTTGTCTAGAAGATAGCTTAGGTCGTCCAGGGCAACTTATACTAGACGATCTTAAAATGACTTGATTGTTCAGGATGATATCTATATCGTCCTGTATGATTCATTCAAAAATAATAATATCATCCTGCACACAGCTTGGGTCGTACAGCTAAAACATGCTGGATGATCTCAAATCACTTGATCATCCGGGCTGACATATCGATCATCCCGTATGATTAGTTTAAAATCAGGAATATTTTCCAGCACATTTCTCAAATTATCCAGGTGAAGTGCTCTACACGGTCAGGATTTTGCATGTATCATCCTGACCGATATGGCGATCGTCCAGAATGATATGATCGTATCAATTAAATATTAATTATTTTCCTTAATCACTAGACAAATTTAGGCATAATTGTAAAGGATTATTTAGGATGATACACGTATCGTCCGGGATGATCAGACCAAATCTTTAAAAATAAAAACTTGCCTTACTTAATCTGGCGACTGAGAATTTTTTATTTGAGGCCTATCGTCCTATATGATGGATATATCATCCAAGATGATCTGCTTAATCAAACTGACTTAATAAGGTCGCCCTAATTAGGGTTTCTATTTTCACTGGATCGTCTAGGATGATATGAATATCGTCGAGGATGATATGAATATCGTCCAGGATGATATGAATATCGTCGAGGATGATATGAATATCGTCCAGAATGATATGAACAAAAATTGAAATACAAACTCTAACTCATTAAAACTCTCACCCTGAGTGTGTGTGTGCAAGGTTACTTAGCTAGGGGATCAATTACATTACATTTGACTCAAAAAGGGAAAAATTAAATTTAAACACATACGAACCCGATCTTGAGTTGGATTTAATTACATTTGATATTTTGTACCTGAAATGTTAGCCAATTAAAACAGAACACATAAATATTTATTATCATCAAAATTATAATCCTTAAATCCAGGTTTACAATCTCCCTCTTTTTGATGATGGCAAATATTTATTTAGTAGTTTTAAAATTAAGTAGATTATAGTAATTAAGGCACAGACGAGAGAAGATTTGTCATTGCAAATTTCACTAATCCTTGATAAATAGTGACATTCAATACATAAAAAAACTACTACAACACAAAAATAATAAAGAAACTACTAGTACCATAAAAATAACTCCCCCTTTTGACATCACAAAAAGGAGAGAAAAAACAAAACAAAATAATAACAAACTAAAAACTCACAACAGACCAAACTAATAGAGAGGCAGATCCTGATCAGATGAAGGAGGTGGTGGTGGATAAAAGTAGCTGTAAATGGTGGCGAACTGCTCACCAAACCAAGCCATCTCCTGGTCGTGCTACTGGTGTTGGTGAGTCACTAATGAATTAAAGTGAGCAACATCCTCAACATGCTGCTGCTCCTGGGCAACCACATAGGAGTCAAAGCGGGCCTCCCACTGGTTAAAATACTGCACCAAGTGATCTAAGGGGGATGCTATATGGAGAGGAGCAGGTGCAGCAGGCTCAGGAGCAGCCTCCCCCTCTTCTCCCTCAACATCTGCTGTGGGCTCTGGATGAAGTATAGTACTGTAAAGAGTATGAAAAGAGCTGTTGGAGAAGAAGATAGGTGGGATTTTGGCTAGATTTGGATATTGAAAATTGTATTTTATTTCTAGGGCATAGTGGATGAGATGTCCTAAAGCTAGATTGGGGCATCGCCTATAGCCCGGATCCCTAATGGTAGTCAGTTGTTCAATGTAGCAAAAATTAAATTAGTGGCATTAAAGTCATGACAGACCATAATGTAGTAGGTAGTTATGGAGAGCAATCGAGTGATGTGGATGTGGTCCCCAACCTTAGGAATGATGGAGGACCGAAGGACATGTTGGATTGTCCTAGCATCCTTGACTAGGGAGGAACAGGCCTGGTCATGGTATTAGGCATTTGTGTTTCTAAGGAAGTGGTTGGGGATACTCCAATTAAAGTCAGGGTCAGATGCTAAGATATGAAGCTTCTCGCTAGAAATGGACAGCACAAGAATGTTATGAAAGTCCTGGAGGGTTAATTCTACAGGTTGTTGATTAATAAAGGATTGAAGGGCGGAGTAATCAGCGGTAATGCGAAGATTCGCAAAGAAAACTCTAAGAAGTTTAGTGCTAAAAGGAAAAACCAATGTAAGGAGGAAGGTGAGGGATGTGTGAGTGAATAAATCAAGTACCAGATAGGTGAAGGTCCGTGAGTTCACAGTTTTAGAGATAGTGATCCCCGCATTAAGATATTGTTGAAATGCAGCTTGATCAGCTGCATCAGGAAAGCGGGGATCGGTGGTGCCCCTAGAGGAACTAGCACTCTGATGCTGAGAGCATTTGCCACCAGCCATTAGAAGATGAATGGAGGAAGGATCGAGGGAAGAACGGTGAAAAAGGTGAAGAAAATGATTATTTAAATAGAAATCATCCAGATCATTTTAGGATGATAAGAGCAATTATGACATCCAGGACGATTGGTCAAAAAGGCGATTGGATCATCCAGGATGATCAGACATAGACGGTCATCCCGAGGAGATAGGCTAGATGACTTTTGACTAAAGGTATCATCCAGGATGATTAGGTGGATCGTCCAGGACGATATACAATAAATACATCAGACAGGCCAAATTTGAATCGTCCAGCTACAGATACATGGATCATCTTGGACAATTAGGTGGATCGTCCAGGATGATCACCAATAATTGGTGCCTACCAGACGTTGGTTCATGGTGGGGATGATTTGAATGAATCATACAGGATGAAGTTTGATCATCCAGGATGATGTGGGGATCATCCAAGACAATGTGAAGAAAAAGTAAAAAAGATGAAAGATGGAGAAGAAAGATCAGGGATCCCAAAAATATATAAAAAAAATTCAAAATCAATCAAATAAAAAATAGAAACTAGAAAAACAACAGTACAAAAACATCGATATATATATATATATATATATTGAATCGATCAGCTCCAGGGAATAGAATTTTTCTTGATTTTTAATTTAAAAGCCAATAAGAAGAAAATTGGCCACACTGAAATCCAGAAAAAGTTAGAAAATCAACTTTCGTAACTTCTACCTCGGATGTCTTACAGGTTCAAATTCCTTTCAAACAAAAGTCTAATTCAGAAGAGAAGAAATTAGATTTAAAAAGAGCTCATTTCAAGTCTCATTCTAGAAAATATCTGATAGAATAATATTACAAAATAAAGGATCAAAAATCATGATTTTCATCTCAAGCTTTTGAAAATATAAGTAGCGCATGGATTTTTCTAAGAAATTTAAAGATCTGAAAGGGAAGAAAGCTTGTTTCTCTGTGGGCTCATTTTATGCCTCTTTTTCAATTTATTTGGTGCACTTTGCGCATCTTTTGATTTTTTATACACTTTGTGTATCTTCCCAATTGGCGACATTGTACATCTTTTCAGCTTTGAGCTTACTTTGCCCATTTTTTTGGCGCTCTTTGTGCATCTTTTACAAGCTTGCTTCCTTTCATAATCGTTAAAGAATCTTAATTGTGAAACTACCTTCCAGACATAAGAGAGGACAAAACTCACTCTCTAAAATGAGGAGTAATTCATAGAATAAAAACCATACATCAAATGATAAGTGCAATCACTTGATTAAGAAAAATATAATAATGATCCAAAACTTTGAAAATACTATTCATATGAGGTAGATTATTGTAGGAAGATAAAATAAATCTCTATTTTAAAAATCAACTTTTTATCTTTGAAGAAGATTTTTATCTAAAAGAAAATAATACATCATTAAAGGTGTTAGAGGAAGAGAAACAATCATCAATATTTCTTCCCTTTAACAGATTCAGAGGAGTCAATCACTGCTTATAAGCTTCCAAATAAAAATAAGGCAAAACTCTCAGTCAAAAATCTAGTTTGTCAGCAGTAGTGAGTAGTGATCTGATTTATAAGAAAAGAAGTAAAGCAAGAACAGGTATGAAATCATATCAAAATAAATACTCAAATCAGGAAAATAACAATAATAAATAGAAAATCAGTAGAGAATAAAGACAAATAGGAAACAGATAATCAAATCAAACACAAACAAAAAAAAGTCAAACTAAAAAATTCAGAAATCTGCAATCATCAGATTCATGCATTTATGTCAATCACACCCAATCTGGTCCTTAAATGCTGAATGAGTCAAAGGCCAGTGGTTTAGTAAAGATGTCAGCAGTTATTTTTCGGTTGCTATATGGTGTAGCTCAATGTCCCCTTTTGTAACATGGTCCCTAATGAAGTGATGCCTTATGTCAATGTGTTTGGTTCTAGAATGTTGGATTGGATTCTTAGAAATACAGATGGCACTGGTATTATCACATAGAACTGAAATTATGCCAATAGGTAATCCTACATCCAAAATTTATTGCTTCAACCAAGGACTTGGGCCACACAACTTTCTAAGGCAATGTACTCAGCTTCAGCTGTGGAGAGTGCAACTGAGTTCTATTTTCTATTGGACTAAGAGACTAAAGACTGTCCTATGAATTGGCAAGTTCCAGAAGTGCTCTTTCTATCCACCCTACATCCTACAAAATTAGAATCAGAATATCTAATAATCTCAAATGAAGTGCTGTTCCTAGGATACCAGATTCCTAAGTTTGGTGTCCCTAAGAGATATCTAAGAATTCTCTTAACAACAGTCATGTGGACTCTTTAGGATCAGCTTGAAACCTAGCACAAAGTTAAACACTAAACATGATATCAGGTCGGCTAGCAGTCAGGTAAAGTAGTGATCCTATAATTCCTCTATACTTCTTCTGATCAACAAATTTTTCATTTGAATCCTTATCTAAAGGAAAAGATGAAATCATGGGAGTGTTGATTGGCTTGGCTTTGCCCATTTCATATTTCTTGAAAATGTCCTCAATATATTTTGATTGATTCAAAAAGGTTCCATCATCCATCTACCTTATGCTAAAACCCATAAAGTAGGACAATTCTCCCATCATACTAATCTCAAACTCCTTACTCATTATTTTAAAAAAATTATCATATAAGCTTTTATCAGAAGATCAAAAAAGTATATCATCAACATAGATCTAAATAATGAGTAAATCATCTCCTACTTTTCTAAGAAAAAGGGTGGTGTCTATGCTCCCCTTAATAAACTCTCTTTCTAATAGGAATGTGCTAAGCCTCTCATACCAAGCTCTGGGTGCCTGTTTTAATCCATATAAGGCCTTTTTTAATTAGTAAACATGATTAGGAAATTGGGAACTCTCAAAACCTAGGGGTTGCTCTATAAAGTCATCCTCCTTTCTTAACCCATTTAAAAAGGCACTCTTGATATCCATTTGAAAAAGCTTAAATCCCTTATAACAGGCAAAGGCTAGTAGCACTCTAATGGCTTCCAATCTAGCTATAGGGGCAAAGGTTTTCTCAAAATTAATTCCTTCTATTTGGTTGTACCCCTTAGCCACCAATCTTTCCTTATTCCTAATCACCACACCAGAATCATTCATCTTATTCTTAAAGACCCATTTGGTTCCCACAACACTTTGATTCTTAGGTCTTTCTACTAACTCCCAAACATCATTCCTTACAAATTGGTTCAATTCCTCTTGCATAGCTAAGATCCAAAATTCATTAAAAAGGGATTGATTGATGTGGTGGGTTCAGTCATTAAGAAAAAGGCAGAATAATTTACTTCCTTCCTAAGTCCATGCCCAGTTTTAACACCTTCAAAAGGGACTCCTAAGATCAGTTCTTTAGGATGACTCGACGAATATCTCCAATCTCTAGAAAAAGTATTTTGAGGTTCTATCCTTTCCTCCAGATTTGCATTTTTTAACTCCTTGGATAATCTCTCCTACATCTTCTTCTTCCTTAACTCTAGTCTCTTTAGGATCAGATTCATCAAACACCACATGAGTTATCTTCTCCACCACCAATGTCCTCTTATTAAACACCCTAAAGGATTTCCCCACACTAGAATAGTCTAAGAACACTCCTTCATTAGATTTGAGGTTAAATTTTCCTAAGGATGATTTCCTGTTATTCAGAATAAAAACCTTACAGCTAAAGACATGGAGGTGGATAGGTTTGGAGTTCTATCCTTAGTGATCTCATAAGGTGTCTTATTCATATTGGATTTAACATTCACCTATTCAACACATAACAGGCAGGGTTCACCCGCTTCAGCCCAAAAGTATTTTGGAAGTTAATACTTAGTAAGCATGGCTCTAGTGGCTTCCACTAAGGTCCTATTCTTCCTTTCAGCTACCCATTTTGCTGAGGGGTCCTAGGAGCTGAAAAGTTATGGCTAATCCCTTGCTCCTCATAGAATGTTCCAAATCTCACATTTTCAAACTCTCCACCATGATCAATATGAATAGTCAAGATCTCACAACCTAACTTCTTATGAATCTAAGTGGAGAAAGATTTAAATTCATCAAATGACTCAAATTTATGTGACAGAAATCTAATCCAAGTGAATCTCGAGTAATCATCAATAATCACAAATCTATAGACTTTCCCCCTTAAGCTGGCAATGCTAATGGGTCGAAGAGATTCATGTGAAGGACTTCTAAAGGTCTAGAGGTGTTGATATCCTTAATAGAGTGGAAGGAGGAATGTAGTTGCTTCCCTAATTGACAGGTATCACACATGTTGTCCTTAGTGAACTTAAGCTTGGGGACACCTCTAACTAAGTCCTTTTGGATGACTCTTCTAAGGGTTTTCATACTGGCATAACATAATCTCTTGTGCCACAACGAGGACTCATCACCAGTAATTTTTAAGCAAAATAAAGCCACATTCAATATTATTTAAATCAAGCATATAGACATTATTGATCATCTTACCCTATAAAAAGTGTTATTATTTAAGCTTATGATGCAAGTATTTGCTAGGAACTTGGTACTAAACCCTTTGTCACAGAACTGACTGATACAAAGTAAGTTGTTCTTCAATCCATCTACAAGTAAAATATTTTCAATCAAAAGATTCTTGGAGTTTCTGATTATACCTTCACCTACCACTTTTTGGTGGTATTGTCTCCAAGAGTGACCATGCCTCTAGCCCTGTCCTCCAGTAAAATAAATTGATTTGCATCTCTAGTCATATGTCTTGAACATCCATTGTCCAGGTACCTATGCTCTCATGAGGTCTTATATGAGAGCAACCCTATAAAATCATTAAACATCAAATTTAAGAACCCAAATAAGTTTGGGTTTCTTCTTATGAAAAGAAGAGTGCAATCCATGTGTGCTGTGCTATGAAGCATATAATTTGGGCCTCCACACCTAATGTGTACTACGGTGAATAGTGCAGGTGCAGTGTGATGGATATGTCCTAACATGCCACAAGAAAAACATCTAATTCCAGAAAAAGGATAATTAATCTACGTGGGTGATAGTGCCTCTTCCTAGGTTTGAATGAAACATGCTTTGATGATTTTGAATGAGATTCTTCAAAAGGTGGAGGTGTATAAAATTGTGTAAAAGTAGGAGGTGTTTCATTTTTCTTATATGCACTAATTTTCACACTTAGAAATTTATTTTCTTTCTTGAGACTTACAATTTCAAATTTTAAAAGATGCTCACTACTATCTAAATTAGATGCATGAGTATCTAATTTCTTAAATGTAATTTCTAATTTAATATGTGATGCTTTTAATGAATCATGCTCAATAATCAAATTAGAATGCTTTTTTATTTAACTCATCAAATTCATCAAGTAATGACATGTGATTGCTATCAAGCATAGAATGATCTTTAATCAAAATTTCATGCTCTTTTTCTAAGTTTAAGAATTCTAATTTCAGGCTAGCATGCATTTTCTTAAGTTTCCTATATGATGAATGGATTTTTTTAGAAACTTCAAGTAATTGATCATAGGTTAGCACACATACCTCTTCTTGGTCAGACTGACCTGGATAATCATCTGTCATCAAACACAAGTTTCGTAGTCTCCTCTTCAGCTTCAGTCTCAGAGGAGTCAGATGCTAAATTCCCCCAAAAAGCCTTTTGAATCTTCTTCTTATCCTTTCTGAACTTGTTTCTCCTCACCCTTCACCTACTTGGGGTGAGCCTTAAGTGTAGGACAATCAGCCTTTATATGTCCAGGCTTCCTGCATTCAACACAAATAGTATTAGATGAACCTTTAAGATTTCTGCTACTCTTACCTTTGTTCCACTTCTAAAAGTTCTTATATTTCTTCCTTAAAAAGCTTTTTAATTGCCTAGTGATTAAGGCAACATCATTGTTACCAGACTCGGAAGAATCAGTGTCAGTATTGTCGGCATTCAGCGACACAGTTTTCTCCTTCTTCTTCTCACAT